>CM077579.1:9789672-10192227 GCA_039657325.1 Stephania cephalantha
CGCTCCCTTTTCCCGCCTCCCTAACACGCTGTCGCCCTCGAACCCCTTTTCCATCCCTCACATGTTTTTGCCTCCCGCCTATTCTCACCTTCTTGTTATCGATACTTAGATAGAATAATCGATTATGTTAATAATATACGTGGAAACCCAAAAATAAATTTCTTTATGTATTTCTTTTTGAAATCCAGTTTTTTACGTATTTTAGAATATTGTTAAATAAAACTTATAAAAATCATAAGTTGTAAAATTATTGAAGTCTGATTTCATCAAAAAGTTATGGAACTCAATTTTGAGTTGCGGTTAGAAAGTTATAGTCAAAATACATACTTAATTAAAGATGATAAAACTTATATTCAACTGAGAAATGTCTTCATAAAAATAAATTTTAAAAAGCTCTCAAACATCATTTTTTATTGTTTCAAATCATAAAATAATTAAGTAAAAGATTGTGCCGAGGAAAAATAATTGATCTAATATGCATACTTTTTTATTTAACAAAAAATCACAAAATTATTAACTTTCGTCTCGTGAAATTTTGCTTGTATCTTATTCATTTATATTGAATCTCTTTATTTATGAAGCACCCATTTTGTTTTAAAAAAAAAAACCCTCTCCCTTAAATCTCAACTAATGTGTCTCTCTATACGTAATAAATTAATAAAATCTAAATTTATTTTCTTCTAGAATCTAACTGCTAGTTTTGATTAAATATTTTTAGTAATATACATAAACTCAAAAATCCAACTACTGTTTTGATTAAAAACTAATTAACGACTACCCAAAAACAATAACGATTAGTATTATATACACAACTTAATTGATATATAAGTCTAATACAAATCATAATTAAATTTTTGGTTAATTTTTTTATTTTCCGTATTGATAATGTTATCTTTAAAAACATGTAGTAATTTTATATATTAATTTTATTTTTCTTAAAAACATGCGCGCGCCTATATACTATTTTTTTTTAAAAAAAAACTCTATATATAGAAAAAAACAATTTCGCCTATATACTTAAAAAAAACTCTATATATAGAAAGAAACGTCACTAGGACAATTTTGGTCTCTAATAGAGGTTTTAAAACCCTGTTAAAGATGAGTGTTATTAAATAACACCTAATTGATAGAGGTTTTAAAAAACCTCTATGTAATAAAAATTAAAACATAACACATTCTCACATGACATTTAATAACACTCATTTTAATAGGAGTTTTAAAACCTCTATTAAAGACCAAAAATGTTCTAGTGTGTAAAGTTTGTAAAATTATATAAATCTAACAATAGAGTAAAATATTTTTTTTATAAAAAATAAGTCGAATATAAAAAGGACCCCCATTTCTCATGTCACCCCAGTGCCTCGAAAATAGCAGAGCCACCCCTATGGACCGAGTTAATAAGTACATATAGGTCTAGGTATAATCTGCCCCCTAACTAAATTTTATGGTTCCGCCTTTGTTGGTATGTAATTACTTGTAAAAGGTTGAGGGTTAGTTAATTAAATCTCAATATTAGGGGAAACATCAAGAGTAATAAAGTTGGTTTTTTTTTTATCAAAAAAGTCTACATTGTATATTTTCAGCACCATTTTTTTATAAGAAAGAAACAGTTTGTCATCATGCTAGGATTCGAACTCATGACCCACTCTATTAGGATTTAAACCCATGACCTCTTATTCTCAAACTTCGTATCAAACACGCTAAAGATAAACGTATATGTTTAATTTAAATTAGAAATATATATAGCCCGAACACTTGTATTGGAGTGAAAAGGATCGCGAACCCACATCTATGAGGTCGGTGATAAATTCCTCAACAAAAATTAAAAACTTATATATCTTATTAAAAGTATGATTAATTAATTAATCTTCAAATCTTTAATGCTCTTTACGGGCTTTATAGAAGAAATTGATTCAAATTTGTATGGGCCGTTATTGGACTCTATATACAAACTATCGATTGCTGCGCATGAGTTATTACAACTTTAAGAAAAAGTTAATAAATTAATTTACGTTGAAACAACCCTTCATTAATTAAGAAAATAATTCAAATAAACTTAACCGTGATTTTGATGCCCTAAGTAGTATAAATAATGTTGTGTAACCAAAGGGATGTGCAAGATTCAAAACAGAGATTTAATGCATTAAATAAACCCTTCATTAATTAGAGTGTTGTTTGGTTGTTCAAAGTTGAATTTTTCGTCGTTCAAAAATATGGGAGATGAATATATCTTAAAACTAACATTAAATAATACAAATAAATAAATATCTTAAAATAAAAAATTTGAGAAAATTATAAAAAAAAAATGTTGGAAGGAGAGAGCATGTGAAACTCTCTCTCATCCAACTTTTATATATATATATATATATATATATATATATATATATATATATATATATATATATATATAGATTTAAGAAAATTCAAAAAAAAAAAAAAATCGGAAAGAGAGAAAGCACGTGCTTTCTCTCTCCTCCAACTTTATATATATGGGGGTGTTTCTACAATGGAGTTCAAATATATACCCATGTCATTGGTACTACATATCTCACAATTGGATTATTATGAGATTTCAATCTAATAGTGATTGATGTAGTGCATGTAATGCAAAACACATTAAATGCGCAATAAATGTTATATATATAATTGGATTAAGCACATATATATATTATATATGATGTTTTTACAATGGAGTTCAAATATGTACCCATGTTATGGATACTACATGTCTCACCATTGTATTACTATGAGATTTCAATTTAATGGTGATTGATGTAGTGCATTCAATGCAAAACACATTAAATGCGTAATAAATGTTATGTAATTGGGTATATATTAAGAGCATATATATATATATATATAATCGAAAAAGACAACTTATTAGGTTATTATTATCTATAGTTTTAAGTCTGTATCCAATTCGTGGAACATTTTAACGTTTTAAATATAAATATATGTATGTCAATTTAAAATTAGAGATTAATTTATATACATTTATTGAAAGATTAATTTAAAATTAGAGATTAACTTAGGGTCTTCAAATCCTTAATTCCCTTTTTGCATGGCAGATATTAGAATTAGAAAAATAGGTTAATATCAATCAGTGATTTACATAAATATTATGTTTAATTTTTAATTAAATATTTACATAAATATTTTTAAGAAAATGTGATTAATTGAGGGCCTTCAAATTGAGTAAATGAAAAGGCAGCTGTCTCATATATCCACCAAAGGAAAGGTTGTCTTATGTTTTCAAAAGAAAAAAGGAAAGAAAAAAAAAAATCTTTGATTTGGCTCTTCGAAAAGTAACAAACTGCTAGAAATATGACCAAGGACGTCAAGATTGAAACCAAATTAAAAAAACTAATAAGATATGATTGGTAATTTTATAAGATTAGGATAAATGTTATCATAACTAATGCACGTGCTAAATTTGCTTAAAATTAAGTAATTAAGATATAATTGATAATTTTACTAGATTAGGATAAATGTGGGTTATCATAACATATATATGCACGTACTAAATTTGCTTGGTGACCAAGGTACATATATATAAGTTTCCATCTACCCTTTTATGCTCGTCTGAATATTAATTAAGAGCCAATCACCTGAACTAGCTTCGTCCCGACTGATTTCTTGCAGGAGTGAAAGGGAGGGTGAGGTTTTCTAAAATTATTTTTTACATGCCTACCTTTAGCTTTGAGACTATACGCATGGTTAACAATCGTTAATCTTTAACTTATTATTAGAATTAACAAAGTTTTCAATCGACGTGATATATGTTAATGTGATTCTCTGAACCCTGTTCTTTGACTTTTTCTAATTATAATGTTAGACAGTTAGAGCAAGTCAAGAATTATATTATATTTTTTAAGAGAATTATATTTGTTAAATATAAACACATATAATTCCTGATGCATATAATACTTTAATTTGCTAGATAATGGAGTTCTTTAATTAGATAGATATTAGAGTATGCCATCCAAACACTTTCCAATCAATAAAGGGCATGGTTTACAACTTAATTTGTATAAATTTTTTCGACAACAATACTAGAATGACTACGCCTAACTCACACCCGAACTCACATTGGCCACATAAGCCGTTCACGTAGCATCGATCCACGTGTTATGCATTAAGATTTGTATATTTCCACATCTCGAAGTGCGCACGAACG
Source organism: Stephania cephalantha (assembly GCA_039657325.1). NCBI lineage: Eukaryota > Viridiplantae > Streptophyta > Magnoliopsida > Ranunculales > Menispermaceae > Stephania > Stephania cephalantha. The sequence goes on from CM077579.1 coordinate 9,793,850, forward strand.
GCTCTTATGCCAAATATTATTAGAATTAACAAATGTTTTTTCAATCCCTCTTTTTGGACAGTGCTTTTTGTTGAATTTTTCGTGGATGCGGATGCAGTTCGTTAACTGAAGGCACCGGGCGCCTTGGTGTATAGCTGATGCAGTGAGGTTTCTTTAAAGGGTCCAGGCTTAATATATATTACTGCAGTTCATCTCCTTAATTCGTCAAGTTCCATAGCATCAAGCAACTACTCCACCGCGGCGCATTGAGAGAGTTTGAGATAGATCGATGTTGCTTCAATGATCGAATTGGAATAAATTCTAGAGCAAGCGCTTGTGCATTTTTATGTCATATTCATCTTGTTTCTTGATGATGAATGCGGTAAAAGGTATTTGGTTATTGCTGGAACTTCATAAGGTGTTGCCATAGTAACTCGACGAGGACGACATCGGTTTGTCGAAATTGTGCTCGATCTCATGCATTCATCTTGATGAAAGTATATAGAACAATCAATCAAGCTATAGCTAGAACTTGTTCCAAGTCATGATTGAAGCTGGCATCGATCTCTTTCAAACTCTTCAGATGTGCCATTGTGGAAGTGTAGTTGCTTAATGTTATTGTACATGATGGAAGGAATTGTGTGACGACGCTCACCGGGAAACTGTACGGTTTCAAATTAAGGAGGTTTGTTTAGTATTTATAAAGGTCATCTAATTTTATAAATTATAACAATTTTGACAAATTGGTGTAACAGAAGGTCACTAAAATTTCAAAAAAATTTGAGGACAATCATTTTTAGCACTTTTTTTGCAACAACTCCGACAAATATGTTGATATGGTGATGATGACCCGGCTATCCCAATTCAATCCAGCAACAACAATAGCAACAACATAGCCCAATCATTTTTCAAACTCTTCAGATGTGCCATTGTGGAAGTGTAGTTGCCATAGTCCTAAAATAATTGGGCTAGTATCCCAATTCAATAAATATTACTAAATTAAATAATCTAAACCATCGATCACTTGATATAAGAGTAGCAATCTTCATTCGAATGGCAACACGGGAGAAAATCAACTAGTTTTGAAAATATTAATTTCAAGCCCCAAATTAGTATTAGGATTTGGGTCCTTGGAAGATAGATTGAACTCATCTCTCCGTTTTGAGTAATATTCTAGAAATGAACTAGGCAAGAGCTCTCAAGTTTTATAAATTTATTGGGACCTTACGTAAATCTAGCATGACAAGGGAGTTTATGTATATAAATTGGTTTAAGTAATGTACAGTTATATAACAATTAATCTAAAAATGAAAACAGTAAATATATATGCCCTTGATTTAATTTCAAAGAAGACGAAATTACTCCTCAACCAATTATAGCCATGTAAAATTACCGGCCGGTAATTCTGTCCAAATATCAAATATAGAAAGATCACATCATTCTGACCAAAATTAATTAAAAATATATAGATCACATCATCACTTCTTCAGGTGATCTTCAACAAGGAATTGCTTTGGACCTTTGGTGCACGTAGAATGGGACCTCTAGTGAATATTTGTGCTTCTATAAGGTCACAAGTTTAAATTTGCAACCTTTTTGATGTATCTCTCTTTTGCGAGGTGGATGTGTCTGCTTCTTTGATGTAAGTGTAATAAGGACACCGAAAATTTAAAATAAATGTATGATATTTTTTATAGTCTTAATTTGATGCCAAAATTAGAAAGCTAAATTAATGTAGATACTCAAGTGGTATTTTTTTGGCAAATAATAATAATAATAATAATAATAATATAATAATAATAATAATAATAATAATTACTATCATCATTCATCATTCATTATTATTTTCGAGAAAATAGTAATAATATTATTATTTTTTGAAGAAATAAAATAATACTTGTTAAGGAAACTAAATAATATAAAATTCCGTGTAATTAGTAGTTAAGGAAATTAGAATCCCGTGTAATTAGTAGGTTCTTTTTGTGGTTTGCACTTTCCTTTTGTATTCTAGACCTATGTGTATATATAAGTTACCATGTACACAAGAAAGACATACAATAAACATTATTATATTAAGAAATTATCAATACTATTATTTGAAAAATAAATATTTAAAAAATCTTCTTCAGTAGAAAGATTTTAAGGATTTGGTTATATGATTAGATCATAGGATCGATTTAATATATCTTATGCGATTAAAAGTTACTTTTGGCCTTAAAAGATTTTTAGCTTGGCACATTGACGTGACAATACCCAAACCATAACATGCGATGTTGGGTTCATAATATTTTTTAAAAATATACTCAAGAACTACTAATGAGAAAGAGCACACTGCCGGCCATGTATTAGGCTAGACCAGTCTAATTTTGAACTGTCGAAATAATATTTTAAGTACAAAGCAGCTGACTTTGTCTGGAAAAATAATTGCAGTATTTCTTTTATAAGTATGCATTATTAGAATTTTTAAAGCATTAGTATCCTACTCAGTTATATATGCATCAAATTGAGATAGTGAAGAGCCCTTTGTTTTAACAGTACTAAGGCATTTGCCAAAAAATACAAAATAAAAATCATAGTAGGGCCAATTGTCAGATGGGATTTTCATTGCTATGGACCCTTTTAAGAAAATTTTGCTCTTTTTCCACCTTTTTCTACATTTTATTCTTCTTTTTCTAGAAAAATTCAACAAAGCTTTATATACAATTGAATTAATATTTTTGTTTTAAACTCATATACTTTAAATGAAATGAATCCTTTACGTTAAAGTGAAGAATCAAGGTAATATAGATTACGATTAAACCATATTGTAATTATTTTCACTTGATTTCACCCAAAAAGTAAAGGACATTTAAGAAAATAGATATACTTTTTGACATAACAATTTACATATGCATGGTAAATTAAACAATATTGTTTTTTTTTTTGCTAAATTTCCCATAATCTCAAAATAATAATAATAATAATAATAATAATAATAATAATAATAATAATAATAATAATAATGATGATAATAATAATAATAATAATTCTCCTATAAATTTATTCTTGAGTAAATTTATTCTTGAGTAAATAATTTGTTATAATTCCAAGGTCGGTTTCATATATGGAAATGTGTAATGGTTAAGTGAAATTAAATTGCAAAACTAAAGGGACCAATTACATTGACGTTTAGCTTTTGAGATTTCATTTTCAGTTTGATTTGGAAAACCTATGTTGGCCAATAACTATCATTTTACCTTGAGATCAAGATTCAAGTATCATGAAACACATAATAAATGCAAGACCTTTAGTTAATATTTGGTCCATCTTGGATCTTACATAATAAGTAATTAAGTATGCAGATTTGTCAAGCCCATTGGGCTCATCTAGACTAAGTTCTTGTGATCCACCTAGGTGTTTTGAGTCAACTAACATCTAATCCATTGAAAGGAAGCGAATTACTTCTTATAAGCTCATAATTAGAACGAGATACCTAACAAAACAAAACAATGGTCAACCTATTATTATTGGGAGTGCTACGTGTACATCAGCAAACACACATGTGCGTTTTGATGTACGAGTAGAATTTTTCATTATTATTAGTTCAAGCTTGGCATAAAGTAAAAATTATGTCAGACAGAGACCTCACCCATCTATAAGCCCTATGAAAGATTGCTCCAGTTTTGTCAAGGCTATTGACCTCACGTACTTCTTGATCCATTAGGTCAGTTTCCTACAAAGAATCTACATGAGTTTACTCTATTTGTAACATTTATTTGATGCAATTGCATCATTGATTATATAGTACTATTTAACTGTGCTCTATCAGGATTCAGTAATAAAACGCGAACATCGACATGGCTGTTGGAGTGTATTGGGAGTATATAGAATGATTGAATCGCGCATTGAGATGCATGAGTGCAAACTTTAACATGGCTTCTCAACAATTAAGCAATCAAAGATCATAAACATGTATCTATTCACCAATGCTTAATACACCCCATCAGACCCAAAGAGATGCAAAGACTACCGAAAAGAAAGGAAACATATAAATAAAAAAGATGGATACCATCGTCCTTGCTAGGCATTTTTGATAGCAACACTACTTCTTGCTTTTAGATTCAGAAATATTGCCCTGAAAGTTCAAAAGAGAGAATAAAAAATCAATGGTAGATATGAAAACGGTACGAATAAAAGCAGATGAAAATCTGATGCCTTGCATAATATTTGTCAATATTCAACCGTGAATCCGATGTTGATGGTATAAAGTAAATTTCAAAGCTTCTAAAGTGTTCAAGCAAAAGAAGAATCATAATCTGATTGACTTCTCTAATATATGTATCTATTTACCTGTTCATGTGATTAATTGTCTATCTGTCAAATATCAATTTCTCGAGTCATGATTAAAAGTTCCAACATTTCAAAACTATCATTTCCAGAAATGTCTTTCAGTTCCAAATTGATGCTACATTTGTAACCGAATCTTCTAGAGATCTACCAACCAAGTGGATAGTTCTCTAGTTTGGTATGGAAAGTTTGGGTAAGATATTGGGGCTTCGAGTCCCAAAGGAGCAAGATAGTTTCTTTCTTATAAAAAAACAAAATAAAAAAAATTCTTCGAGAGATCTCTACGATTCATCAAGCATAAAGGAAACTACAAAAGACAAAACTAGACAAAACTACAACTCAAGAATACATATATTTCCTAGGAAGTTGGAAAATCCTAATAACTTTTTTTTTTTGGATAAAGGAAGTTGTATAATAACTTATTTATTTTTAAACATCAAACTTCCAGGGGAAATACAATGTTCAACAAAAAACATATATTTCCAAGGAAGTTGGCAAAAAATGAATGTCATAGAATACATCAGACTCAAAGTAGTAATAAGCAATGAATTAACCGGCCATGAAATGAAAAAGGCAATAGCATTCATCCTTTGAGAATGATTATTTTCTCTCATATGATAACAGATATCTTTCATGGATTGAGCACATGCACGCCCTAGGCAGGTGCTGAACTTGTTAAGTGAGATCAAAACCCTAAGGGCTTTTTTTTTCTGAAGATGTCAAGATTGTGCGCTGTTGGAATAAAACCAGTAGAGTAACGGGTTATCTAGCTTCTAAGATGAGGATTAGAGGGTAGAAGATACGGGTTCTGATGAGTTGTGGCGGGATGATTTACAGCTTATCAGAGATGACGCCAGAGCAAGGTGTTTTGTTACAAGGAATAGAGTTATCTAAATATATCCGTCCTTGATGTTTTGATTGTTGGTATTTTGTAAGTGTTGGTGAGCCAGCTTCAGCACTGAAATGGGGCTGTGATTTTGTCTCTGTACTATTGTGTTTCTTACTTTATTACTTAATTTTACAATGAAAAAAAGATCTTATATAGATCCCATCCCACCAGTTTATTAAAATGTGGAGCCTACATGACAAAATTAAGCCCTAATAACTAAAGAACACGTATAAATTTTGCAAAGATAATCTTTGTAGACAATTTTCGCTCCTTTATTCCTTTATTTCTTCGCTTTCAGTCTTTTCTTATTCTCTTTTAGGCCTTTTTTCCAATAATTTATTTTTCGAATCTTCTTTTGTTTCTTGTCTTTCCAACTTGTTCCCTTTGTTAATTCGTTTCAAATAGTTAGCATTGCAAGGTGAGTTATTGAACATTATTTTCAATAGATTATAGGATATTAGGATCCATGATACAAGCCCAAGATTTCTTACCTAGCCTATATAGGACCCCTACCTTTTCTTTAATGAATTAATGCAAGGTTTTTGATTGGAATAATGAATGCCAGGTTAGTATTCAAAATTTTACAAGATAAGAAAAAGAGAGAAAATTGAGTAAGAGCTATTTACCAGCTTGCAGCGAAGAAGCTATGAAACAATACTCGGAACTGCAGAGGCACATACTGGTAATTCACCCAACCAACAATCGGCCAAAACTGGAAACACATCCGAAAAAGTTAAGCATGATGTACAACCCATAATATTTTGACATTGCAATTCACAATACACAAGATTGATCACAGATTCAAACCTTCCATGCAGTCAGTTGAACAACTGGATAGTCCTTTTTGACCTTATTCTTGACTAGACTCCATGGGCGTCCTGCCGACCCAAACATTGAAGTTATCAATACCCAAGAAACAGATCTCAACCATACAATTGAATGGCATTGAAGACAAAAAAGGAATGAAAAATTAGCAACATAAACTCAGTTAAATTTCATACAAACAACTCGGCAATGACATTCCAGCTATTACTACAAACTGGGTAATGGGTATTATGGGGTCATTTACTGATATCAAAGGATGTTATTTCTGTTTAATCAAAATCTCTACACAACTCAAACTCTCAATGGATATCTTAAAGACCAACATAACAGTTTCTGAAAGCCAAAATTGACCAATTACACAGAAAATCAAGAGAAAACGAGCAGTAGAAGTGTCCGAAAGCTACAAGAGATATAATCACAAAACAATAACAATTCATATGATGGAAGTAGAAACCATGTTTCATGCCAAAAATGTGAAATGGGTCTAATTAAGTCAGGGCAATGTGAAGAAGCGAATACCTTCAATCACAAGACCATAATAGATCATGAAAAGTATGTTGTTCCAAGGAGAAGAGACCAATTGTTCCAATAGAACCTGAACCAACAGAAATCATTTCCATGATTAATTCAATCCAACAAAATGGATCAAACTAAACATTAATCTGAACTTTTTGATTACATAACATCTAAATCCATGTAAAATTCAAGTCTCATACAAGTATACAAGAACTACACTAAAAGCATTCAATTGATAACCGCCAACCAGTTGGTCCGAGTGGTAAGTGACTCACTTCCCCTTAAGCATGGTCTTGAGTTCGAGTCTCGTGGATAAAAAAAAAAAAACTGGATTGTAAAGGCCACCCCCCATATGGGGACCGACATTGGCCACGCGTGGATTACTCAATGTCGCTCTCGCGCCGATACCACATGGTAATTCATAGAAATAAAGCATTCAATTGATTAGATGATTTTTTACCTTCTTAGCAACAGTTTGATTGCCCTTCTTTCCTCTGAAGATCATGTCCATGAGCTTATGTAGAAAGTGACCAAATGGCCCAGCATAAGCAAACCCATAGAACTATGCAAACAAACCAAATCAAAACAAAACAAACAAACAAAAACCCATCAAACTCATGGAAATAAAACTAAACCAAAAAAAAAATGATCAAATCAGAAACTGAAATTAAAAAAAAAAAAAAAACCCACCATAATAAGAAGCAATCTTCTCAATTGAAGCTTTCTGATCCCAGAAATCTTCTGGGCAGCAACATCACTGCACCCAGCCAAAACCCCAGAAGTGATGGCCTAAAAGAGGCCCAAAAACACAATCATTTCAAACAAACAAAATAAATAAAAAAAGAGATTACAAGAAAAAACAATCCATCAGATAAAAAACCCACATCACAAATTCCCAATTTCCAATCAATCTAACCTTCAAATCCCATAAAAAGTGGAACAACAAAAGGGGTACCCAAAAAAATTCAGAAAAAAAATAAAATTGGACACACATACTTTTGTTCTGAGAGGGTGGGTTTGCAGTTGCAAGAGATACTTTCTCCATGCATCTTTGACGATATCAGACATGATTCGAACAACTAATTAAGCCTTCCTTCTCTCTCTCTCTCTGAAGCTATGGAACTCTGTGATCAAAGAATAAATACAAACAAACAGAGTCTCTACAACAACAGCACACTTGACTTTGTCGTGCTTCTCAGAAAGTACTATTTGAAGGGATTTTGAAAGGTTGACTTCTCTGACAGGGACAGAGGGGAGAGAGTTTTGGGCATGTTTTGGTAAACACGCTTATCACGTGCAGGGAGACGGAGGGTTGGAACCGGAACTGGTTATCCCTGGTGGGGATTGTAGGTTGTTTTAAAACTAAAATTAGGGGATCCAACTCTATTCTTGGATCCATTTCAGTTTTATATGATAGGACCCGACCTCATGAAAAAATAAATAAATAAATAGGACTCAACTAAAATTAGCCTAGACAGTAATTGATCGACAACAATTGGTAATTTTATCAATGACTCGTCTTGGAATGGGGGAAGTAGTAATTCATAATAGAGACGACGTGTTATTCCCCTGCTAGATTGATAAGGTTTTTTTTTTTTTTTTTAATGAGAGACACATCGTCTCTTGTCTATGCAAATTACTTATACATATTAGACTACAATAAATAAAATCTCGTTTCCTTCGAAAAAAAATAAAAATAAAATCTCATTTCTTATAAAAAAATATTCGTAATTTCGGAATAATTAGGTGCATGAATCATTCATAATGCTATACCTATACTATTAAGGATGGGGTGGGATTTTTTTTAATTAAGTCGGGGCAAAACGCCCAAATAAGAAATTACAATAAAGTCATGCGGGGAAGTGTCTCCCCTGCTATCTTTTTAATAGGATGGTGTGACTACACCAGTGGGTTGGTGAGACAAATGGCCTTGTGGATATTGCTTTGCTAGATTGGCCAAAGTTTTCGCTCCCCGATTTCCCTCACGATATTTGTGCTGTTAGGTTTTTTTTGGCTCAAACTCCATGTCCTAATTTAACTAGGAGTTAGTATTTTAGTTTATGTTATTTAGTAAATTTGAGTTTTAGTAGGATTTGATTGTTTTAAAAGTATTTATGTTTGAGTGAAATTGTGAGTTCAAGTTTGAGAAGGATTAGGAGTTTGTGTCTTATATAAAGAACATAGTAGGTTAGTTTTGTGTGTGCTTTGAGTGTGCACCCGTGATGCCTTTTGTGCACCACGTTGTGTAGTTCAATTGTTAAATACATTATTATTGATGGAATCGATTAATGAGTTTTTCATAGATTGTGTTTCCACTGCGTGTTTGATGCGTTGATGTGGGTTTATTCCTAACAAGTGGTATCAGAGCAGGTGGAGATTGGAGAGTTCATACTAGAGATTCGAGAGTTGCTTTGGGTGAAGGGGATGAGTTATTGCGGAATTTCGACGATAAAAAAATTATTGCGTGCGACTTGTTATTGCTTGAGAACCAGCTTCCTATGGTTGTTCTTGATCGCGTTTTTGGAGTGTGTTTTGGGAGCGTAGGTCGATGGTTTGGGGCTTGAAGTTTGTTGGTTGCATGGATATCAATGATGAAGAGGGGAAAATGTGAGATGCGTTTTGAGATTGTATAGTTGTTTGTGGTAATTGAAAACATTGATGTTTGTGGATTTGAAGTAAAATCAGACATGCAACGTATACAAGGAAGTAAAGTTGTGACAGAGACTTGTGGTGCGTATAAGGTGCATTAATCATAAAACATGTATTGGTAAGTGAAGAAGATTGGGTTGTTGCTTCAAAGAGGTTTGATTGTTAGTGGTGAAAGGGGACAAGACAACTTGTCTTCTAGTTGTTACGTTACTGGCTGAATTGGTGAAAGGTTTTATCCTGGTGTTTAATCTACGGGCATAATTAATTTGTTGGCATTGAAGTAATATGGGATCGAATTGATCTTTGATTTGCTCAAAGTGATATTTGTTTGAGGTGGAGCTTTCTTCGAGATTAAATGTTCCATTGAAGAGTGGTCAACCATGACATTTGATCGAAGAGTGGTTGAGTATTTTGCTGCAGTGTGATTGTTTGATGGTTAACCATTGATGGGTAATTGATTGCACGTGCTGGATGGATGTTTGTGTTGAAGGATCAAGATTGATTGGATGAATGAATGTGTGACCAGAAGAATTGGTTGATTGAGTAAGTGTTTGACCAGAAGAACTAGTTGATTGAGTGATTGTGTGGTAGAACGACATTGAATGGAAGCATAACATAAGTCTTCCGAGGTTTGTTTTCTTCGCTTGTGATCCTTCGTTGATTGGTGTTTGTGCGCACATGATTGGATGTGTTGATGCTAGCGATTGATTTGATGTTTGAACGTGGTTGTTCGCGACAACTATGTTTGATTGGATTCTGTATTTGGTGAATTTTTTTGCCAAGGTGGAGATTGTTGGGTTTTTTGGTTCAAACTCCATGTCCTAATTTAATTAGGAGTTAGTATTTTAGTTTGTGTTTAATTAGTAAAATTCGAGTTTTAGTAGGATTTGATTGTTTTAGAAGTATTTATGTTTAAGTGAAATTGTGAGTTAAAGTTTGAGAAGGATTAGGAGTTTGTGTCTTATATAAAGAACATAGTAGCTAGGTTAGTTTTGGGTGTGCTTTGAGTGTGCACCCGTGATGCCTTTTGTGCACCACGTTGTGTAGTTCGATTGTTAATTACATTATTATTGATGGAATCGATTAATGAGTTTTTGATAGATTGTGTTTCCGCTGCGTGTTTGATGCGTTGATGTGAGTTTATTCCTAAAATGTGCTTGAAGAACAGTGTCCGATCGCGTTTCACAAGTCTCTTGATTTCTCATACCAGTTTGTAACGGGAGAGATCTTGCGTAAAAGAGCCTTGGATAGTATTTAATGTGCACTTGATTTCCAATTCGACCTTAATATTTCGGAAACCATTATTCTAGCATAAAAAGAGTCCTTGGTAGAGTTCCGCCTATATTGTGGACGAGACCCGCAAACCAATCGCCGTTGTGATCCCTGATTAGTCCGCCGGCAGAGGCCCAACATGAGGTGGAGTTAAAAGAGTCGTGTAACGGCCCGAAAATTTGACTTGTGCCACGTGCCAGGTCAGGGTCGTATGTGGGATCCACTCGTCAGAATACGTATGTCCGAATCTCGGGTGGAGACACCGAGGTATGATATTTTTCTGTGATGTGTGTATTATTTAGTAATATCCAATTTGAGATTAAAATGCTAATTGTTGAGAAAGGTATATGCGGGGAATTCGGTAAGCCGAAACACGAACGGGGACGCGCCTCGAGTCACGTGCCGACGTGGGACCGAGGTAGCGGCTTAATATGGCTATAGTGGCTATAGTGGTTTTAATGTGGTCACATTAAAAAAAAATACATTGGATGCGCCTCGTGATACGTGTGGCGCGAATGTCGAGGTTGTGAAATGAGGTGGTAGTGGTGTTAATATTTGTGGTGCCTCGAGATGTGTGCTGCCCAATTTTTAAGGAAAGCATTTGAATACATATGTTTTTGATGTGCCTCGAGTTTCGCTCCGCACGAATCTCGAAGACACATTTGTTTTCTTCCTCAAAAAGAAACAAAGAGAGAGATCGGATAAGAGAGAGAGAGAGGGAAAGAGAGAGAGAGAGAGATCAGATAAGAGAGAGAGAGATGGAACAAGAGAGAGATAGACGACAGAGAGAGAGAGAGGAGAAGCGCGGTGGAACCCCAGCAGCGGCGGACCATCAGTGCGGACGGCGGCTCGCAGCGACATGAAGGCGCGAACGGCCAAGCGAGCAGTCGCGGCCGCGAGCAGTCGCGGCGGCAGCTCCCGATCCAACGGCGAGCCGGGGAGGAGACCAATGCGCGGGGAGGTCGTGGACGAGTGGCGCGCTCCGGCACGGTGGCGCGTACCGCGCGCGCGCGGCGAAGAGCGCACTGTGTGCAGGCGGCGGGCGGCGGCGACGCCGGCGATGGTGAACGACGTGGAGCAACGGCGCGGTGGCACGTTGCCGGGCCGATCGATCCCCGACGAGACAACAACAGTGGACAAGGCGTCGTGACTTCGACGAAGCTCGACGACGCGATGGATTCAAATGGATTTTGGATTGGAGACCTCCATTGAAGTCCATGGTGAGGTTTACTTCAATTAATTTGGTTGTGACTTGTATGACTTAGTAATTTAGCTCTAAAAGGTATAAATGGACACCAGGGACTTATGAGACTATAGTCGGGTGTCGGATGCGCATATCGAGACATGAGCGAGACGTCTTGAGGACGATTTGTGATTTCTCAAGGTAAGTAAACCACCTAGGAAATTGTACGGAAATTCTCGTTGCTTTGATATTGTTGTTCAGTGCTTTGATATCTATCCTTGAAAGTGCTATTGCGTTGAGTGGTCCATTGGCAAGTGAGTCATGGTACTGTTTATCTGTGATATGAGCTCTTATCTGGACGCCGTCGATATCTCCCAATTGAGTGTACGTTGGGGGCACTTATCCGGTTCTGTGGATATCTCATAGTCGCAAGGGTTAGGGCTGGGAGGCATGTGTCTCGTCCTGAACCCGAGTCTGCTGGGCTTTTGCCGCGACTCAACGACCTTTTGGTCGAGACTCCTTGCTATTTGGCCTCACTTATCGATTGATTTGTTTACAGTCTTTTATATTCATGCGTTACCTGTTCTTTTTTTTTCTACTTGCATGAATTCGAGTGATGTAGTTATTTCGCAATGCTGTATATATGTCCTACTGGCGTTACTTACCTGGGCTCGTTATTCTTGGGTTTGACTGAGTGCAGATCTACGGTCCAGCAAGGGGAAGGCTCCATAGCTAGATGAATCTTTTGTATATCTTGTATTTACTCTCATCTGATGATGATATATTTATGCAGGTTCCACAATTAAGTTGTCCAACTCTTTTAACATTATTGTTGAGTTATTTAATGAAGTAATTGCTTCCGCTAAATTGTAAAACTTGAAAAATATTAATAACTCAACTTAAAAGTTTGAATTTACTTATAATGATGGATTGGAAGGCTGACTAGGTCTGCGTTGACCTTGCGAGACTGGCTCGGGGGTCCACGTGGGCTTAGGCCGGGCGGGGCCCAGTTTGTGGGAAACTGGGGCCGTCACAGTTGGTATCAGATAATAAGGTTTTACATTTAGCTCTTGATTAACCCACAACCAACATAAGACATAAACCAACGGAAGTTAGGAACCCTGAACTTCGAGTGGAACCCTATGATCCTAACTTAAGTCTTCGTTGGGAAGTGATGAGAGTTGGAAAAAAAAAAAAAATCATAGCGAAGGAAAAAAATAGTACAATACACTGTTCAATTTGATATAGAATTCTAATATTGTTAGGATCGTCTCATTAAAAATCTTGCAAGGAAAACCCAGTGGGATAAAATCTTAGCTAAGGAAAAAAGAGTACAATGCACTAATCAATAGCTCCTTTTGATTCTCCTCCTCATGTTCACATGAGTGAAGCATCTTCTATTCTTTTGTAAGAAATCTGTGCAAATCCAGTTTTACTCTTTTGAGTAAAATAAACCAACGTCACTTATAATTAACTCGGAAATGACAAGAATTTGTGTTTAACACAATTTCAATGTCTTCGAGTTGGTGAAGAGTTGCATCTTGCAAATAAGTTTATTGAAATTGCATCAAGTTTGATTCTTGTCATTTCCGAGTTGGTGAAGAGTTGCATCTTCTAGTCTTTATGCCTTAAGCGTTTTGTTGGTTCCTGTGCATTTTGTTTCACAGTGACATCATCATGAACCTTTAATGTTGGAATATATGATTTTGTCACTCTTTTATATTAATAATTGAATCAAGTTCGATTCATAAATTGTTGCTAATAAATGATCCTTCGAACTTCAAGTTCATATTAGTTTATAAATAGATCACTACTCAACAAATTTAATGTGATTTGATACGTTTCAAGCAATTTCACAAAGATTTCTTTTAAATTGGCTTATATCTCCCCTCGATGGTGGGAATATTGCTTCATCAAAATGACAATTAACAAAACTTGCTATAAATATATTCTCTATCAAGGGCCCAATACATCTTATGATATGATTAATAGAGAATTAACTCAATACAAATCTCCTATTGATTTGCCTTGAGATAATCACTAGCCGATTAAAAAATGCGCTTTCCATAAAAGGATGTCCATGAGAATTTACAAATTTTCTTCACATTATTGATGATTATGGACGATAAAAAAATAATTCCACATTATGAGTTTCATTAAATCATATGATTTATGACGACATTCATTTAATATGCTTACCTATTCAAAAGTTAAAGCTGAAAATTTTATTCTTAGATTAAATCATAATCATATAGAAAAATTCTCTATTATTCTGATAAATTTCTTCCGGACAAGGCAATAACAATACAATTGTTGTATCATATTTTGTCTGAACGCTAGCATCCGCTAAGTTCAAATTCGAGTAACAATGTGCATGCATGTATCATAATCCGCAAGACATAAATTCATCTCCTTTATTTAGCTCATGATTTGAACACATCTCAATGTGCCAATTTTATTGAGCCATTTTCACTAATATAATTTATAATTTTGTCTTTGATTTTAAAGACATGGTAAAAGTCACCAAAATATTTGGACATATGACAACATATAATCAGTATGGCTTAATAGCCTTTTATACGTGACATAGTTTGTCACAATTTAGAGCATGCTTATTGTCAATAACTTTACCCATTTATATTTTATGTGGCGCACCATTTTTATTCCACTTTTGGTGGAATTACTAATCCGACCTTTACCAGATCCTTTCCCATTTTCACATCCATAATCTTATTATTATGACCATGGTCATTTTATAACGCAACATATACTTTATGAAGCTAGACCAATTGGACGAGAGTAATATTATATGTATAATATCTCATTATTTTACTCAGCTACAATGAGGCAAGAAATCAATTCATAATATTCATATTGAATTGATATATGCGCTCGATATTTTGTTGCAATAATATATCGAGGAGTCCCATGTGGATTTTTTTATTGCCTCATCAGTCACATTTCCGCATAGCCTCAACCGAGTGATAATTAAAGTTGCGGAATTATAATTTATATTCGACTGATATAAATATTGTAGCTTGAGACCCTACCACTCATTTTGAGCTTCTTCGAGCATCACCAGTTTTGATTTTTATATTCATAGCTCCATAAGGTGAAAAGATAATTATAAAGTGAAATATTCACTTTTCATATCTCTACAGAGATATTGACAAATAAATATTAGCGTTATGTGCACAACCTTGCGTGGATGCTTTATTCATATAATTTTAGCATCTAGCTAGTTGCCTAATTGACAAGTATTTTTTGTCAATAATATTATGACAACAAATTCAATCAAGTATGATATTTTTGAAAATAGAGATGACGTAAATAGTTTTCTCCTTTTTATGTAAATTAAAATACATAATATACGATTAAATGAATGTTCACGACTTGATTTTATTATATACAAAATATATTGCTTGTATGAGTTGGTGGGACAACCTCCAGTCTGAGACGAAAGTCTACTTAACAACCATGCCTCCTCGAACGAGATAACCCGCCTCCTTTTCATTGTTTAGCTTTACTGAGGACAAGACTTACCCACTATCTATTCAAACTGAGAGTATTGTTTGTATTACAAAAATCAAGAATATAACATAATTAATTGTTAACAAATTTTATGAGAAAAACTGTCACTTATTGATTTTTGATTACTGATGTAGAAGGTCGTAAAAAATGCAACTACAGAACACACTTTCGCAATCGACGTGACATATATATAATGCGTCATGCATAGAAAATATATACTTGATATTATATAAAATATTTAACAATACATGGCGTTGTTACCATCAAATGAACTCGTCCGTAGACAATTTAGAGCCAATAGCTCTGCATCTTTTGATTTCTAGCCTATATATTGTTAATATTTTTTATTAAAAAAAAATGAGTGCATTGTGTGATAATGCCTATGAGAAAGATACAATATATGTTTGCATGCTATACGAATTACAGAGAACATATCTTTCATGAGCATTAATTTCCATATTAACAAATTGATACCACGATGCATTATTTAACTTATCATATACTCACAAGTTAAGTTAGTAAATGAAAGTTAAAATGTATTGACATGTCAATCATTTTATTGTGAATGCCGTAATTATATTTAAAGATAATTTGATCACAAGAAATTAGATTTTTTTAGAAGAAATTTGATGCGTTAATCAAGTACTCTAACGCACATTAAAGCTATCTATCTTCTTGACCAAAAGTCATGGATAGGTTGACCGAAATCACATCTAGTTTTTCAAAGTTAGAAAGTTAGATTTTTTGCATAGTCATTGAAAAAAAAAACTAGTGGTTTTTTTTTTTTTTTGTTTTTAATGTAGATATGCTACCAAAGTACCAATTTAAAGCAAAAAAAAAAAAAAAAAACAGTGATTTTTTCTTTTCTTTTCATGAAACAGTAGAGTTAGGAACAGGGCCGGTCCTGTCTATTTTGAAGCCAAGGGCGAACCTTACAATGGGACCTTTTTTTATAAAAATAATTAAATTTTTTAATTTAATTTTAATCAAAGGTTAAGTGAACAATAACATGCATTTAACTTAAAACCAACCAATCAAGATATTTTAGGAATTTTCTTCCTTTTTTTTCTAACAGCCGATAAATAAAAATATATCATTTTAAGAGCTAAAGGGATTCGTAACCAAGAAAAAAAAATACATGAATTAACAAAAAATCAGAATAAAAGTAAAAAAGGGTTAGTACAAAAAGAAGACAAGAAATGACAAAAAGCCAATAAATAATAACATAAAAATAAAAAAAATTAACTAGATAAATTTAAGACTAATCACCTTTTTTTGATAGGAAAAGGGACTTCTATAAATGTTTTGCAATTGCTATGTACATACACTGGGAAACAAAAGCATATTTCTAATAGAGTTCTAAATAAAAACTCAACACAATACGACCTTTCATAAGTCGCACTATCAATTTGTTAGCCCAACTAGGCTACCCCACTTGTTAATGGCATTTATGTCGCTTTGACTCATCTAGGTTGACCCCACAATGATGTAATGCAGTGATGAAATGCAAAAAAGAAAGATTCCTAACCGCCTATCAAAACACAGGTAATACTTTATCATTTTAGTCATCCTTCAAAACTTACACTTGGTGGAAATTCCTTTTTGACATTCAATATCAATTCAAGATTAATTATTCGGTCTTCTAGATGAAGATGGTGTCTTCTATATGAAGTTTGGTGTTCTTGTTAGTCGATTGCCAGAGTTTTAAAGGGTACAAGTCGGGAGGAGTACCACCCTAAACAATCTCGCGTGAGATTAAAGGAACAAAAGCATTCGACAACTTTTCAGCAGGTTAAAAAGTATATTTTGCTTGAGACTTTGAGGATCCTTTGGTCATGAGTTACCATTTATGAGGGGTTTTTATTTTAGAAACTGTTAATGTCTCTTTTGGGTAGCAAGTTGTTAGATGGGGTGAGTAGTTAATGCGTTGTAAGTCGGTGAAGTTGTTAGTGTCGATCCCACATATTAATTTTTGGGTAGTTGTTTGCTCATTAGGGTGGGCGGGAGCACTTAAATCTCTAGCTTCCTACTAAGGATTTGGGTGTTGGTGGTATTGACGGTGTGGTAGCTTGTAATTTAGTGAATCTGTCTCTTTTATTTCACTAATTTTTGTTTGGCAGTAGTGGTTTTCTTGTTTATCTATTGGTGTTAGGTATCAAAAGTTTCACTGGTAAAATGGCTTATGTGGATGATATCTCGGGACTTATGCATGGTTGTCCCTTAAACAAGGAGGAGGAAGACGAAGCTGACTTAAATGGTGTGCAGTGTGAGGAAACGACAAAACAAAACTAGCTTAGTTTGATTGGGAGATTAGCATCCGTTCAAAATATTAACAGAGGTGGGCTTAGAGATGCTTTGTTCAAAGCCTGGAATATCAAGGAGAAGGAAGCACAGTTCATTGAGCTCTCGACCAATTTATTTCAGATAGATTTCATGTTTCCGCATATGCGAAAGTTTGCCCTGGATTGTGGACCCTGGCTGTTTGATGAACACATTTTCCTGACCATTCCATGGAGTGATGATATTTATCTTCCCACACTACACATTCACAAATGTAAAATGTGGATTCAATTGCATGGGCTGCCAATCGACTGTAGAAACGAAGGACATATCTGGGAAGTTGTCAAACATGTAGGGAGTTTCATTTCAGTTGATGAGGGAGTAAAGATAGATGGAATCCTTTTAAATCGATACACCCATGTTCGAATGGAGATTGACACAAATAACCTCTATTACGGAGGATATTTGTAAGTCGCAAGGAGAGAAAATATTAGGTTGAATTTGCGTATGAAAGGTTCAAGTTTGTTTGCTGCTATTGTGGGAGAGTGACCCATAGATCCATATTATGTGAGCAGTTTGTGGAAGGTTTTTCTGAGGCCCGGTATAAGGATTCGATGCTTGCTGATTTAGCGGGCAAGAGGAAGAAGAAGAGCGAGTACAATCGCCCCTCCTTTTCGAACTAATCCATTTCGAGAAACATCCGGAGAATCAAGGGGGCTGAACGAGTCTCGGGAACAGAGGAGGTGAGATGAGGATACTAGATACTCAAATGGAAAGGCTGTGGCAGTTAATGGGGGAAGTGACAATCCTGCAAATATAGTAGGGGGAAGTAGGTTTCGAACATTCAATGCTAATTATACTAGCTTCTGACCCGAAGACTTTGAGCGGGGACCATTTGGAGGCAACAAGTTCAAATTTGAAATCAAATGTAAAAGGTATGGAAAACAGTCCAACTGTGTATCAAATTCCAGCCAAATAAACAAGTTACTTCAACCACCCAAGTTTGCAATACCCAAGCCTAAACCCAAGCCCACAATCTCTTATGTTAACCCAAACCCAAAGCGTTTTGACCAGTTTTAAAACTACCTTCTAACTCACTACATGTTTTTCTAAACAATCAACCAGAGTTTGACCTAAAAATGATACAAGATAATTTTCCCCAAATTATCATTCCAGATTGTCCTATAGGGTATAAACCTATTCTCATCTCCACCATTGATAAACCTAATGACCTACTCGTAGAACCAACTAGCACTACCCTATCAGTTATTCATATCCCGAGTTCCCCTACACATCCTCCCGTACAAGCCATAGTGTTGGTTACTTGAATCCTCCTTGCACATGTTGCATGCCAAAAAATGGGATTCCCTCCCTCCCGCTCGGCACTCGACGTGGGAAGGCTCTAAAGGAGAAAGCCAGGGAGGGAGGAAGAAGGGTGTTGACGCCGTTGGAGCTAAATGGGAATGGTTATGGTGTTTTTCCCATTCGGAGAAATATAGAAGAAGAGGGAAAAGAGAATATGGAAGTACTCAAGCCAAGGAAGAATGCAAAGATTGTAGAAAAAGGTGTAGAGGCGGAGGCAACCGGCCAAAATGGGGCCCAGGGTGTTCATCAATGACAAAAATTTTAGTCTGAAATTGCAAAGGTCTAGTGGTTATCTAAAGATGGCTGGTTGAAAAGAAGTGTTGAATAACCACCCGCTAGATGCTCTCATCCTAATTGAAACGAAGAACCAGGAGAAAGTTATTGAAGGGTTGAGAAGACAACTAAAGTTTGATTATTCCTTAGTGGTCAATCCAAGAGGTCTTGCAGGAGGGTTGGCAATATTGTGGAATGTAGAAGCTCATATTCAAGTTGCTAAATATGGATCTTTTTCATTGAGGTGCAATTCTTACAAAACCATACGAGGTGTCTTTGGAGATTGTTTGGTGTGTACTTAAGTACGGATAAGAATAATAGAGTTTTCCAACTGCAGAAACTTAGAGGAAGAATGAATATTTGTGGGGAACCTAGTCTTGTGCTGGGGGATTTCAATGCGATCACGTCACAAACAGCGAAGAAGGGAGGGCTGCCTTGGAATGCAGAGGAGAATATGGAGTTAATTGACTTCATTAATGATATTCAAGGAACAGACCTAGGTTTCGAAGGGGCAAAATTTACCTGGAGCAACATAAGAGAGGGACTTCAACGGATAACAGCGAGATTAAATAGAGGGGTGGCTAATCAGGGGTGGATTGAAGCTTTTCCTTTCGTTTCACTCCGACATTTATGTCTTCCGAGTTCCGACCATGTAGCATTGTTACTAGAGACAAAAAGAAATTTTGTGAGGAAGAGTGTCCGTTTTCGCTTTGACAACAGATGGTTAGATAATGAGGAATGTTAAGAGCTTATAAAAAAGACATGGCAGGAAAGTCATGATGGTAGTTCGTTTAGAGCATCCTTTGGGGAAAGAATGAAGCTGCTGTCAAGAAAGGTTTTGGATTGGAGGAAAAGAACTCCATCAGTCAATCCCAAAAAGCTGTTGGAGATTATCCAAAGTAGGATCACATCTATGTATGAATTAGGCAATCCGGATATGAAAATAATCAAGGAACTGGAGGGGGATTTGAAGAAAACTTTGGCGCAGGAAGAAGAGTATTGGAGGGTTCGGTCACATATTGATTGGCTAAAGGGAAGGGATAAAAATATGACTTACTTCCATGCTTTTGTCAAGGGTCGACGCAGAAAAAATTTAATTGGGAGTATTCAGAATTCAGAAGGAAGGACTATTCATGACCAAGGGGGGATATTGACAGTAGTGGGGGATTACTTCAAAGAGGTTTATTGGGCTAGGGGTGAGGATATTGATTTTGGGGTTCTTGATGGCTTTGAAACTAGAATTACAGATTCGGAAAGACTATTGATGGAGAGGCAGTTTAGTGAAGATGAGGTGTTTGCTGCCTTACAGGAGATGCATCCCAATAAGACACCAGGGCCAGATGGTATCACCAACAAACTTTTGCAGGCTATATGGAATCTGTTTAAGGGAGATATTATGCATATATTCCGAAGATTTCATTCCTCGTGTCTTTTTGAAAGTGAGATTAATGAGACACATATTGTTTTGATTCCTAAGGTTCAATACCCTCAATCAGTTAAGGAATATAGGTCAATAAGTCTTTGTAATTCCTCTTATAAGCTCATATCAAAAGTTCTTTCTAACCGTCTGAAAACTATTCTTGATAAACTAATCTCTCCTTTTCAGAATGCCTTTATTGCGGGGCGTGAAATTACAGATAACGTCATCTTAGCTTACGAGATTCTTCATTCAATGGCTAATGGGAGAAGACGTACTCAAGAAGTAGCTATCAAGGTTGATATCGACAAGGCTTATGACAAGTTGGAGTGGCTTTTAGTTCTTGAAGTGTTAAAGAGGATGAGTTTTTCTAAGAAGTGGGTAAGATGGGTCAGCTACTGTATTTTGTCAGTTACATACAAGGTCATAGTGAACGGGGAATTGACAAAGAATATCTCGCCTTCGAGGGGAATTCGTCAAGGGGATCCGCTATCTCCTCTCGCTTTTTGTTATATGCACCGAGGTTATTTCCTACATCTTTGCAAGAGAGAAGAGGAATGACTATTTCAGGGCTTCAAATTAAATCACTCTGCTCCATCAATTTCTCACTTAATGTTTGCTGATGACACTCTCATTTTTTGTAAGGCGGACTTCCAGAATATTGAGGCAATGAAAAACATTCTCCATGAGTACTCAAGGATTTCGGGCCAGAAAGTGAATGCACATACGAGTTCAGTTCATTTCAGTAGAAATCCATCCTCCTACGCAGGCTGCTGGTTGAAAAGATGGAGATTAAAGCATTGAATGGAATTGAGAAGTATCTGGGTATCCAATTGATTGAAGGTCAATCAAAGAAGGAAGCATGTAATGAGGTAGTCGAAAGGTTGAGCAAAAGAGTACTCACGTGGCGAGAGAGTTTTCTCTCACCAGCGGGGAAAGAAGTGTTGTTAAAAGCTGTTGCACAGGCCATCCCTAATCATCATATGTCTATGTTTCTCCTGCTTAAAAGATATGTGAAGGCTCTACTGCAGGCCATGACACAATTTTGGTGGGGGAGTCTCAACAAAGAAAAAGGAATTTACTGGTGTACATGGAAAAAAATGGCGAAACCAAAAGGTGTTGGCGGACTAGGATTCCGAGATCTTGAGCTTTTCAATATAACCTTCTTGGCGAAATTAGCATGGCAAATTATGAAAGGAGAAAATCAGGTGTTATGTAATTTTTTAAAATGCAAATACTTTATAGGTAGAGAGTTTATAGAGACAGAGAAGGGAGCAAGACCATCATGGGCATGGAAGGGTATTATGGAAGGGAAACGGCTAATGCTGAATGGGATCAGATGGAGGGTAGGGAATGGGGCTACAACTAAAATTTGGGATGATTTTTGGTTAGCCAAGAAGAAAGATAAAAACTTTGGGCTCCGAGGAAGGTAGGTTTGGTTTGGGCGAAGGACTTGATTGATCCAAACATAAGAAATTGGAATAGAGGATTGATTGAGGAAAGTTTTAGTGTAAGAGAGGTAGATTATATCATGGCTACCCCAATTAGTCGTAATGGGTGTGAGGATAAGGTAGTGTAGCACTACGAAAAATTGGGCTTGTCCACAACAAATCACCTATAATTTGGCAAAGAAATTGGAGAGGAAAGAACAAGGAATAGAGTGGCAGTTGGAGAAGTTAGTGTTGGGAGAGGGCATGTAATGTATTGGAAGAACATATGGAAGCTCAAGGTACCAAGGAAGGTTCAATTCTTCATTTGGAGAAGTATACAGGGATTGTTACCCACTAGGCAAGCATTGTGGAAACGAAAAGTGATAAAAGATCCTATATGCCCAATTTGCGGTAAGATGGAAGAATCCCCTCTTCATATTCTTTTCCTATGCGAGTTTGCACAAATGGTTTGGTTTGGAGCCCATTGGGGAATATGATGTCTAGAATTTAATGTACACTCAGTGTTTGAATGCTGGGAAATATTAATAGAGGTGTGCGCAAATCAGAGTAATGGGGATGAGGTTCTACAATGGTGTGCCTTTGGTGTTTGGCAACTTTGGAAGAACATAAATGAAGAAGTCTTTAGAGGGAAGAGGAAATATCCCAGGGAGATCATTATGAAAACGAATCTACTTGTCTTAGATTACGAAGAAAGCTTGAAGCCAGAACATTTGCAGCAGCAGGTACGAAATCAAGGGATACTGAATGTAGGGGAGTTCACTATATTCACATATGCGACAAGGAATGGCAGTACGAGAGAAATGAGAATTGGATGGGTCCTTATGTCGTCAGCTGATCGGGTCATCAAAGCAAGATTTATTTTTGCGGGATTATCTTCGTCAATAGAGGTGGCGGAATGCAAGGCAGTCCTGTATGTGCTCTAGAATTGTGTAGAGTTTGGGGAAGTTTCCAAGTTATTCTCTGATGCAAAGGAAGTTATTAAAGCGCTGAATTCGGCTGCGCCACTGAATTGTGATCTTGATCCTCTAATCTTGTTGAACTTTGAAGTTAAAATTTTGTATTGCAAATTAACTAAACCTTTAGTCCCACATATTTGAGAAATAGAGAGAAAAAGGTTTGGTTTCTCACTTAATATATGACCAACACACTTCACTATTGTTTAAGTATACGAGAAGTTAATTTGGGTAATGAAGAGTGAGTTTTGGACCATGGGGGTTTAGTTTCACTAGATATGGACCAATCACCCTATTTAAATAATCTTTTCACTACAATGGCCTAAATAATCTGGGCCTTGGGCCTTGGGGCCTTTGGGGCTTTGGTTTGTTCAAGACTTAGCCATTCATAAATATAGTTTTTCTTTTTTTCATTTTTTATTTTCGTTTTTAAATAAAAGAGCACCAACAATTTGCTAAGTTCGAATTAGGAGTTAATTAACTATCAATTAGTGGCACACTAATTAAGACCACTAATTAGATAGTTATTAAAAAGAACTCGTCCACTAATTGGACAAGCTTAGATAGTTCTCTATAATAGAAGAGTCTATGGACATAGAAAAACACAAGTTTTTCCGAAATCAAAATTTATGTGATTTGTGTTTTTGAGAGAGTCGATTTTGCAGCTTGAAGGTTCTTTGATTGGTGCTTTGATCAAAGAGCAAACCAAGCTTGTATCCTGGGGACATAACTCCTAGTTGAATTCAACACCGAGTTGGAGGAAATTTTCTGTCTTAGGTCATTGCACCGCAAAGCCTCTCGTACACTTTGTTTATTAATCTTCTTAATTGTTTAATCAACATGTTTAGTTGCTTGTGATAACAGTGCCATGTTCAGATTTATGCTTAAATTTAGATTGGTTGGTCTAACAATCTAAGACAGAAAAATTATTCTATTATTTTGTTTTGTTATTAAAATTCTGTTGTTCTAGTTTTCTGATTCGAATATACTTGCTGTTTTGTATGTTTTAGAATCTGAATCTGAATCTGAAATGGCATCATCTCGTATTGTTAATGATAAGACAATCTCTACTACTGCATCCAATCCTAAGGATGAGAGGCCTGAAAAGTTTAAGGGCCTTGATTTCAAGAGATGGCAACATAAAACAATTTTCTGGTTGACCACTATGAATTTAGCCAATGTCATCGGAGAGGAGGTTCCTAAGACGGATGAGAATCCGATCACCAAGGAAACCATGATGACAATTGAGGCATGGAAAAATTCGACTTCCTTTGCAGAACTATATTCTCGAATGCACTTGATGACACTCTATATGATGTTTATTCTGAGTGTGAGACCGCAAAGGATGTTTGGGATCTCATTGAAAAGAAATATCGAATCAAGATGCAGGAGCAAAAAGTTCGTGGTTGGCAAATTCTTGAAATATAACATGGTTGACTCAAAGTCTCAGAAGTGAAGCAAGTTGAAGAACTGCAAGTGTTGATTCATGAGTTACATGCCGAGGGTCATGTATCGTGAATGAGCATTTTCAAACCGGTTCTATCATTGAGAAGTTACCTCCATCTTGGAATGACTTCAAGGTGTATCCAAACATAAGCGCAGAGATATGTCGATCAAGATCCGATCTCGAGGTCATGCGTTGTTGAAGATCACAGAAATGAGACAAGATGGAAGGAAGTGACATCGATGCAAAAGCAAACATGGTGGAAGGAAGCAAGTCCAAATTTCGAAATTCCAAAAGAAGAAGAATTTCAAAAGAGAAGCACCCACCAAACATATTGCACCGAAGGGGAAAATTTTAAGAAAATCCAAGGAAGTTGCTGGGTATGTGGAAAACAGGGTCATAGGGCCCAAGATTGTCGTCACAAGAAAGAACATAATCATGGCAATTCTGGTTTGAACAACCAAGCAAATGTTGCTGATGTCCAAATTGATGAAATGGACATTGATCTCACTGCTGTTGTGTCTGAAACTAACATGGTCTCGACACTCTGGTCGGTGGATTGACACCGGAGCAACTCGACACATTTGCAAATGACAAAAGCTTGTTTTCGAGTTTCTTCCCGCCGATAGTGAAGAAAAGCTTTATATGGGAAATTCATCATCTTCAATGGTCAAGGCAAGGGTACCGTTAAGATGAAATTCACTAGCGGGAAAATAGTCACTTTACTCAATGTGTCGTATGTTCCCGAGATCGGAAGAACCTCAGATCCGGCCCTTTACTTAACAAGAAAGGGTTCAAATTGGTGTTTGAGTCCGACAAGTTTGTTCTCACCAAGGGTGGAATGTATGTAGGTAAGGGATACCTCACGTAGGTCTCTTTAAGCTCAATATTGTAATTGTTAACTCTACCGGTAATAGAATGATCGTTTCTCGCGTATATGGTTGATTCATTTAATTTATGGCATGCTAGATTAGGACATGTGAATAAAAGATCTATTTACGTAATGGTTAAATTAAATTTATTGCCTAAGTTCAACATTGATTTAAATAAAAAATGTGAAATATGCACCAATCAAAATTTGCTAGGCAAACTTTTAAATCATCTCAAGAGAGATCAAATGAATTATTAGGATTGATTTATAGTGATCTTTGTGATTTTAAATCCATTCCTACTAGAGGGGGAAAATTATTACATCACCTTTATTGATGATTGTAGTAAATATTGCCAAGTCTATTTGATTAAAAATAAAAACGAGGCCTTAGATATGTTTAAAATATATAAGTGTAGGTAGAAAATCAATTAGATAAGAAAATTAAGGCATTAAGAACAGATAGAGGTGGAGAATATGAATCCGCTGAATTTGCAGAATTATGTAGCAAATATGGAATTATACATCAAACGACTGCACCCTATACACCTCAACAGAATGGTGTAGCAGAGAAAAAATAGAACTCTAAAAAATATGATTAATTCCATGTTAAATGATTCTCGACTTTCTCGAATTTGGGGTGAAGCGCTACTCACCGCAAATCACATTTTGAATAGAGTGCCTTTCAAGAAATTAGATAAATCTCCTTTTGAGATATGGAGAGGCGTAAAACCCACTTACAAAACTTTGAAAGTGTGGGGTTGCTTGACAAAGGTCCAAATTCCCTTACCAAAGAGAACTAAGTTAGACCTAAAACTCGTTGATTGTGTGTTCATTGGTTTTGCTAAGAATAGTGCAAAGATATAGATTCTTAGTAGTTAAATCACATATTTCGATATTAGTGAAAATTCTATTATAGAATCTGTTGATGCTGAATTTTTTGAACACATTTTTCCTTTTAAGGAAAACCAAAGTGGTTCGTCGCTTAAAAGAAAAGCTGAAGAGAGCTTAGATGAATCAACTACTTCTAAGGTTCAAGAACAAGAGTTAGAACCTAGAAGAGGAAAAAGAGTTAAGGTCACAAAAAACTTTGGACCCGACTTTGTTAACATGTTAACTGAAAATGACCCACAAACCTATAAAGAAGCTATGTCTTCACCAGACGCTCCATCAGTGGATGGAAGCTATCAATAGTGAGATTGAATCCATTTTACAAAATAATACGTGGGAATTGGTTGATCTACCATCAGGTATCAAACCAATTGGATATAAATGGATCTTCAAAAAGAAGCTAAAGGCTGATGGCACTATTGAGAAATACAAGGCACGTTTGGTTGCTAAAGGATATGTACAAAAAGAAGGTTTGATTACTTCGACACTTATTCTCCTGTTTCAAGAATAACTTCCATTAGGATGTTAATTTCCATAGCTGCTTTATACGACATGGAAATACATCAAATGGATGTTAAAACAACATTTTTAAATGGAGAATTAGAAGAAGAAATTTATATGGATCAACCTGAAGGGTTTGTAGTAAAAGGCCAAGAAAACAAAGTTTGTAGACTTGTTAAGTCTTTGTATGGACTTAAACAAGCTCCAAAACAATGGCATGAGAAATTTGATCATACTATGATGGCAAATGGTTTTAAAATAAATGAATGTGACAAATGTGTGTACATTAAAGAAATGAAGAACTCATTTGTCATAAGTATGTCTCTATGTTGATGACATGTTAATTATGAGCTCAAGCAAGGATGCCATAATGTCAACAAAGAAGATGTTGAATTCTAGTTTTGACATGAAAGACTTAGGTCTAGCTGATGTAATACTAGGAATTCAAATCAAAAGGAATAACGAAGGTTATATCCTAACACAATCTCATTATGTTGAGAAAATCTTAAAAAGATTCAATCAATTCGATTGCAAACCTGCTCCAACTCCTTTTGATGCTAATTGTCATCTAAAGAAGAACTCTAAAGAGTCGGTTTGTCAATTAGAATATTCTCAAGTTATTGGGAGTTTAATGTACCTGATGAACTCTACTAGACCTGACATTGCTTATGCAAGCAGGTTAAACAGATACACAAGTAGTCCAAATGATGATCATTGGACAGCATTGATAAGAGTTCTAAGGTATCTCAAATATACCTTGAATTATGGATTGGTTTATACAAAGTATCCACCAAGATTGAAGGCTATAATGATGCAAATTGATTTCGATAATACGTAAAACCAAGTCAACTAGTGGATATGTATTTACATCAGGTGAGCAAAGCAATTTCTTGAAATCAACAAAACAAACGTGTATAGCACGATCCACCATGGAATCCGAATTCATTGCTTTGACAAGGCAAACAAGAAGTCGAATGGCTAAGAAATTTCTTAGAAGATATTCCTTGTCGCCAAAACCAATCACAAAATATGCATACATTGTGATAGTATGGCAAAGACAAGCAAGAGCTAAGAACAACATATATAATGGTAAGTCGAGACATATAAGGCGCCGACATAATACTATAAGACAATTACTCACAAGTGGAGTAATTAGTATTGATTATGTTAAGTCTAAGGAAAACATTGCAGATCCTTTGACTAAAGGCTTACCAAGAGATCAAGTGAAGATATTATCGAGGGAATGGGCTTAAAGCCTATAGAGTAAGTCAAGTCTAATGCGAAACCTAACCTAGTTGATTGGAGATCCCATGGTCTAGGTTCAATAGGCAAACTGGTTAGACTTGACTTAACAAATAGGACACACAATTACCTGTTCCTATGATGAAGTAAGTGTGTTGATAAGATGTTTAGGGTATGCCAAATGCATTTAATGACATAGTAATGTCACCTATATGGTAGTAAATGTGGGGTCGCATTTATGAGAATGAAATTAGGCTAAGTTCTCTAAAGCTATCATGAAACCAGATCTGCTCAGACCAAAATGAACAAAAACGTATGAACCGCATTTGAATTCAAGTCATGAGTAAGACATATTGTCTTGGTTTACTATAAAAGTGAATAGTTCAAGATAAATAAATACATCTACCACACACAAAGTGAACCCGATATGCTTTACTAAGGTTAGTTCAAGTCTTTACGACACTCTTCCTTATAAGCATGACTTGATCATCTCTCTCGTGTATAATTATTATTTTTTGTTTATGATTTGGCTAAGTTAAGACATATGGGGTGTTACTATTTCCAATACAAATGTGGGGTATTGTTGAACTTTGAAGTTAAAATTTTGTATTGCAAATTAACTAAACCTTTAGTCCCACATAGGAGAGAAAGGTTTGGTTTCTCACTTAATATATGGACCAACACACTTCACTATTGTTTAAGTGAGAAGTGGGTTGAGTGAGTGGACCATGGGGTTTCACTAGGTAATCACCCTATTTAAATAATCTTTGACAATGGCCTTGGGCCTTTGGGGCTTTGGTTTGTTCAAGACTTAGCCATTCATAAATATAGTTTTTCTTTTTTCGTTTTTTATTTTCGTTTTTAAATAAAAGAGCACCAACAGTTGCTAAGTTCGAATTAGGAGTTAATTAACTATCAATTAGTGGCACACTAATTAAGACCACTAATTAGATAGTTATTAAAAAGAACCGTCCACTAATTGGACAAGCTTAGATAGTTCTCTATAATAGAAGAGTCTATGGACATAGAAAAACAAGTTTTTCCGAAATCAAAATTTATGTGATTTGTGTTTTTGAGAGAGAGTCGATTTTGCAGTTTGAAGGTTCTTTGATTGGTGCTTTGATCAAAGAGCAAACCAGTTGTATCCTGGGGACATAACTCCTAGTTGAATTCAAAGACCGAGTTGGAGGAAATTTTCTGTCTTAGGTCATTGCACCATAAGCCTCTAGTACACTTTGTTTATTAATCTTCTTAATTGTTTAATCAGCATGTTTAGTTGCTTGTGATAATAGTGCCATGTTCAGATTTATGCTTAAATTTAGATTGGTTGGTCTAACATGTAATAGATGATCACCTAATTAGGTAGTGTTAAAAACTCATTGATTATGCATACCCCACATGATTTCTATGATAGCGTATGTATATTTGTAAAAACTGGAGCAGACACGTCTATATATTCTCAATTGTTGTGAGATTAACATGCACTAAAAAGTGTGTTTCTTAAAGTGCAGTTTAAAAAACTAAATAACTTTAAAATGGATCGAGCCTATTTGCAAAAATAAAAAGTTAAGCTGAGAAAAGATATACCTTTTTCTAGCTTTGTCACCTTAGAAGCTTTCTTGATTTTTAGCTTTCGTTTTAGTGGAGTAACATCGTGCTTCCAGGCTTTGTCTATCTAAAAAGCTTTATCGATCTACTAGACTTCCTAAGCGCAGAGCGATCTCGTGCTGATAACGTATGATAAAATTACTTTGAACAAAGCTGAGAAAAGTAAATAAAGAACTAGAAAAATAGAACAAAATAAGAGATGAGAGACAAATATGAGAACTTTCATTCAAACATGGTGTACCTCATTAGATGGGTGTGACCACTTTATATAGGTCTTTGGTAAGACCAAAGGACACATGTTACATTTCCATACAATTACATGAATAAATAACATTAAGGCTAAGTAATTACATGAATTAAAGTGGGTGCTACATCATGTGAATAGTTGGAATAATAAGAAGTGGAATATGCAAGAGTTGTCAATCCATATTATTTACAACATTATATAAAATAACATAAAAATACAATTGTAGTTGAAAAAGTACAAAAAAAATATATTATGAAATCATAATTAATCATTTTTATATTTTTTAATAAAAATTATATGTGGATATGTTCGGTCCATCGGGCATTCGGGCTTGATTTTTTATAGTATTATGTTTTTTCGTACTAAACTAGTATATAATAAATATTGATATATTACAAGAAAATATTAATCGAACAAGTACTTATATTTTAATACACAATTGATATCATTACAAACTTCTTTAATTCTTTGCCTTTTTTTTCTTGGTCTAAACCATTCGATATTCGGACTATTCGTTTACTCCAATATCATTTCGAGTCGCACGTCATATACGTGGAGGAACTCCCAACGTTGGTGTTTTTATTTTTAAGACTTGAACTCGAGTCACTAGTTAATTAAGAGACACCAATCAACTTCCAAGTGTGCCAACTAACTGGTGGTCTTTGACCCTTTTCGAGTTGTACAAAAAGCGCATTGGCGCCAGGGTTGAATTACTCTTTATTGTCAAAATCTATTATGTTTTCATGTTTCCACCTCTAGCTATTTATCTTCTATTGCTTGTTGAGTATCTTGGGATCTCAACCGATGCTTGTTGAGTATCTTGGGATCTCAACTGATGTTATAGCTAGTGTTTATCTTATGACATCGCACTGCTTTGAGTAAGGATCGCCTATTGTCGCAAGTGCTATAAGTGTAATGTGAAGATCAACAAGTTATGAATGCTGCTTAATTGGGGGCTCTCTTGCAAACTTCCTGAAAATTATCCTACCTTTCTTACTTTTTGTTAGAACAAATTCATTTGGATGGAAAAAACAAGAAGAGAAT
This sequence comes from Stephania cephalantha, assembly GCA_039657325.1. Taxonomy (NCBI): domain Eukaryota; kingdom Viridiplantae; phylum Streptophyta; class Magnoliopsida; order Ranunculales; family Menispermaceae; genus Stephania; species Stephania cephalantha. Next base: position 9,824,604 of record CM077579.1, read on the forward strand.
GGGAACACCAAACAAAGACTTGAGGCGCGTGATCGCTCTCTTTTAGACAAGACTTCTCCCTTCCGATCGAAACTACAAATACACAATAAAAAAATCGAAACTTGCCTTCATGATACAATCAAGTCTCTAATGGCCGTTGGATGATGTATGTGTAACACAACTTCAACCAAAAATACTATTTGAAGAACTTTTGAAAGAATAATGCATGAAACAAGTAAAACTCGTTTGGTTCAAAGCTTTTGATTTTTGCAATGTATTTAATACGTATTGGGACTCTCTAATTTATAGAAAACCAATAGGCATTAAGTTCATACGAAATAAAACAAATTTTGGTGCCAAAACACGCAAAAAACACACCAAACAACATAAAATTTTTGGTCTGCCGCTGGCCCTCGGTGCCTAGGTGCACCAGGCCAGTACATAAAATTGAAAACAAAAACGCCTCTATTTTCGGCAATGGCCCGCTGGATCGGCGCCTATGCACCAGGAGCTAGCGCCAAAAATAATAGTCGTTTATTTATTTATTTATTTATTTATTTATTTATTTTTACAACAATTTCTCCCATTTTCAGATTATATGGACATATTAGTTGAAAATTACAATAGAAAATAACATGATAAAAAAACTCATATAACATCATTTCGTAATCTGTACATAAATGAGAAGTGTCTTTTGGACTTGAACTTTTCACTTAATGCAAATACTTCAAAGTTTCATTAGATAATATAGTGAACAAATCTTGAACCAAGTACCCTTGCGATGAAATCAGAAATATCAAACATATCGATTTCTTATAAGTAATAGTGTCACGTTGATTGCACAGTCACGCCTTGTGCAAATCCTGTCTTTCTTGAGTGCTCTAGAGTCGGTCAGGCTTATAAGAACCGACCACACTTCTACACCCATATAGGTAAGTCTACTTAAGTGAATCTACGAGTCACTCTATTCGACTTATTAAGACCCAATTGTCAACCTTCGGCATGCAGAAACCAACACTAGAACTCGGAATGGACCTTGTTATATAATTTTTTCTAGTCTTCTATAATATTCACTTGACTTGCTGGTACCAAATTGAACTTATTTTGTCTTTTCAAGAATTAAGTTGGTCTCCCATCAAATGACGATTGATTTAGGCAAGCCTAAGTCCTATTCCTTTTGATGTATGACATACTATATCTATAACAAGACCCTTTTTTAATACACATGCTAAGTTTCTTGTTAGATTCGACGTAATCAACTGTGTGACAACCCCGTTTTTGAGTAACTGTCTCAAAAAATTATGTCTTAGACTTATATGTCTGGAATCTCCATTATAAGTCTTGCTTGCGATCTTATAAAGAGTTCCTTGTTATCACAATTGATTAATATAGCCGGACATGGCTTGTTCCATAATGGTATCTCCATTAACAAGTTCTTAGGACATTCCGCTTCCTTACTTGCATCTACTAGGGCAATTATTTATGATGTCACAGTCGAGTTAGAAATACATGTATGTTTCTTTGAGCTCCAAGAAATAGCCGCTCCTCTTAGCTTAAAAATCTAACCACTAGTTGATTTGGAATTTGACTCCCTATTATTCCAACTAGCATCACTGTATCCTTCCAAGACTAGGGAATATCCATTAAAACATATACCATAATTCAAAGTCTCTTTCAGGTTTCTAAAAGTCCTAGTAAATGCATCCCAGTGTTGTTTCCTTAGGTTACTAGTGAACCGACATAGCATACAAACCGCGTAAGCTATATCAGGTCTTGTGCAATGCATAACATACATGAGACTTCATATCACACTAGAATACTCTAGTTGCGATAAACACCTACCAATGTTCTTTACTAGTTTTAGATGAGGTTTGATTGGAGTACGAATTGACTTTTGATCAAAATGACCAAATTTTTTACAAAATCTTTTCAATATAATGAGATTGAGATAATTTAAGGCCTTTATCTTGTTATAAGATCTTGATTTTTAAAATTAAGTTAGCTTCTCCTAAGTCATTCATGTCAAAACTAGTAGATAAGAATCGCTTAATTTCTTCAACTAAAGCTAGTGAAGTCTCAAATATGGGCATGTCATCCACGTATAAACATACGTTGACACCAATATAATTGTCAAACTTGTTGTTAATACATTTATCAACATCATTGACTTTAATCTAAAAGATTGCACAACCGTGTCAAACTTCTCATGCCATTGCACAGGAGCTTGCTTCAAACCATAAAAAGACTTTACCAATTTGCAAACTTTCTTCTCTTGACCTGGACTTACAAAACCTCCTGGTTGTTCCATATATACTTCTTCCTCTAGATCACCATTAAAAAAAAACCGTTTTCACTTTCATTTGATGGATAATTAAATAATGAATTGAAATAAGAGATATCAACACCCAAATGGATGCTATTCTTGCAACTGGTGCATATGTATCAAAATAATCAATTCCATGCTTTTATCGATAACCCTTAGCTACTAGACACGCCTTGAAGTTGTTTATCATTCCATCGATATTTAATTTCCTTTTGAATACCCGCTTACAACCGATTGCCCCCGGTGGAAGATTAGAAAGTTCCCAAGTTTGATTCGATAAAATCGAATTTATCTTATCATTGACCGCTTCTTTCCAAAATGAAACATCTCTTAATGAAATTACTTATTGAAATGAAATAGTTACATTATCAACATTAAGAACAAGTTTCGTTTGTTCCTTAATTTCACATCTCTTTCCTTCAACCAAGTAGGTTATGAAATTCGGGTCAAAAGATTTATCAATCCTTTGTTTTTTACTTCTCCTTACTTCAATGTTTTTATTATCACTAATAGGTGGATCCCTTGTCAATTAGAAGAACTTGAAGGCAAATCTTCTAGATTCCCATGATTTTTTCATCAAAAGAGTTTTGAGACAACTCCTCTAAATTCCTAAAATTTGGATGTAAGAGTATGTCATGTGTTTTGTTTAAATGTTCAAAAAATTGTATATCTATATATTCAATTATATCATTAATTTCCAAATTCAAGAATCTATATGTCATACTATCTTTTGAATAACCAATAAAAACACATTTATAAGTTCTATTTCTCAATTTATGCCTTTTTGGATATGGTTTCCTTACAGAAGCTAAACAACCCCAAACTTTAAGTCTCTTAAAACTGGGTTGTCGCTTAAACCATAACTCATATGGGGCAACATTAATGTTCTTTAATATAACTCTATTTTAAATAAAACAAGATGAAAGAATGGCTCCCCCCATAAATTCAAAGGCAAGTTAGGACTTAGTAGCATAGAATTAACCATTTCTATAAAAGTTCTATTTTTCCTTCCGCTACACGATTTTGTTGTGGTGAATAAGGTGTCGTGACTTGACGTATAATTCAATTAGTCTCACAAGACTTTGTGAACTCCTTGGAACAATACTCACCACCTCTATTGCATCTTATAGCCTTAATTTTCTAGTTATATTGATTTTCAACTTCTGAATTGAAAACAAGAGAATTTTCATAAAACATATCTTTTCTTTTCAAAAGATAAACATATGAATATTTCAAAAAATCATCGATAAACATAAGAAAATACTTGTTTTCTCCTAATGTAGCATGACTTTTCAAATCACATATGTCGTTATGTATCAAATCAAGAATTTCGTAAGATCTTTGAATTAATTTGTGTGATTGTCTTGTGATCTTTGTTTGTGCACATATTTCACACCTTGTATCATGATCAATATTAAAAACTGTAACTAGGTCTAAGTTATTCATATTTCTAATGCAATGAAAATCAAAATGGCCAAGTATAGCACGCCATAATGAACATGAGTCAACCATATAAGAAGAATAATTTACTGTTATTGCATTCAACTTAATCTTTTCATTACATGGGTACGCTTTGCCAATAGGAATACCTCCCTTAGAAAAGATAAATCTACCCGACTCATAGACAAGACAAAAACCTCCCTTATTAATATGGTCACCGGATACAAGATTCTTACACATTTCGGGTACATAATAAACATTAATTAGATGTAAAATTTTTCTTGAAGTAAGCTTGATGTCCACCGTTCATTTGCCAACCACCTTGGTGCGACTGATTTTTTCCATGCGCACTTATTCACTAGTGGCGAAGTCTTCGTATGTCTTAAAAAGACTATGATTTTTGCAAATGTGTATGGTTGCGCCGATATCTAGCCTCCATCAAACTTCATTTGCAACCAAATTGGCTTGGCAAGATATTGCTATGAGTTTCATGTTCTCCATATTGTGACTATCCTTGACCATTTCCTTATTTTTCATGAATTTCTTCTTGGAATGACAATCTCGTGCATGGTGTCCCGGTTTATCATAATAGTAATGTTTCCCTTTCTTATTTGAAGTGTTTTCATTGACAATGCCCTTGAATTTTGAATCGTTCTTAGCCTTAGATTTCTTGGAATGGACTAAATTTGTCTTTGAACCGAATTCAAAATTCAAATCATCCCCAACCATTTCTCTCTTTCGAGAGTCTTCCTCAATTTGAAGATGGCGTTGGAGGATTCAAAAGTATAACTCTTCTCCTCATGAATGATTTACTTCTTATAATTATTCCAATTTGTAGGCAACTTGGAAATAATTACACCTACTTGGAATTCTTCTTCAAGAGAAATCTTAGTCCTTTTAAGATCACCAACAATCTTTTGCAAGTCATGAACTTGAGTAAGTAAAGACTTGTAATTGGTCATCTTAAAATTTAGATAATTTGAAATTAAAAACTTACGATTGCTAGTCTCCTAAATTCAGTATTTGGTGTCCAGCTCAGTCCACGACTCATTCGTTGATTTAATGGTTCGATGCGTTGCATAAACATTATCGGAGAGTGCTTTAAGGATGTAGCCCAAACAAAGATAGTCATTCGCCTTTCTTGCGACACGTCGATCCATCACTTCATTTGAATAATTTGCAGTTGGTTCAGGAAGGGTCTTAAGTGCATCATCAAGGATGTACGCCAACTTGAGAGATGTGAAAAAGAACATAAATTTCTCTTACCATCAAGTGAAATTGTCGTCGTCGAACCTCTCAAAGCGGGTCAAATCATGATTCGTGATTTGCATTCAATGAGAAACGAACCCGCCACTAAAATTAATTTTAGAGGACAATGAAGAACCACCATTCCCATTTGTTTGTGTAATTCCGTCTGAAGTCTTAGAAGCCATTGATGGAAAACTTGTCTAAAAACTGTTGGAACAAATTTATTCAGATGGGAAAATAAGAAGAGAATGTGAACACCAAACAAAGACTTGAGGCGCGTGATCATTTTTTTAAGATAAGATTTTTCCCTTATGGTCAAAACTGCGAATACACAATGAAAAAAAATCAAAACTTGCCTTCAGGATAAAAGTCTCTAATGGTTGTTGGATGATGTGTGTGTAACATAACTCCAACCAACAACACTCTTTGAAAAACTTTAGCAAGAATGATGCATGAAACAAGTAAATCTCTTTTGAATTAAAGCTTTTGGTTTTTGCTATGCATTTGATACGTATTAGAACTCTCTAATTTATATGAACCAATGTGCATTGAGTCCGTACGAAACAACACTACTCTTAGTGCCAAAACGGATAAAAAAAATGCACCAAACAACACAAATTATTTGGTCTGATTTTGGCCCCTGGCACTTAGGTGTGCCAGACCAGTGCTCAAAGTTAAAAACAAAAAATGCCTTGGTTTTTGGCGCTAGTCGCTAGCCCGACACAAGGGGCCGGTGCAAAAAAATGTGGCTATTTTTTATTTATTCTTATAACACTTTTTTGACCTTTTGGCTAAGATCAAGTGTAATACGTATATGTTCTTATCAGATTAATATCTGATTCATGGGACATCACCTCACATGAAATTAAATTAATTTTTTTACGGGGAGAGATTCCACCATAATAGATTGCTATTTGGCTCTCATGCGTCATCTTTGTGTTGTGCTACGACATTGGCTTGGTGCACCAAAAAAAAAAAGAAAAAATCCTACCTTTTACCTAAACTGAGTTATTATAGAAAAGAACATTTTTCTTATATTTCACATTTACATATGGTAACATAGTCATTTTTTCAGGGTTTTAGGTTTAATGTGCTCTTTTTCATCTCCATAACCCCCAACTCAATTACAAACTACGTACACTACACCCCTTAAGGGGCTATAGAAAACAACTATGTTTTCAATTGTGCCTACTTTTCCTCTCAAATTTCTCTCTTACTCTCTCTAGATTTTATCTGTGATGTTCACTTTTTACGATCTATTCTTCTCTGAATTTTTTTTTTCAATATTTTTGTAAAACTATTGTAATTTTTTGAAGCCACAACATGCAATTTCATTCATCAATTAACCAAGATCATATATTACACACGAGGAGATCGCTAATGCATAAAATGGCATTATTCACAGTCTAGTGTAGATTTGTGTTCATGGCCATACGAGCCAAAGTGTGTACAATCATATAATATATATTCTTACTTCTAGGGATACAAAAATTAAAATGATTTTTTTAACATTCTTTTGATCATCTTCCAAAAATTAAACACATCCACGCTTGTGAATATTACACTTAATGTAAACAAAATCAATGAATCGAGCTAATTAATGTATAACAAGAAAGTACTGTTTGAAGGGTGGGGTCATTTAATTAGTTTTTGGCAGGTGCTACGCACGACTAAGCTCGCTCGTTACGCTCGCGAAAATTTAATTATGACATTTCATTATTTTTATTATTATTATCCAAAAATATTAACATATGAATTATACATTTTTGAATTTTCATAATGATTTCATTATGTAACTTGGCACGTCGAAACACAATGTAAAATAAAAATGTCAATTTCTTTAAGATATATATACTTCAATGTAAAAAACAAAATAATACTAACAAAATTTAATATGTTCTTTTAACAATGTAATTATTCTCCGAAGCACATCTTTAATTTCACACAAAAGTAGAGGTAATTCAATAAGACAAAGGATTTAAACATCATCTAGCTAATTAAAAATCTCATTAAACTCTTGTTGGAAATTAAAGATTTTTTTATTGTAGTGAGCAAAAACTTGATTTATCTTCATGGTAACGGTAAATTAAAACAAAGAGAATGAAGCCATATCAAAAGTTATCCATCATGCATGTATCCATTTCGGAGTTACTTCAGTGATATAAAGTTTGATTGATCATTTACGCATTCAATATTATATAATTTGGTACTTTCCTTTCACTGATATAGAGTTTGATCGATAACCCATATCAACTAATAATTATGAGCCGTTTAAACATTACCTTGACAACTTAATGGAATTTTTTTTGAAGCCTGGACAACTTAATGGAGTTAATTAAAATATATCAATGAAAAACTCAATCCCGAAAAAATAATAATGAAATTTGGAACCAAACTACTATTTATGGATCGTTGTATGTAGGGACGAATCTAGAAAATCTTGTTAAGTGGGCGAACTTTCACCTAATTATTTTTTTCAAGCAAATAACTATACTAGTAAAGAAAAAAGTAGTATAATAAAGTAATAATCATAATAATTTGTAATGTAAATTAAACATACCGCTAAATTCGACATGGAGGGAGTTGAATCTTGCGAGTTTGCATGTTTTGAAAACGCTGCAATATCTTCTCTTTATCTACATCTGTGAATATGTCTTGCTAAACATAACACATCATTAAGTCGTTCAACCATTCATCACCTATCTTATTTCACAATCATGTCTTCATGATATTCATTGTCAAGAAAACTCTTACAACCGTTGTAGTTGCTACTAGTAAGATCAATGCTAACACGATAAGACGGTAAACCAATGGAAATATCAAATGTTTTTGAGTATGAAACATCATCATGCAAGACTTGCAAGATTATTAGAGCCTAAAAATGCAAAACTTCTCTCATCATGAATGTATACTTGAAGTTGGAGTTCCAAGATTACATATCATGTGTATAGAAACCATTAGCATATATCTTGGACATTCGAAGAAGCATACCATGATCAAATCTAGAAAATGAGTTTCTTGGATTAAGACAACTAATGCATCTCAATAATTCTGTTGAAGATTCATTGAATTGATTATTCATCTCAGTAACAAGTAAGTCAACTACAACAATAAAAATCTCAACATGATAATGGTGATAATAAGTAACCCATTGTCCCTCATGCCTTAAACGAACTCGAGGCGTTATTTTATCTTCCATATTTGGCATCGGAATAAAAGTTTTTACACAAAATGCATTAAATTCCTCGAGTAATAAACCTCATTCATTTTTCCTTAAGTCTTGCAAAAGATCTTTTACTGTTGCAATAAACCCTAATGCATTAAAAATGTTTTAATCTTTTTGTTGCAACGCATATGACAAGTCATTTGTCAATACCAACACTTTGATCATCAAATTCAAGATAAATACAAATTCAAAGCTCTCCATTTTTTTGTAAGGCTTAATGCCTTGCCTTTTTGTTCTTTCACAGATCCATCAAATTATACAATTTGCAACATCTTTAACACTACTTCCCACATATTCAAAACACGAATTAAACTTGCATGATTTGAGCCCCACCGAGTGTCACTGGTCTTACAAGGCTAGCCTCTTGATGTTTGTCTGTCCCTAAGAAAATCTCATATTTCTCCAATTTCTCTATAAGCTTTTCATGATGCTTTTGAAGCAATGCATTTTTCTTTTACAAGAAGCGCTCACAATATTCATGATCAAACTAGTGTAGTCGAAGAAATCACTTACAATGTGAATGTTCTTTACAATAGAAACAACAACTAATTGCAATTGGTGAGCAAAACAATGGACATAAAAAGCAAAATGGATTTTCATTTGAAGCAAGTGTCTTTAACCCATTAAATTGTCCTTTCATATTTGAAGCGCCATCATATCTTTGCCCTCTTGATCTAAAGATGGATAAACCATGATGAGTAAACAAATTATCTAGACATGCTTTGAGTGAAGAAGCCGAAGTATCACTAACATGTTCTATAGCATGAAATCTTTCAATAACACGATCTTCTTTGTTCACAAACCTTACTACCACGGTTATTTGTTCCTTCATAGAATTATCACTAGATTCATCAATGAGGATAGAGAAATTACTATCTCCTATCTCATTTATAATAACTTTTGTGGTCTCCTTAGCACAAGCTTTCACAATATCTTTTGAATATCCAGATACTTCATTTGATTATTCACCGTAGCATTTTCATTAATAACATTTCCTGTTGGGGCATGTGCCCTAGGTCAATCCATTAACTGTCTTTATGAATACTTTTAGTTAATAAAATAGAGGATTTTATTTGTTGTTTATTATAATTAATTTGCATGTTTACATTATAATAAGATCCATGTGTATTTACAGAAATATCCTAAATGTCCCTAGTCGATCATTATACTGAGAACTATAATGAATTAAGACTAGTGTGAGTCTTGATTGATGATCATATGATGATTATACGTATAGGGATACGAATCAAGATCACGAGTACTTGTTAGGGAACAAAGTACTCGGGCCGACCGCTATGAGAACATCACATGGATTAAGTCATAGTTGTTTCTCATGATAAGTATATTTTTCAGGTCCTCTCGACTTGAGATTACCAGAGACTACAACATTAGGAACACGGTGATTTGACACAATCAAACGTTGTCTTTAACCTAGGACAATTATAAAGGTTGTGATTGGTTACTATTTGAGTAATGTGATGAAGTTGTGTAATCAAGATAGAATTTGTCCCTCTCATATAAAGAGAGATATCCAGTGGATCCTCGATGTGTTAGGCATTGTTAAAAGGCCTAGTCTAAGTGAATTGATATTGATCAATGTCACTTGGATGTTTTCATCTACCTAGAGATCGAGACTAGTGCGATTGAACATGTTGGATGACAATTCCATGCCTTATGTTTGATCAAAAGGATATCGTGTGACAAAAGGATGTTATATACATTATTGATAGGTTGTATCGATTTGATATTCGTATAACTTGGGTAGTCATAATGTCTTGCTAGAGGCCGCTTATGACTTGTATACCAAAATGTGTTTTGGTACACTGCCAACGTTGTATGAGCCTATTGGGTCGCACACTAAGAATGATTTTGCGAGATTTTAAGATGGTTCAGAAAAATGAATTTTATATGATAAAATTCATGACATAAACGTCCTTGTGGTGTATTACACTTATACTTCTTTAAGTAGGGGCATATGTATAATTTACTTAACCGTATGTATACAAGGGTTGTATAAATAGACGTTTTAAGTTAGAACACACGAAGAAAAGATTAAGGGCCGAAACTCTATTTTCGTTTTAGAAACGAATTAGGGTTTTCTCGGTACGCTTCGGATCGTTTTGGAGAGAAACAAAAAGGTTTGGTATTCTCTCTAAGCTAGCACTTCGAATCTCGTATACGCCGTTCGTGTGTGGATGTGCCAGGTAGAGAGGCGTTCGTCGTTGCGCGCCTTAGAGATCGATCAACCTTCGAAAAGGTATATTGCGACCGAGGTATGATTAAGTTTTCATGGTTTAAACGTTTCTAATGGAATTAGATTCGGATCCTGTTGGGGTTTTTGTCAAAATTGTTTTGTAATTTCAGCTGCGTATGAACCCCAAAACTCAACATTTCCAACACTCTCCACTTTATCTCCATACCTGTTCAATATCTCCAAGAAGTTACCTTTATTTTAGAGCTAGTAGACTCATCATGTCCGCGAAAAACTAGGCCTTGCATAAGAAGAAGTCTCATAACATCTAAACTAGCAGTTAATTGAATTTTATAAGCAATTTTAGTAATTTTGCTATGAGAATAAAAATTTTGTGACACACTTTACCTTTGATTGTTAAAATCTTTACAATGTAGTCTTGCATTATTGTGACTACTATTGACTCCACCAATATGTAACTCAAAATTCTCGATTACTTTCTTCCAAATGTTAAAGCTTATTTTATGAAGGTTTCATTTCCAAATCTATCACCCCTTGATTGTTTAAAAAGATAGCAATAAAACCAATAAGCCGCATTTTTTTCCATGTTATAATATAACCAATCAAACTTTTTGGACCATGCTTCTTTAAAACTCCTAAAATCTTTTCCTTGTAGTGTTCAAGAAAAATCATGACCAAATGATTAACATGGACCCATCAAAAGATACTCTCTTCTCACTTGATCTCTAATTCCCGTATCATACTCTTCAATTAATTTTTGAAGTTCGGGATCAGCAATAACATCACTCGAATTAAACTTAATACGACGTTTCTTTTGTGCCACATTACTCGTATCAGCTGTTGAGTTTGCATTATGTCAAGTACTTTTGGTATTGGCTTAAAAACTTCTCAATATTTATAAAGAATATTAAAAACAAATTCTAGATTAACTCAAATTCAGTAATGAACTCAACAAAAAAATAATTATGAACCAAGAAAATGAAAATAATGATTCGCAAAATGTAAAGAGAGAGTTCTCTTACACACGATCAATTTAAGTTCATCACTTTCCACTCTTTAAGCACTTTGAGTCAAATTCCCCAATTTAGTAACTAAACATAAATAGAAGATCAATTAGATGCTTGGAAAAAATCCTCTAGTTGGTGCAACATGTGCATAGAGAAAAAACTTTTATTTTTGACAGGGGGTATTCACTATTCCTAGTTTATTATTACATATGACATGGGCGTTGCCTCCCAATTCCCATTAATTAAAAAAAGTCCCTGCCTCCCTATACAATGTGGACGACCTTGCCTCCCTAATTTGGACATTTTTTTAAATAAGCATGGGCTCAATATTCAAGAGCATTCCACTTCCACGATTCACATGTCACCTGCTACTCCCCCCCAACATAAGAATCAAGACCACTCACTTCTCCGTAATTGTGAAGATTGAAGAGCTTCACGACGGCGTCGATGCGGTGAAACCCATCGACATTCTCATTTTTTAATTAAGTTTAGTAATCAATGAAAATTGAATAGATAAATATCATACATTTGAATCACTTCTCAATATTTGATGCTTCTCCTTATCTAAACTTTTTCACAATTTGTTAGAACTCCAAACAATGAAAAATAGGGTTTGAAAAGCCCTTTTGTGTTTGATTTTTTGCAGGGACATTTTTGTAATTAAGTATAAGTTTTGCCCTTAGTCGAGTTTTTTGCTTATAAATTTATAACCACAACTCGGATCAAAATCCGTAGAATTTTAATGGAAGTAGGCTTCGAGATCTTTCCAACAAGTATTTATATGACCCATTTAAAGTTGTATTTTTTATATAATTTTTGTAAGTTGTTACTTAACTATATACATAAGAAAAACTTATTTTTTTTAAAACAATCACACTATGCAATACATAACTGGCATGATAATGTTGGGTTTTGGGGTTCATACGCAGCAAAAAATTCAAAACAATTTTTGAATAACCCCAACAGGATCGAATATAAGTTCCATTAAACTAGATCTACAAAAGTAAAATCATACCTTAATCCGTAATTTCCTTATCTGATTGTTCTATCTCCAAGACGTTTAAGTGCTCGTCCTCTATCAGAAATCCACACACGAATGGTGACCACAATTTGGAGTGCTAGCCCCAAGAGATAGAAAACGTTTTTCTTTCCCTCTTAAAATCAAGAGAACTCGAATATAGCAAAATGAAAATCTTATCTCATTTTAGGGTTTCAACCTCTATTTATATGTGTAGATAAGCCATCACTTAAAATCATATTCATAATACAACTATTATATTTAGGCAGTTTAAGTAAATTACAAATACACCTCTATTAATAAGTTAACATATAACAAATTGTAAGGGTTTTTATGCCATGAATCTTATCATATAAAACTTACTACTCTGGACCAATTGAAATTGCGCAAAGTCATTCTTTGTGTGCGGCTCAATAGGTTCATGCAACGTTGGCAGTGAACCAAAACCATTTTGGTACACAAGTCATAAGCGGTATCTAGCAAGGCATTATGACTACCCAAGTAGCATGAACATCAAAATCGATACAACCTAATTATTAACATATATCATATCATTTTGTCGTGCGATAACCTTTGATTAAACATAAGGCATGGAAAATCACCCGTAGTATTCAATCGTACTAGTCTCGATCTTTAGGTAAACTGAAAACACCCAAGTGACATTTATCATATCAATTCACATGGACTTGAGCATTATCAGTCTATCATATCGAGGGATCCACTGATATCTCTCTCTATACGAGAGTGACAAATTTTATCTTGATTACACACCTTCACATATTATTCACATGATTATCAATTACAATCTTTATAATCGCTCGGTTAAAGACAACGTTTGATTGTGTCAAATTACCATGCTCCTAATATTGAAGTCTATGGTAATCTCAAGTCAAAGGACTAAATGATATACCTATAAGGAGTAACACCTATGACTTAATCCATGTGGTGTTCTCATAGCGGGTCGGTCGAGTACGTTTTTCCCTAACAAGTATTCATGATCTCGATTTGTATCCCTATACGTATGATAATCACATTACCATCAATCACGATTCAAACTAGTCTTAACTCATTATAGTTCCCAGTATAATGATCGACTAGGGACATTTAGGATATTTCAACAAATACCTATGGATCTTACTATAAGGTAAACATGCAATCACTTATAATAAAACATTATATGAAAACCTCAATTTTATTAATTAAAATTATAAGATAAACAATGTTTGTTGATTAACGTCTCCCACTTGCACTAAGGCCAACTATTCATGTATCTAATACCTAATGACCTAACATGAACATCATGTTTTGCTTGTGGAAGAGCTTTCATAAAAGGATCCACAATATTGTCTTCTGTAGGAACTCTACAAATCTTCACGTCTCCCCTCTCAACGATTTATCAAATGAGATCAAAATGTTTATGTATATGTTTGGATCGGTGGTGTGATTTTGGTTCCTTGGCCTATGCTATCGCCCCGTTATTGTTACAATACAAGCAAACAGGGTTAGCTATACTCAGAACCACACCAAGTTTAGAGATGAACTTTTTGATCTAAACTGCCTTCTTAGCTGTATCGGATGTTGCAATATACTCGACTTTTGTTATAGAATCCACCATTGTGTCTTACTTTGAACTTTTTCAGCTCACTATGCCTCCATTCAAAGTAAATACATATCCAGACTGCGATTTGAAGTCATCTATATCAGTTTGAAAACTTGCATCCGTGTAACCACTTACAACAAGCTCGTCTTCCAAACTTCCATAGACCTAGAACTCTTCTTTAGTCCTTCTCAAGTACGTAAAAATGTTCTTTATTGCTATCCAGTGACTCTAACTGGGATCGAACTGATATTTGCTTGTTGCACTTAAAGCATATGATACATCAGGTCGAGTGCATAACATGACATACATGATAGATCCAATAGCTGATGCACATGGAATCGTATTCATGCGCTATCGCTCATTATTAGTCATCGGACATTGAGTCTTGCTGAGATTTATACCATGAGACATTGGGAATGACACTTTTTAGAGTCTTGCATATTGAACCTATTCAATACCTTATCAATATAAGCACTCTGACTTAGACTGATTTGCCTTTTAGTTCTATCCCTATAGATCTTAATCCCAAGGATATAGACTACATCTCCTAAGTCCTTCATTGAGAAACACTTCCCTAACCAAGACTTGACACTCTGTAAAGTTGAGATGTCATTTCCAATGAGTAATATATCATCAACATACTGTACCAAGAAAACAACCATGCTCTTACTGAGCTTCTTGTATACACAAAGCTCATCTTCATTTTTAATGAAGCCAAATTCCTTAATTGCTTGCTTTAATCCATAAATAGATCTTTGAAGCTTGCACACCTCCTTCAACTCTAAGGATGAATAAACCCTCCCGGATGTATCATATATACGTCCTCAAATAACTTTCCATTTACGAATGTTTTGACATCCATTTGCCATATTTCATAGTCATAATATGCGACTATGGCAATTAAAATTCTAATGGATTAAAGCATGGCTACAGGAGAAAAATTCTCATCATAATCAACACCTTGTGTCTGTCTGAAACCTTTTGTAACTAGCCGTGCTTTATAAGTATGCACATTGCCATCCATGTCAATTTTCTTCTTGAAAACTCATTTACATCAAATGGTCTTACCACCTTCAGGTAAATAAACCAAGTTCCAAATTTAGTTATCATACATGGATTGCATCTCAGAATTCATGGCACTAAGCCATTTATCTACTTCAGGGCTAGACACAACCTCTTTTTAAGTAGTAGGCTCATTTTGATCCATAAGCAACACCTCACTACTATCAGTTATAAGAAATCCAAATCTCTCAGGCTGATGTCTTACTCTATCAGACTTACGCGGTCCGTATGATACCTGTAGAGGTTCAACTAGTTCATGACTTTGTTGATATTCCCTTGGAGGTTGAGTCTTTATTTGTGGTTCTTTAACTTCTTCAAGACTTACTTTATTCCTATTGTTGTCTTTTGAAATAAACTCATTTTCCAAAAAGACTCCAATCCAAGCAACAAACACGTTATTCTCAGTGGCATTATAAAAATAGAATCCTCTAGTTTCTTAAGGATAAACAACAAATACACTCTTAGCAAATTTGGTTGATAATTTTTCTGAGATTTTTTGTTGTACGAAAACCTCACATCCCCAAATCTTAAGGAAAGACAAACTTAGTCTTTTCCCAAACCACATCTCATTTGGCGTTTTATCAACTACTTTAGAAGGAACACGATTATGTGTAAAGGCTTTAGTTTTTAAGGCATAACACCAAAAGGACATAGGAAGATCTGCATGACTCATCATTAGAAACACCATTACATTGTAGATTTTCTGGAGGAGTTAACTGTGAGATAATCTGACAGTTTCTAAGATGATCATCAAACTTTTGGCTCAAATATTCACCACCTCGATCTGATCGAAATGCTTTAATAGTTTTACCAAATTGATTTTGCACTTCATTTTGAAATATTTGATACATCTCAAAATATTCACCTTTATGTTTCATGAGATGCACGTAACCATATCCGCTGAAATCATCGATAAAAGTAATGAAGTACTAATAACCACCTCTAGCCATTATGTTTATAGGACCGCATACATTAGTATGTATTAGACCTAATAAATCACTTGCTCTTTCACTATGTCCAATAATGAGACTCTTTGTCATCTTGCATAGTAAACAAGATACACATGTTTCATATAATTCAAAATCAAATGAATATAAAAGTCCGTCTTTATGGAGTTTTGAAATGCATTTCTAATTTATATGGCCAAGACGACAATGCCAAAGGTAGGTTTGACTCAAACCATTTACCTCGAATATCTTTATATTTATGTTAAGAATAGGAGTATCTGTGGACCTTTTCATGTTTAGAATATAAAGACCATCACACAAATCAGCATTCGCATAGAAAACATCTTTACGAGAAATGGAGCATTTATTATTCACATTAATGAAATTAAAACCATCTAAACTCAAACATGAAACTGAAGTGATGTTTCGGCTCAAGGCAAGGTCAAAATAACAATTATTTAAAACTAAAACAAGTCCACTAGGTAAAATTAACTTATAGCATCCTACAGCCAACACAACAACCTTTGCTCCATTTCCAACTCATAAGATAACTTCTCTTTTCTTTAGCTTTCTACTTTTGGCGAGACCCTGCATATTAATACAAATGTGAGATCTGCATCGGGTACCCAATACCCAGGAATCACTAGTAGATAAGTTAAGTTCAATAACGTAAATACCTAAAGCAGTAGTTGCACTACTTTTTAACTACTTCGGATATTTAAGATATAGCTTGCGGTTTCTGAACTAATGCCTAGGCGCATGGCAAAAATGACAATTTTCTTTTTTTTTCCTTTTCCTTCAAGAATGTGAAGTAGAAACGACCTTAGGCTTAACTCGTTCCAAAGGCTCTACGATAGTCACAACAGCCTTGACAACTTTAGCCTTGCCTTTGGCCTTCTTATTCATAGCCTTTCCTTTCTGAACCATTAACACATTAACAATGAGTTTCTTGACATTCTGCTCAGCAGTTTTAAGCATCAAATGCAATTTTGAGATAGACTTCTCCATGTTATTCATGTTATAGTTCATAATAAATTGTGAATAGCTATCAAGCAATAAATTCAAGATTAAATCTGTAGCCAACTCTTGGCTTATGGGAAATCCAAGTCTTTCAAGATGGTCAATATATCCTTTCATTTTTAGAATATGAGGACTAACTGACGCACCCTCAACCATTTTGCAAGAGTGGAGGTTCTTAACTGTCTTGAACCTTTATTGCCTAGCCTGCTGTTGGAATATTTCCTTCAACATCGTAGCCATGTCGTAAGTTTCCATGTGTTCCATGTCCTTCTCAAGTTTAGGAACCATGGTTGCCAACAGAATGCATGCAACATCAATTGAGTCGTTGATATGCTTAGTATGTGCATCCTTCACAACTCCTAAATCATTGGCTGGTGGTTCCTTAGGAATAGGATTATCCAAGAAATACAACTTGCATTCATGCTTAAGAACAATTTTCATGTTTTTGAACCAGTTAAGAATGTTTTTCCCAAACAACTTATCATTCTCAAGGATGGATCGTAGTGACAAGGGATTAGTGTGATTTTAAGAGGCCATAGATATACAACAAAGATTATGCAAAATTTCATTTTAATATAGAGGAACAGACTCCCACTAAATTAACAACCCTCCTTAAAAAATTATGCTAATTTAAGGGACTAATATCTATGTTTCACCTAATTCCAAGATAGCTAAGGCATGACACTTTGAATTAAGTTATTTAGGTATGTACCAATCACCAATTACATCATTTGTAAATCTTAATTGTTTTTATGATTATGTCATCCTATGTCTTAGCATGTTTTATCTCATCTAGTGCCTAAAGCCCAAAATTGTTTTGATAGATTTATTAAGTCTAACCATTTCAAATAGTAGAGTAACCATTACTCAACTTGCCTCAACAAGATAAAATAATACACTATGCGGAGGCAGACCCATATTATGTGATCGAAGCCTTAATAAGTGTTTGAGAATGTATGACACTTGACTTAAAATTTGGAAGATGAATTTTTTTATTTGTTTTAGTGATCATAAATTAAACAAGATAAATATCATATATTACAATACATGTACAATCACTAAAACAAGTTAGGAAATTTTACTAATATTGATTATCATATGAATTTCCTTGCACTATGAACAGTTATCCCAGCGATCTACTTGTGTAGGTTAGCGAGCGATGGTTCTTTTGACCTGTCAGCGGATGATGGTACAAGGGGCGGCACCCCCATATTTTTTAGACAACGAGTTCCAATTCCAAAAATATAAAATAGTCTAAGATTTTTCATTATCTTAGTCAATCCAATTGACCAAAACCGCCCCTTATTTTATTTCGAAAAATTAATTAAAACGTTCTTAATTAACTCGGGCCTACTTCTAACTTAGTATCTTATCCTAATCGAATTAGAATTTTAGATACTTTGAATCCTTATCCAATTAGAATTTGTTATATATATATCACCTATCTTATAAGATTTGTAATTCTTATCCAATTACAAGTTTTATCTCCTATTTAATAGGAATATACTAATAGATAACCACAATAAGATATATGATCAAAATCAATTTTGATTCTTATTCATACGATAAAAGCAATTCAATCAAGAAATGAAATAATAATCATGCATTCAACAACAAAATCATATTACATTAATCATATTAACCTAATCATGATTTCTATCATGGAGACATACATAATTATTGAACAAAAACGAAATATGTATTTAACACAAGAATCAAATTAACCTAAACATTACTTCTACAATGTGAAAATACAAAATTCGCATCGTTTAATATTAAAACATATGTTAATTGAAATATTCTAAACATTAATTCTATCATTGATTCAAATCATGCGTATGTATCAAATACATGTGCTTTAAAGCCAATTCTTGATAACAATTATCACAAAACCTATATGCACATCATATACATACATTAATCGAGATCATGTTTTCACACATATATCATATATACATAAGAGAAAACATGTAAACATTTAATAGAACTGAGCCTTAGGCTCTGATACCACTGTTGGGCAGCGAAAAATCTAAAATAATTTTGGAATAAGCCCAACATGATCGAAAATAAGTTTCATTAAACTAGATCTACAAAAGTAAAATCATACCTTAATCCATGATTTCCTTCTCTGATTGTTCGGTCTCCAAGACGTTCAAGCGCTCGTCCTCTATCAGAAATCCACATATGAATGGCGACCGCAATTTGAAGTGCTAGCCCCAAGAGTGATAGAAAATGTTTTTCTTTCTCTCCCAAAATTGAGAGAACTCAAAAATAGAAAAAATGAAAATCTTATCTCATTTTAGGGGTTTAACCTCTATTTATATGTGTAGATAAGCCATCACTTAAAATCATATTCATAATACAACTATTGTATTTATGCAGTTTGAGTAAATTACATATATGCCCCTATTAATAAGTTATCATATAACAAATTGTAAGAGTTTTTATGTCATGAATTTTATCATATAAAATTCATTAATCTGACTAATTGAAATTGTGCAAAGCCATTCTTTATGCGTAACCCAATAGGTTCATGCGACGTTAGCGGTGAACCAAAACCATTTTGGTACACAAGTCATAAGCGGTCTCTAACAAGACATTATGACTCCAATTAGCATGAATATCAAAATCGATACAACCTAATGAATAACTTATATCATATTCTTTTATCACATGGAAAGTCACCCTTAATATTCAATCGTACTAGTCTCAATCTTTAGGTAAACCGAAAACATCCAAGTGACATTTATCATATCAGTTCACATAGATGTGGCCATTATCCGTCTATCATATCGAGGATCCATCGATATATCTCTCTATACGAGAGTGACATATTCTATCTTGATTACACACCTTCACATATTATTCACATGGTAACCAATCACAATCTTTATAATCGTCCGGTTGAAGACAACATTTGATTTTGTCAAATTACCATGCTCATAATATTAAAGTATATGGTAATCTCAAGTCGAAGAACTAAATGATATACCTATCATGAGTAACACCTATGAATTAATCCATGTGGTGTTCTCATAGCGGGTCGGTCCAAAGAGCTTGTTTCCTAACAAGTACTAATGATCTCGATTCGTATCCCTATACGCATGATCATCACATGACCATCATTCAAGATTCACACTAGTCTTAATTCATTATAGTTCCCAATATAATGACCGGTTAGGAATATTTAAGATATTTCAACAATACCCATGGATCTTACTATAAGGTAAATACGCAATCACTTATAATAAAACATCAAATGAAAACCTCAATTTTATTAACTAAAATTATAAGATAAACAATGTTTGTAGAATGACCTATGGCACATGCCCCAACAGATAAAATATATACTACAAGTACATCATATGAGAGATTTACATACCATATTCATAATATATCAAAAAGGTCCGTCGACCGTAAGCCGGAGGGGAGGGGAGGGGGCGGGGGCGGGGTAATATTATATAGGTACTATAAGGTGGTCTAGAGGGGGGTTATAGAGGCGACCGCCAACTCTACCCCCTTAGATTTGCCACTGCTTGTATGTGATCTTCCTGTAAAAAAAAAACTTGTTAATCATACCTTGATTTTACAAGTATTTAGGTAGCCTTTCTTTAAAAAAAAACAAACAATAAAACAAAGAAATAAAGAATACATAGTTTCCCACATTCTTATCTATTAAAATAATATCTAATGATAGTAGTGCACAACTGTAATTAAACTATGGTACATAACAACTTCCTTATTTGTTACACAACTACCCATATATGATCTACAACTATGCATTAGATAAATGAGTCTTTTAAGAATGAAAAAATCAAATTAAAATAACAAGAATCATTACCCAATTTGGAATAAAAATTACATGTCAGATTCCATGTATCAATCTAGGAAACAAAAACATGGTTGCAACAAACAGATAAAAAAAATCAAATCTCGCACAAAGCATCACCAAGAACAAGAATCCATAAATATTAAAAAGAATCAAACATTAACTTCGAAAAACCGAAGATACTAAAAAATTCAAAAGAATGCAATGCTCTGAAAATGCAAGTTTAATTCTAAAACAGAATATAAAAGAGTTAAGTTTCATGTAAGGGTCATAAAGGTTGCAAAAAGATAAACACCTTCAAATAGTGAGTTGTCTAAGAAACTTGAACTAAGCAACTCGATAGAGCAATAATACAAAGGCCTTTACTAATCATGAAATTCGCAGCTCATTGTTTAAATAGAGTAGTTAAAAAGTTAAGTTTCTTGTCAACTGGTTAGTGATCTTTAACATTATTAAGTTTGAAAATACAAATGAAAAGAAAAGAAAATTTTTTAGAGAGAATAGCTAAAGATTCAAATTTAACGTATACAAACAAGCTCTACCTCAAAGGTATTTCATCAGATAATTTTCCACCAATATCTTCATTATATATTAGGGACCGCTTAGACTATCAAGCAATAAAAACTAATCCTCAATTCTTATTAAATAAGCGTTTAATGTTCATCATAGAATCAAAATGAATGCGTTTTATAACTTAAGAATGAAATTGGTGCTAAATAAGCAAGGTCAGAAGATATAATAAAACTATCAATGAATACCTAAACTATTGAATGAACCCTAAACGCTTTCACGAAGTAAGCATCAAAATTATGCATTATAGAAACAATATGCATGCACTCAAACCACAAATTATGCCATCCATCAATTGCCTAACAAAAAAATTAATATTAGTTAACATTAAAGATCCCAAATAAAATGTCCAAAATATGCATTCCCAAATATCATTTAACTAAAAAGAGACTGAATTTCTCACAAATATGCTATCCCAACTAGAAATTCATTGATAACATCAAAATCCCAAAACAACCATAAAAACACACCAAATTGATACTCACTGCATTGAAAACAAAGTTCATCAAAGAAGACTAAAAAACTAAGAGAGAGAGAGAGAGAGAGAGATTTTTCACCAGAACCTAGAGAAATACAACAAAGAGAAGTAAAGAGAGACGATGTAGATTTAGAGAGGCGTGAGAGAGGAAAAGTGAAAGAGGGTGAAACGGTAACTTTAAGCAATGAAGAAACTAGAGA
Source organism: Stephania cephalantha (assembly GCA_039657325.1). NCBI lineage: Eukaryota > Viridiplantae > Streptophyta > Magnoliopsida > Ranunculales > Menispermaceae > Stephania > Stephania cephalantha. The sequence continues at coordinate 9,846,763 of CM077579.1, forward strand.
TGCCTAGTTAGCAAGTAAATAATTCTTGGTTATGCAAAGTAGTAGTAGTGTGTGTATATGTGTGTGTGTGTGTCTCTGTGTGTACGTGTGTGAGCATATCTATGTCGTAGAGACCGTGACTGTGTAAAGTGTGATCAACGATGCAACTTTTAGATCCCGGGAAAGAGGAAAGGAGTTTGAAATGTACAACTTTATCTAAATAAGATTAATGAGAAACTATAATGAGATGAATTGAATACCTTAGAAGCATTAACATTGAAATCAATATCATCAGTTACTCAAGCCCACTTCTAGAAACATGTAGCCTAGAACCCGATAAGCCTGATGGCTGACACGATATCTATTATTCAAAGCAAACCGTATAATTCCCCCAATTTCATGTTTGGAGGAGGTATTGATGTCGGGTTTTTGGGGTTCATACAAAGTGGAAAATCTAAAACAAATTTTGAAAAACCCCAATAGGACCCAAAATAAGTTCCATTAAACTAAATCTACGAAAGTAAATCATACCTTATTCCATGATTTCCCTTTTGATTGTTCGATTATCAAAACGTTCAAGTGCGCATCCTCTATCAGAAATCCACACACAAACAGTGACCACAATTTGGAGTGCTAGCCCTAAGAGAGATTGAAAATGATTTTTCGTTCTCTCTCTAAATCCAGAGAACTCAAAAATTGTAAAATGAAATCTTATTTTATTTTTTGGATTTCACCCTTTATTTATATGTGTAAATAAGCCCTCACTTAAAATCCTATTTATAATACAACTATTGTATTTAGGTAGTTTAAGCAAATTACACATACGCCCCTATTATTAAGTTATCATATAACAAATCGTATGGGCTTTTATGTCATGAATTTTATCATATAAAATTCATTACTCTGGACCAATTGAAATTGTGCAAAGCCATTCTTTGTGTGACCCAATAGGTTCATGCGACGTTATCAGTGAACCAAAAACCATTTTGATACACAAGTGCTAAGCGGTCTCTAGCAAGACATTATCACTACCCAAGTAGCATGAATATCAACATCGATACAATCTAATTAATAACATATATCATATCCTTTTGTCGTGCGATATCCTTTGACTAAATATAAGGCATGGAAAGTCACCCTTAATGTTCAATCGTACTAGTCTCGATCTTTAGGTAAACTGAAAACATCCAAGTGACATTGATCATATCAATTCACATGGACTTGGCCATTATCAGTTTATCTTATCAAGGGATCCACTGATATCTCTCTCTATACATGAGTGATAAATTCTATCTTGATTACCAACTTCACATACTATAACTAATCACAATCTTTATAATTGTCTGGTTAAAGGCAACATTTGATTGTGTCAAATTTTCATGCTCTTAATATTGAAGTCTATGATAATTTCAAGTCGAAGGACTAAATGATACACCTATCATGAGTAACACCTATGACTTAATCCATGTGGTGTTCTCATAGTGAGTCAGTCCAGTATCTTATTCCCTAATAAGTACTCATGATCTTGATTCGTATCCCTATACGCATGATCATCACATGACCATCAATCAAGATTCACACTAGTCTTAATTAATTATAGTTCCCAGTATAATGATCGACTAGGGACATTTAGGATATTTCAACAAATACCCATGGATCTTACTATAAGGTAAACATGTAATCACTTATAATAAAGCTGCAAAAAAACCTCTATTTTATTAACTAAAATTGTAAGATAAACAATGTTTGTAGATTGACCTAGGGCACATGCCCTAACATCTCCCACTTGCACTAGGGCCAATCATTCATGTATCTAATACCTAATGACCTAACGTAACCATCATGTTTCGCTTGTGGAAGAGTCTTCGTCAAATGATCTGCAACATTGTCTTCTGTAAGAACTCTGCAAATCTTCACGTCTCCCCTCTCAATGATTTCTCGAATGAGATGAAAACGTCTAAGTATATGTTTGGATCGGTGGTATGATCTTGGTTCCTTGGCATGTGCTATCGTCCCGTTGTTGTCACAATACAAGCAAATTTGGTTAGCTATACTCAGAACCACACCAAGTTCTGAGATGAACTTTTTGATCCAAACTGCTTCCTTAGCTGCATCGAACGCTGCAATATATTCAGCTTTTGTTGTAGAATCTACGACAATTTCTTGCTTCGAACTTTCCCAGCTCACTGCGCCTCCATTCGAAGTAAACACATATCCATACTGCGTTCTGAAGTTATCTATATCAGTTTGAAAACTTGTATCAGTGTAACCACTTATACAACAAGCTCATCTTCCAAACTTCCATAGACCTAGAACACTTCTTTAGTCCTTCTCAAGTACTTAAGAATGTTCTTTACTGCTATCCAGTAACTCTCACTGGGATCGGACTGATATTTACTTGTTGCACTCAAAGCATATGATACATCAGGTCGAGTGCATAACATGACATACATGATAGATCCAATAGCTGATGCATTTGGAGTCATATTCATGCGCTCTCGCTCATCATTAGTCATCAAACATTTAGTCTTGCTGAGATTTATACAATGAGACGTTGGAAATGACACTTTTTAGAGTCTTGCATATTGAACCTATTCAGTACCTTATCAAAATAAGCACTCTGACTTAAATCGATCAGCCTTTTAGTTCTATCCTTATAGATCTTAATCCCAATGATGTAGGCTGCATCTCCTAAGTCATTCATTGAGAAAAACTTCCCTAACCAAGACTTGACACTCTGCAAGGTTGGGATGTCATTTTCAATAAGTAATATATCATCAACATACTGCACCAGAAAATAACCACGCTCCCACTGACCTTCTTGTATATACAAAGCTCATCTTCATTTTTAATGAAACCAATTTCCTTAATTGCTTCATCAAAACGAAGATTACAACTCTTAGTAGCTTTCTTTAATCCATAAATAGATCTTTGAAGCTTGCACACATTCCGAGAAGTCTTAGGATGAATAAAACCTTCAGGCTGTATCATATACACGTCATCAGGTAACTTTCCATTTAGAAAAGCTTTTTTGACATCTATTTGCCATATCTCATAGTCATAATATGCAGCTATGACAGTTAGAATTGTAATGGATATAAGCATGGCTACAGGAGAAAAGTTTCATCATAATCAACACTTTGAGTCTGTCTAAAACCTTTTGCTACTAGCTGTGCTTTATAAGTATGCACATTTTCATCCATGTCAGTTTTTCTTTTTGAAAACTCATTTACATCCAATGGTCTTACCACCTTCAGGTAAATCAACCAAGTTCAAGACTTGGTTATCATACATGGATTGCATCTTAGAATTCATGACACTAAACCATTTATCTGCTTTAGGGCTAGAAACACCTCTTGATAAGTAGTAGGTTCATTTTGATCCATGAGCAACACCTCACTACTATCAGTAATAAGAAATCCAAATCTCTTAGGTTGATGTCTTACCCTACCAGACCTACGAGGGCCTTGTGATACCTGTGGAGGATCAATTAGTTCAAAACTTAGTTGATCTCCTACTGGCGGTTGAGTGTTTGTTTGTGGTTCTTGAATTTCTTCAAGAATTACTTTATTCCCACTGTTGTCTTTTGAAATAAACTGTTTTCCCATAAAGACACCATTTCGAGCAACAAACACTTTATTCTCGGCGGGATTATAAAAGTAGTATCCTCTAGTTTCTTTAGTATAACCAATGAATACACATTTGATAGATTTGGCTGATAATTTTTACGAGATTTTTCGTCGTACGAAAACCTCACAGCCCTAAATCTTAAGGAAAGACAAACTTGGTCTTTTCCCAAACCACATCTCATGTGGTGTTTTATCAACCGCTTTAAAAGGAACATGATTTAGTGTAAACATAATAGTTTCTAAGGCATAACCCCAAAAGAAAATAACAAGATCTGCATTACTCATCATAGATCGAACCATATCTAATAAATTTTGATTTGTCCTCCCAGAAACACCATTCCATTGTGGAGTTGCTGGGGGAGTTAACTGTGAGACAAGCCCACAGTTTCTAAGATGATCATCAAACTCTTGGCTCAATATTCACCACATCGATCTGATCGAAGTACTTTAATAGTCTTACCGAGTTGGTTTTGCATTTCGTTCTAAAATGTTCGAAACATCTCAAAAGATTCACCTTTATGTTTCATGAGACAATCCCACACTAGCGCCTACTTTCATTGAAGCTCCCTCTATTGGATTCAAGAGAATCAGAGTAAAAGTTTCAAATAGTGAGTAGATTGGATAATCTTGTGCTTTGACATGATGAAAGCAATAAGCATGATAATAATGCATAGAAAAGTGATTAGCTTATATAATTTTCAACAGACATATTAGCTAATCTCTTATTTAACTTCTTTAGTTATATGTAAGGATGTGCATGCACACTTCTAAATAGATCCAAGTATCCTAAGTTTCTAATAAATCAAATTTCATTTGAAGTGTCTTTACTATCATAAAAGTTATTTTCATATAAAAAAATAATTATAAACACGGGTTCTTAAAAAAGTCATTTGAAGTAGTTAGAGAAGTGGATAAGGATAAAGAAGAAACCCCTGTGAAGTATAATTCAGAGTTTTGACTAAAATTTTATAAAAAACTCTAAATCAGTTACTGACACCAAGAACATAATGACTAACTTATCGTTTACCTAAAGCCCCCCAATAACAACACAACCACCTGATTAATGATAGATTCAAGATTGAAGAACCTAGTTAGCTCTGCTAAAGCAACCTCACCTTCAATTACGACTAAATAGAAGAATAGGAATACAACACTGCCTACATTTCTGAATGCAATGATTGTATTTGATGGGAACCGAGAAATTATGATTAAGTTGGAGAATTGCATGAACATATTAAAAGAGAAGCAGGGATAAAAAGAAGACAAGCTCAAGAATTGAGATCCATATATCTACTTTGATAAGGTCTATTTGATTGAACTGGAGCCGTTTTGTGAGAAAAAACTGATATAGAATGAATATGAGCATGACTATGCCCAATTTCTTAGCAAATATTGAGACACATAGCAAAAGAAGGGCGAAGAGGGAGAGAAAGATCGATAGATTTTCCCCCGAACCTAAATAGATACAACAAAGAGAAGCAAAGAGACATGGTGTCGATTTGGAGAGGCGTGAGAGAGGTGGAACAAAAGAGGTTGAAATGACAACTTTAAGTGATGAAGAAAAAACTATTATTCATGCTTTTGATATCTATTATTCAAAGCAAACCTCTTGCTTTCATAACGTGTTATGTAAGATTATAAGAATTTAATTTAATTTTAATAAGAGTAAAAAAATGTAGCACAATAAGTTATTAAATGGATGAGGTTAAAGGTATATTATGCAACAAATTTGTATAATCATGAACGAGACTAGAGAGAGCATAAGAAAACTGCAAGAAAAAAGGGAGAACGCTGTAGGGCAACAAGTGATTTCTGCGAACAAAATCACATGATAGGGGAGAAGAAATAAAAAGTCGAGAATTAAAAAGCAAGAGCATAGTTGAGGAAAAAATATTGATATATAGTATCGTAAGAATATCCTATATAATCAAAGCATTAACTAACAAAGACGACATAATATTGTATACAAATCCTACCAATTAAGTTAGTAGGAGAGTGGCTTGGTATGAGTTCTGAAAGAAGTTGGGGGTTCGAGTTCCAATTGGGGCAATTTGGTTTTTTTCTTAAGTTTCCCAAATAAATGTGGCCGGCTTTGATGACTAAACTCAAGCTCATTTCTATATTTACCACATATATACATAAAAGGAGAGAAAGCAATTTAAAATCTCCACTAAAACAAAATATGAGGTTATAATATATTCAAGAATCTAATTAATTAAGTAAGAAGTTCGTATTTGTTGAAAGTAATAAATGAAAATTACTAATTACAACTGATGGCAAATACAAATATTGAAAAATCGGGTATTATAAAAAAGGAATGAAATCACTATTAGAGTATTAAAGACATTGTAAAATAAGTAACAAGCTTATCATTAATAGGTTCAATAGCAGGGTCAGAATTCTCTCTTCAAAAACTGCATAGATATATACTTTTATAAATGTCTACATAAAACAAAGAGCCAAAACTTTAGATGAAGTTAACTAAGCAACGAGATAAATATGAAATCAATTTACCTCTAGTGACAGCTTTTTCTCTAATATCAATATTCCTTAAGAATTTGCTTATCCAATCTACTTTAATGGGTCACATTCTAGCCAAATTAAATAAATTAGAATATATCCACATAATCAGTGAAATAAAAAACTAATGGCTAATACAAATATAGATTGGACATTTCACCATGTAGTTTGAGCTTTGACTCTCGGCGGAGAAGAAGAGTTAAAAGAGGAAAACGAAGACGAATAAACTCGAGCAAGAGATGGGTGTGCATACTTCAAAGACATTAAAGTAGAAAAAAACATGACGTTTCTTTGAAGGGTAGGTTGGAGATTTCACCATGTAGTTTAGGTTAAAAATTATTATATCAGAATTTCGAGCTACTATTTCCTAAACTTAAACTATCTAGCTACTATAAATCAATTGCAGCTCAAATGAGAGGTATAATAAACCAATAAACTTAACAACCCTTTTTTTTCTGAAACTCAACAACCCATTTGATAAGCTACGAGATCAGTTTTCTTTTTTAAAATTTTAAATGAACCATAAAATCATTGAAATTCATCACTTTCCTTTTCACACTACAAACCGGGATGTCTTCCATTAAAGTGGTACAAAATATATTTTAATATAATATAGATGAACAATTGATTGAAAGTAATGCATAATCTAATGTTGTAATTACACAAACAAATCGGTGAAACTATTAATATTAAACCAATGGTACAAAGAAAACATCAAAAGACGAATTCATGTAGCTAGATCGAGTCGAGTATTATTAACTCATTAATATTGAGTCTTTTGAAGATCTTTTTACACAAATAATACTGCCAACAATGAGCCTTGAAGGAGCACGAAAACCTACCTAGAAACAAAATGCAAAAAACTATATCAAAGCCCTACAAAAATGAACCAATCCTCACAACTTATTAACCTCAGTTACTTAATATTGAAATAGGAAACAATCAATGTATTCGATATAGATTGATAAAAATGTAAAAAATCAAGAAACACCCAGAAATGACTTCGATTAAAAAAAACAGACACGCCATAATTAATTCCATGATATAATTAAATGATATAGTGTGTATTATGTTACTATTGATATTAAATGACATAGTGTGTTTATAATTTTATTAATATTGATAAGATGTTTAAAAATGCCTTATTGCAGCTTCGCTTAATTCTTTTGAGGTAAGCTTTGGAAGAATTGTGTACCTGATAACTTTATTATGGAGAAATCAATTGAGCAACAACTATAACTAATACAAACTAATTCAAACCAAATTTCTTCACATACCTTAGGTTCCATCAACTCGAACTTCACATTAAACAATTAATCAATTAAACGAGGAGCTCGAAAGTAGCAAAACAGTTATGATCGTAGTTCAAACATCTGTAAATTGCATATAAAATATTTAAACCGAACTTATAGGAACTGATTTTGGTCTATATCTGATTACTAATAAGTGTTATTTATATATGACTAGTTTAATAGTATATATAGTATAAATATCCCGAAATGAGCTCTAATTGATGGTATTTATGTATTTTTGGATATACAAGGTATAAAGGAGACAAATGAGTGATTTCGTGACGAAACAAGGACAAAACCAACAAAAATATGATTGACGTCGTGGCTAGGCTTGACGCCGTGGGAAGAGCATACACAGCGTGGGCAAGGCGTAAGGAGAAGAAAAATGGGTAAGAAGTGCCAGTGTAATGGCAGCGTAATGGGATTATAGGGATGGCGCTGAGGTAGACTACACAAGGCGCCGGGTCAACAAGAAGGGAAAATGCACACAAAGAGGTCGAAGATGTAGCGACACCGTGGCTTTACACACACATCACCGAATCACTTATGGACAACATCGAGACATAGAAAATAGAAAGTTTACAGTTCTACTTCATTTGGAATTGTCTATCAAGGTTTCTAATTATTTTCTAAAGTGTCTAAGGGGTATAAATAGGTATTAAAACATAGTAAACTCACCAATTGTCATTAAAAGTAACCAATTATCATAATTTAAACTAGTTTAGTTTGTTCTTAAGTATTAAGAAGAGTTTTGGAGGAGAAGACAATGAAGACTCACGTGTGGTTATTCGATATTGTTTTCTTTGATTTGAATTAAGTTATTTAGTTCAATCTTTGATTGCAATGAATACCGTGATGTGCATGTTTATTTCAATGATGTGTGAGTAGTTCATTAATTTTAGGGATCAATAAATTCTATGGTATGAATGATATGCTAAAGTAGTTATGAATGTATTATAATGTTTAAAAGCGCAATGGTTAGAATTTATAGTGATTCTACAAGTAATGCTACAAACATTTTGATCATGTGTTTGTTGATTAGAGGGTTTAGCAGTTACCATGGCCATTAGAGCTTTTAAGTCAAATATGGACGATACAACCATAAAATATATAACATCGATAAATAGTTATTGATTAGGGAGGCATGGATAGTAAACTTAATTGGTTATGAATATAAAGATTTCGAACTTAAAGCAATGTGGAGCTTACATTATTCGCATCGATAGGTGGAGTTCTAGTTTGTACATTATAATCGTTTCTGTCATGACAGTAGGTTGAAGTGGATTTGAAGGAAATCTGTCTATTCTAATTAAGCATTGCATACACATAATGAAGATGAAAGAAGTGAGTTGAAAAGCATAGTCATTCATTACCTAGATGAAGTTGTAAACTAAGATCTTCTTAATATAAGAGTTTAAAAGTAATTTACATTGTTTTTAAGAATAGAATAGTTAGTTAAAACAATTAAAAATGGATTTTCTTAGCAATAGAGTAAAATTAACTAAGTACATTGAGTACGATACACCTTTCCTTGAGGATGATATCCGTAATCAACATAAGTTGATCACATTATTACTACAATATAGTTGTCATACTTGCAGCCACACTTAAGTTTTTGGTGCAGTTGTTAGGAATTGGTAGCCACTTGATCTTTTCTGTTGATCACATTATTACTACAATATAGCTGTCAACATAAGTTGATCACATTATTACTACAATATAGTTAGTTTACAAAATTGTTAAGTTTTATTTTAAGTAATTTGCTTTTTCGTTCATAAAAAAATGTTTAAAGTTTTAAGTTTGACAATCAGCACTTGATCTTTTCTGTTTTCTTTTCAGGGAGAATTAATGCATGCGTGGTAAAGGAGAGAAGGACATAGTGCCTTATGACCCTAAGATTGACAAAACTAACAAGCAAAAAAAAAGAAAGGAATCAAGATGGTAGAGGATCAAATACGAAATCAACAATAGGGCCAAGGGAATAACCAATCCGAAGGTAATCTGGTAGTGCAGGACAAAGTGCAAGGACAAAGATGTCTTCGTGAATACTTTGAGTTAAAAGTTCAAGAGGCTTACAACAGAGTGATGAGGCTTCCAACCAACACCACTAAGTTTGAATTGAAACCGTCTCTATTCAACATGGTAAAAAAATAGCTTGTTCATTGGGCTAACAAATGAAAATCCAGTTGCACATGTAGAGAATTTCTTGGAGAAGTGCGATACCGTGCACATTACTGGAGTTACAAAGGTGGTGATCAGGATGATACTTTTCCTATTCTCATTAGGTGGAAAAGCCAAATCCTTGTTCCAAGGACTAAACACAGGGATAATGACTTCATGGGCAAAAATCAATGAAATATTCTATACGAGTTCTTTCCTCTAGTGAAGGTCAGCAAAAGAAAACTGGAAATTAATTAATTCAAGCATTAAGATGCCGAGTCTCTTAGTGAGGCTTGGGAAAGATTCAAGGAGATGCTAAGGAGATGTTCAGGACATGAATACGTGAAATGGGCATAACTACAAATCTTCTTCTATGGGATTAATCACAGCACCCGAACACTAGTAGATGTCGCAACAAGTGGTTATCTACTAATCAAGGATGATGATGAGGCATTAGATCTTATGGATCTTATTTCTTAGAACTCTATAGCCGGTACTGATTCCACAATAAGGAAATCAGCAGGCTTATATGAGATTGATTCGTAAGCTGCGATTATGACACAACTATCGAACATGAGCAGTCAAATGGCGAAGCTTCAAATGGGACAGCAAGGTCCACAAGTGCAAGCTAGATAACAACCCATTAATCATCAAGCCATGATGGTTAATCAAATGGATATGTAGAAAGGACTGGAGCTTGAAAAGATCAACTTCATGAACAATCAGAGCTATGGAAACAACTTCAGGACAAGAGGAATGAATTCTCGAAGGTTTCATCTAGGATACAACAACAACCCCAACTTCTCATCAGGAAATCTTGATAATGCACTGAAGTTAGCTCCAGGCTTCGATCAATAAGTCCAACAAGGGAAGCTAGGGCAGAGGGAAAAGATGACTTCATTGAAGTCAATTAAGAAATTCTTGTACGCCATCGACATGAACAATAGGGAACACCATGAGAAGTATGAAAAAGAGATGAAAAATGTGAAGCAAGCTTTAAAGATGATGGATGATGAGGGATCACAATCCATCAAGAACTTGGAGAGACATACTGGTCAGTTGGCCATTGCTTTGAATTCAAGAAAGGAAGGGCAGTTTCTGAGTAACACTATCACAAATCCCAAGGAGAATGTTAGTTCTATTCACATGATGAGCACCATGACAACAAATGAGCCAAGGCAAGCCGTTGCATCCCCTAACTCGATTATGGCGATACCCAACCCGAAACTCTAATTAAACCCCGTTAATCCCGTTAGACTTAACTAGAGCCAGTAGCCTATCCTCTTACACTTGATAAACACCACTATATATCGAATATCGATGTAAAACAAATATTGAACGCAATGGAAATTATAAACTTTTTCGATAATAAATATGATATACAATATTAAATCAAACCAAAATAAACCTCGGTTATATAAAATCTCACATCCCTTGTAATATTACAAAACCGTAATTCAATACAATTATATAAGATAAGGAAAATTTATTACATAGAAGAGAAGATAAAAAATCCTAAATCTTCTCCATCCCATAGTCATAGCACTTATCGATTTTCTTGAAATGTTAATTTGGGTTGAGCACTCCAACTTGCTTAGTAACTAGAGATTCACACAGCCATCAACATTCCATATAATAGTCAAGAACATCATGCAATAACAATATGCACCAATGTTAACTAACAAAAATATGGAAAACATATAATTCAATATATAATGGATGCGAATCAAATTGTCAATGACTATTACACTGTGACTCCCATTTTATTTATAAAATTAGGACCGATTACCCACTGATGCTATTAATGCGATCGCTAGACCAACACATTGGCCGATGTGATGTCTAGCCAATCCATTAATGCCTAATGGTTCTATCTAAAACCATATAGTGAGTATGTAATCCACGCAACCTATTTAACTGAGTTAGAAGTTACATATAGTCTGGGCTATATAACCTGGTCTCAATTTTAGGAACTTACTCTTGTGAATCACATTAAACACCGTTTTCCATTTATTAAAACTATTAGAGTGTACATAAACTACATGAATTACATATACTAAGATAGCCAGACAACATTGATAAATAAGAAAATCCATACTTACCTCGGTTTAGGTCTCCGTTACTAAATTCCTAACTTTTCGATTATCAAACGCTTTTTCGGTGTTTCACAACCTAGCACAAACTATTTATGATTAATATAGGTCTAAGTCCGTGTGTTTAGAACCTATAAGTCAATCCATAAGACCTTTGAAAATTCTATGTAAATTACAACACAATTTTTATTTTCAGGGGTGGGAGCGCGCTCCCTCACTTAGTGGGGTGTGCTCCACCAACTGGGTTCATCCCAATTGATGAAGGGAGCGCACTTCTCAGCTAGGTGGAACACGCTCCACCCTATACTGCCTCGATAATGAACATTGTAGCAACCACTATTCCATTACCACAACCTCAAATACTTTCCCAAATCATCAGGTAGGACCTCTAATGAGGTATAAACCACTTTCTAATGATCAAACAACGCAATTCATAGAGATTTAATCACCTACTACCGAATTGAACTTCAAAAACTCAAAAACCAAACATACCAACATGATGACCTCTAGATTTTTAGTTGTTTAAGCTCTTTAATTCATGTTGAATAAGCTCCTGAATTGATCCCCTCCAAATCAAACCTTCAACTGCTCCCCCTCTCACTGTCTCGAATGATTGAATGAATTGTGAGGATAAGGTTAAGGTTTTTGATTTATATATACAAATTCTTCTCGAGATACGCATCACGCTATCTCGAGGCTGATCAAGTGATTGATGTCTTAAAATGACACTCATTAAAGTGATACACATTTTAACTCTGTAAACACTCACGCTCATCTCGAGGTTGATCAAACGATCCATATAATTCAAATGAGACTTATAGTTTTATATAATATATTTATATATATCAAATATATATACTTCTTGTATTTCACACTAATAAATTCACCAGTTATGCTAACGAGCATTTTAGGACGTGCACATTCATTTCACAACCTCCTCGTCGCACTTGGTGTACTGGTAACTTATTGTTTAATTACATATTTTCTAATTATAGGTTTGTATTAATTTCCCATTGATCCCATAACGTATAAAAATTATTAATCATTCCAAACAAACACCAATCATCACACAAATCCATGCACACGCTAGTCGAGGTAGGCTGAACTTAACTACGGATCTAACTCGGGTTAATTAAAATTTAGATTAACACTAATCACTAGTTTAAGGAAACAGGTCGTTACACAAGAGCATGTGATGTACAAGCCAGAAAAAGTCAACACTTTGGCTATAAGAAAATATGAAGTGATGCATGAAAACGAAATGAAAGTGAAATAAGATGAACTTGAAGGATTCAAGCAACAAAGGATAAATGCTTAGTAAAATTACAAGAAGGGGAAGAAACAATGGAGAGTTAAACAAGAAGAGGAAAGACCTTCTGAAGAAGCACTCATAGGAAATAATATTAAAATAGTTCAAAAGAAGTCTGAACCAAAACTCAAGTTCATACTGATACTTCGACCAATTAAGATGAGAGATCTTTGAGACATATGCATACCATTGAACATTGATGGGCACTGATTTAAAAACATCTTGTGGGATATGGGAGCCTCAGTCAATGTCATGCCTATAAAGGACATGTTACAAGTAGATTTAAAAACATCTTGTGGGATATGATGATAACTTGATATCAATGATAAGGAGAGTCTTAAATGTGCATGTAAAAGTGGGCAGATTCACATTCATCATCGATTCTGAGATTATGAATCATGATATAAATGATGATACGTCTATGATACTTGAGTGACCATTCTTGAACACTGCCAATGTAGTCTTGCATATTTGGAAGAAAATGATCACAACGAGTATCAAGAAGGATGATGATGCCGAGAAGATTGTCTTTTTGAAGGGCAAAAAGTACATCCAAATTGGAGATATATCGTTATCTTCGACCTACAAATGGAGTATCTCAATTTAGACTCAGACTAAACGACTGAAAACACATCGAGCTAGTGATGTTAAACTAAGTGCTATAGGGAGGCAGTCCATGGGTTTTTATTTCAGTTTTTAAATTTTAGTCAGTTATTTATTTTCATAGTTAGTACAATCCAAAAATTTTAGTTTATAACTTTTAAAAATCTTGTGCTAAATGTGCAGGAAAGACAATTTGTCGGGGGTGATATTTCATCGTAATGGAAAAGTCTCAACTAACTCAACAAAGTGCGTAAAAGAGCAAAGGAGTTAAAGTGGTAAAGGTCAAGTACATGAGCAAATCACGGGTAAGTTTTTAAGTGAATTTATATATATATATATTTCATGCCGACATGACACCTTGTGTAGTAACACAAAGTCGGGAGAGCGCCAATAGTAAGTAAATGAAAAAAATACATAAAATTATAGAGACAAATTGGTTGACGCCATATGCATATACACATGGGCTGTAGGTATAAGGGACAACGCTTGTAGGGCGCCGGGCTGTGAGTAAAAATTGCTCACAGCAGTCTCGACTCCGTGGCCACGATGTGGCGGCGCTGTGCCATATCTTGGCGTCGAGATAAGGGTTTTAAAACCTTTTCAACCCATATTTTCAACACTTGAAACCTACTCCATACACCACCAACCAAGTATGCACCTTTCTAGAACCCGAGATTGATAGATTTTAAGAGAGAAAAGAGTGTTCCTAGTAATTAGGAGTGAAAAGATAGAGTACATTGTCAATTTGCAGAAGGAAGAGAGCTAGGGCATTGATTGGAAAAGAGATTCAAGCGAGCACTAGGGTTTTAGTTTGTGAGCAAAGTGAGAGGGCTTTGATTGATAGAGGCTTGGAAAAATAATCTACACCGAAAGTAGTCCGATATTGAAGTAAATTTACAATTTCATTAGTTATGATTTGAAATTTTTGGAAACTCTTAATGAAATTGCACGAATTATGGATATGAGGTTGTTGGATATGATTGTTTGGATTTTGAGCATCAATGTGGCTTATGGTGACAAAGTCTATGTCTTTGTGCATTATTTGGCATGCGAATGATCCTTATGGATAAAATTTAAATTTTAGGATATTTGAAGACCCGTGTTGCATTGTTGCGTTGTTTGAATTTCTGAGAAAAAGCCAAGAACAAGGTGGCAAACAAGTCAAGTTAGTGAAGTTAGAGCAAATGATTATGAGGCATCATCCTCAAGAGTTCTAAATGAGGATGTCCTGAGGCCATTTAAGTCTAAGTACTACATAAGTAGACATGCTAAGAAGAGATATGAGGTCATTAAGCATAGAGAATTCATTTGTGAGAGAGGAATTAATTTACTAGCTAAGTATGACCAGAGAGCAAACAATTTCATTAGACAATAAGGTTAGGAGAAATTCACTTAAGACTATAGAGAGAACAATGTTAGCGGAGATAGTGAAATTGTTTATGAATTTATGCCAATGCAAAGTTTACCAAGAAAAGTGACCCAGTGAAGGTGAGAGGAGTATTGGTCCCCTTTAATGAGCGTTACATAAATAACATCTATAGGTTAGAGCATATGGGTATGGTTGAAGCCCCATAGAGTTTTTCAGATGATTTATATGAAAGACCTTATAACCTATACCCTTCTAAAGCCAAAGAGAGAGCATTGGTTGTCCAAGAATAACAAGGCTGTGCAATGAAAGCTGAGAATGTGCCGAAGCACATTAAGAAGAGGAATGTGAGGAAAGTTTATAGAATGTGGCAACACTTTCTAGTTGCTTCATTATATCCGACCATTCAGTAAGGTGAGATCAATAAGCCAAAGGCGCTTTGTTTTTATGAGATTATAAAGAATGGGGATATCAATGTAGGAGAGATCATCTACAAAAACTTAAGGGAGTCGATTATGTTTGAGAGAGACAACAAATTGTTATTTCCAATTTTGATAACCCTGATGTGCTTGAAAGCCGGAGTGTAATTGATTCAAGAGGTGGAGTTTGATATTGAGGCCCAAGTAACTATAGATGAGGAGTTTATGATCACATTGAAATCACCGACTGATTACCAAGATTCTAAGTATGTGAGAGATAGAGAGAGAAACAGAGAGAGAGAGAGCCGAGAGGGATAAACTTTTGGCTGAGTTGTTGGCCAAAGAATAAGAGGAACACGTAACAGCAGCAGTAACGGAGTTAGCCGAATAGTTGGAGAACAATGGATATGGAGAAGAGGATGATCACCAGCAGGGATTTGCTGAGGGCTACGAGTTTATAGACCCACTTATAGGAGAGCAAGACTTGGATGTACCTGAGGTTTTTCCATCACCTCCACCACCACAGGCACTAGTACCACCAATAAAGGACTTGACACTATGGCAGCAGAGGCTGTGGATTGCTGAGATGAGGAGATAGTACAAAAATGACAAGGCTCAATATCATGAAGCCTTTTTGAGATATGAGCAAGACTGACTATATGGATTGTAGAACTTCATGTTATTTGCAGATCATCAGAGGGACATAACTAGATATGAGAGGAGCAGAAGGATGAGAACTACGGATAGGTCTATCGGCTTTCCAACAACACCGAACTACATGTTTGATCCTGACAAACTGCAGAGCAGAAAGGTGGAGCGTTCTTTGACACCAATTTTTGCTGGAGATGATGATGCTGATGATGATGATGATGCGCAGTCTTAGAGTCCGAGTCTTAAGATTTCTTTAGACCTTGAGGAGATGAGAGATACATTTATATACTTTTCAGGATATTTTGTCACTTTATTAATTGTTCAACTTTTATGCATTTTTATATTTTGTTATTATTACATTTGTGTGTTTAATGTTTTATGTTTCAGACTTATTTTTTAAACCTTGAGGGCAACGTTTGGTTTAAGTTTCTGGGCATCAACACTATACTATGGGAAGTGGTAAGAAAAGATTAAATAAGGATAAAAACTGCAGGTATGATCGTAAAATTATATTTTTGAAGTAATTAAAGAGAAAAGCATAGTGGTGTATTCTTTTTATTTACTTGTTATTTGAATGTATAGGTAGTATATATTAGGTTATATATAGTAATATGTAATGAATAAGTAATTCATTTCCAAAGCTCATGCCTTTAATTGAGGATGAGTAAGAATACAAATGTCTTGTTGATATGAAACTCGATAGTGTGCTATAAATTTTTTAAAGAAAATAAGAAATGTAGCAAACAATGGTATGATTTCATGATTAGAACCTAGTGTTAAAGACCATGAACTTGAAACAAAAGTAAAAAGAATACCAGAACACTTCTTGTGGAAAAAGTTAGATTTCTAAGGAATTATATAATAAATATGAATCTTACTTGAGTATAAAAGTAAATAAAGACTTAGTATTAAGAGAGGAAGAGATAGGCACCATGTTTAATGAAAAGCTGGCGTTAAAACTAGCTTTATAAAGTGAAAGTGAGAAGTGCTAACAAGAGTTTAAAATAAAAAATAGAGAATCCCAAAAGTTATATAGGGAAAGGAGCAGAGATTTGATGGTTGAAAAAAGTGATAAAAAATAGAATCTATAGGAAAAGGAGCAGGGACCATATAATTCTAAAAAATAAATATGAGGAGAAAAGAAAGAAATGAGAGATAAAAATTAATAAAAAAGGTGGAAGTTAGATTAAAACTCTTCAAATTAAAGATTTAGCTCGAGTACAAGTAGCTTAATTGAGTTAAGTTTTCTTTTCAACTAGATTAAGCCCTACGGATTCTTGACGTGCCAAAGTCTAGAAAACTAATATGATCTATGCTTATTTGTGAATTATCGAGCTTAATGAGAAATCATGAGAATGTACACTTGCTAGTTGAGTGTCGAGGTGAAATAAACTTGTGAGTGGTGATGGTTTTGGTTGTGAACTACTTTTGAGTTTCGAAAATGAATTGTATTTGTTGTTAAAGCTACATGTTTTTGAAAGTATAAGTTTTTGCAAAGAAAAAAACTCTTGAGTGGATTATTGACTTGAACTTATTTGAATTAAAGGATACTCCATGAATGATGTGAAATGAATATAAACTTAATTAGTAGTAGTAGTAAAAACAATTAGTTGAATATAAACTTAAGTAGTAATAGTAGTAGTAAAAACACTTAGTAAAATACATTTTTGCTCGGGACGTGCAAAATCCTATGTTTTGGGGTATTTGATAAGTGATTATTTAGACTTATATATAAGACTAGTTTACTAGTATATTTAGTATAAATATCTCGAAATGAGCTCTAATTGATGGTATTTATATATTTTTAGGTATACAAGATATAAAGGAGATAAAGGAGTGATTTCGTGATGAAACGAGGATAAAACCAACAAAAATATGATTGACGCAGTGGCTAGTAGGCTTGACGCCATGCGTAGGAAGAGCAAACATAGGGTGTGCAAGAGGTGGAGAAGGCACGAGGAGAGAACAATAGGTCAGCAGTGCCGACACAGTGGTGGTGTCGTGGGATTATAAGGACGGCGCAGTGGTGGACTACACAGGGTGCCGAGTCTACTGTGAAGGGAAAATGTGTACAAAGCGGCCGAAGCTGTGGTTGCACTGTGGCTTTAGACACGCAGCGCTATATCACTTATGGACAACACTGAGACGTAGAAAATAGAAAATATACAGTTCTATTTCGTTTAGAATTGTCTATTAGAGTTTCTAATTGTTTTTTAAAGTATATTAGGGGTATAAATATGTATTAAAATGTGGCAAACTCACCAATTGTCATTAAGAGCAACCAATTATCATAGTTTAACCTAGTTTAGTTTGTTCTTGAGTATTAAGAAGAGTTTTGGAGGAGAAGACATTGAAGCTCACGTGTGGTTATTCGATATTATTATTTTTATTTAATTAAAGTTAAAATTCAATATTTGATTGCAATAAATATCATGATATGCATGTTTATTTCAACAATGTGTGAGTAGTTCATTAATCTTAGGGATCAATGGATCCTATGATATGAATACTATGTTAAGGTAGTAATGAATGTATTATAAAGTTAAAAAGTGCAATGGTTATAATTTGTATTGATTATACGCGTAATGCTACAGGCATCTTAATCATGTGCTTGTTGATTAGAGGTTGTTGAAGTTACCATTGCGATTGGAGCTTTTAAGCCATATATGGACGATACAAGCGTAAAACATATTACATCAATAGATGGTTATAGATTAAGGATGCACAAATAGTAAACTTAATTGGTTATGAATCTAAAGATCTGAAACTTAAAACAATGTGGATCTTACGTTATTCACACCGATAGGTGGAGTTCTAATTTGCACATTAGAATCTTTTTTCGTCATGACAGTGAGTTAAAATGGATTTGAAGGGAATCTGTCTATCCTAATTAAGCATTGCACGCACACGCATAATGAATATGAAAGAAGTGAGTTCAACAACATAGTTATTCATTACCTAGGTGAAGTTATGAACTAAAATCTTCTTAATATAAAAGTTTAAAAATAATTTACATTGTTTTTTTTAGAATAGAATAGTTGGTTAAAATAATTAAAAAGGGGATTTTTGTAGCAATATAGTAAGTATAACTAAGTACACTGAGTGCAATACACCTTTCATTGAGACGATATCCATAATCAATGTAAGTTGATTACATTATTACTACAATCTAGCCTTCATACTTGCGGCCACGATCAACTACTGCCGAGCCTTGGAGTAGCAATATAATGACATTCTCCACCCCATCGAGCGCGCTTAACATTTCCTCAATAGATGTTAAACTAGAAGCGCACGTCATGTTGGGTTTTGAGGTTCGTACGCAAAGAAAAATTCAAAATAATTTTTGAATAATTCAAACAAAATTGAAAATAAGTTCCATTAAACTAGATCTACAAAAGTAAAACCATACCTTAATTCGTGATTTTCTTATCTAATTGTTCGATCTCCAAGTCGTTCAAGCGCGTTTTCTATCGGGAGTCCACACACAAATGACACAATTTAGAGTGCTAGCCCCAAGAGAGATTGAAAATATTTTTCTTTCTTTCCCAAAATCCAGAGAACTTGAAATTTACAAAATATGAAAATCTTATTTCATTTTAGGGTTTCACCCTTTATTTATATATGTAGATAAGCCCTCACTTAAAATCATATTTGTAATACAACTATTATATTTAGGCAGTTTAAGCAAATTACACGTACACCTCTATTAATAAGTTATCATATAACAAATCGTAAGGGCTTTTCTGTCATGAATTTTATCATATAAAATTCATTACTCTGGACCAATTGAAATTGTGCAAAGCCATGCTTTGTGTGCAACCCAATAGGTTCATGTGACGTTGGCAATGAACCTAAATCATTTTGGTTCACAAGTCACAAGCGGTCTTTGGCATGGCATTATGACTACCTTAGTAGCATGAATATTAAAATCGATGCAACCTAATGAATAACATAGATTATATCATTTTGTCGTGCGATATTAAGGCATGGAAAGTCACCCTTAATGTTCAATCATACTGTCTCGATCTTTAGGTAAACTGAAAACATCCAAGTGACATTGAACATATCAATTCACTTGGACTTTTCCATTATCAGTCTATTATATCGAAGGACCCACTGATATCTCTCTATATACGAGAGTGAAAAATTATATTTTGATTACGCACCTTCACATATTATTCACATGGTAACCAATCAAAATCTTTATAATCATCTGATTAAAGATAACGTATGATTGTATCAAATTACCATGCTCATAATATTAAAATGTATGGTAATCTCAAGTCGAACGACTAAATGATATACTTATCATGAGTAACACCTATGACTTTATCCATGTGGTGTTCTCATAGCGGGTCTGTAGCATCCCCTAACCTAATTAGGGAAATACCCGGCCTGAAACCCTAATTAAGCCCATATTACCCTTACCAGATTTACCTAGAAACAACAGCCTTACCACCTACACCTGATAAGCACTATTGTATATCGATTATCAAAATAAAACAAATCATATATGTAACGAGAATTTTAAAACTTTCTCAATAACCAAAATAAGATATACAATATTAAAAACAAACCGGAATATACCTCGGTTATATAATCACCCATCCCATATGAGATTACAAAACTGTAATTCAATACAAATATATAAGACCAGAGAAAGTCATTACATCGAAGAGAAGTTCAAGAATCCTATAACTTTTTCATCTCATAGTCGTAGCGCTCGTCGGATCTACCTGTAATGTTAATTGGGGTGAGTGCTCCAACTTGCTCAGTAAGTACGAATTTACACTAATCATCAACATTCCATATAATATTCAAGAATATCATGCAATAACAACATGCACCAATGATATCTAACAAGAATATGGAAATCATATAAATTCGATACGTAAACGGATGCAAAGCAAATGTCTTTGGACTACTGCACTGTGACCACATTTTATTTATAAAACTAGGGTCGATTACCTATTGGTGCCATTAATACGAGTGCTAAACAAACGCACCGCGCATATCTGATGTTTAGCTAATCGATTAATGCACAATGGTTCTATCATAAACCCTCTAGTGAATATGTAACCCACGCAACCTATTAACGAGTAAAAGTTATGTATAGACTGGGAGATCATCCCCAAGTCCTATACAACCTGGTCTCAGCCCTGAGGAGTTACTCTTATGGATCATATTAGACACCATTTTCTGTTCATTAGAAAACCATCACAGTGTACATAGTCCCCAATTTCAATCTAACAACTACATGAGCTATATATATATATTAAAATAGCCAGTCAATATTGATAAATAAGCGAATCCGTACTTACCGCAGGTTTAAGTCTTCGTTTCCCAAATTCCTTAAATTTCTTGTCATCTCACGTTTCCTCGGTGTTCCTCAACCTATCACCAATCATTTGATGTCAATTTAGGTCTATTATACTCTAATAAGAAACCCTAAACCCAAAGCTCTAGACAAACCACCCAAATCTAATCAGTTTTTTACTGATCTGAGTATAGATAACGTGCTACGTCCCAGAGCTAGTGCGCTATTCGCGCTACTGAACTTCATACACACTTCTGGGATCTGATAGCGCGCTACCTGACATGGATAGCGCGCTATCCGTATGTTAGTCATCTTCCCCAGTAAGCATAGCGCGCTATGGTCAATGCCTAGCGCGCTATGCGCACTAGACCTGCAACACCAGGACACTTCGACTAATCCAAACTCAACCCAAACCACATCCAAACTCAACCATTACACTACTAAATGATCTAGAAGGACCTCTAATGAGGTTATAAACCAATTCAAATCAACAACAACCTCAATTTACAGAGATATGATCATCACGAGATAATTGAATATCAATAAACTCAAAAATCAAACTTACCAAAGTGATGATCACTAGCTTTTAATCTGTTTAAGCTCCTCAACTAGATTGAGTTTGGCTCCCGGAACGAGCTGTTTTGATCCAGAATCGAACCAACCTTCCGAACCCTCTCGAATTTTTTAATTGAATTGGATAAGAATGAATTTTTGTTTATATATATAGATTTTCCTCGAGATACGCGTCACGCTATCTCAAGATCAATCGTGTGGTTGATGCGCTAAAATGACGTAGCTTAAAGTGACATGAAATTCGACACATCAAGCACTTACGCTGTGTTCGAGACGATATGATAATCCATATATTTCTAATATTCTTTTATTTTCTAATATATATTTATGTATTTTAAAACATAAATATATATATATCGCATATTATTCATCAATAAACTCACCAGACATGCCTACAAGTGTCCTTGAACGTGCACACTCTTGCCACGACTCCCTCGTCACACTTGGTGTCCCGGTAAATCTTATTTTATTGGGTATTTTCCATTTTATAAGCTTGTGTATAATTTTTGTATTATACGAAAACCTATATATAAATTGAATTAAAAATCCAAACAAACATTATACATCATGCAAATGCACGCACACGCTAATCGAGGTACGCCGAACTTAACCACAAGCCTAACCCGAGTAAATTAGAATTTAGATTAGTACTAATCACCAGCTTAAGGTAACGGGTCGTTACAGTCTCCCCAATTTAAAGCAATTTCGTCCTTGAAATTAAAATAATATGAAATTGCCTACAGTTTAGAAGAGAAATGGGAACTATTTCTCATACTTCCGTTATAAGGTTAGTTCCTCATTTTTGTGAAATCCTTATTTCACTATAACCAAAGAAATCTCTTTGGTTCTCAGCTTTTTAAAATCTTACGATCAAGTAACCCACTTGACTACTCTTCGTAAGATAAGTCTTCTCGAAAATCACATTCATTCCAAGCAATACTTGGAATGAATCGAGTCTCCGTTTTACTAAAATAGACTTATGGAAGACGTTAATAACTCTGACTAGCTGAGGAGGCAACTTTAACCTATAAGTACTAGGATTAATCTATTCTTGTACTTTGAACGACTCAATACACGTTGAGGCTAGCTTACCTCACAATCCAAACTTACACAACTCTTTTCATAAGTGAGACTTTCAACAAAACATATTTGTCCTTTGAAAGCTCCAACCACCTATGATATTTATTGGCGTATCTCTTTTGTTATAGTTGTATTGTAGTCAAACCACTGGCTAATTTGCTACCTTTCCTCTGTGTAGTTCTAAATTAATTCTGGCTCCAACAAACTTACATCTCAACCCCTGTCCTGACACTCCGGTGAATGACATGGTTGACCATACAAAGTTTCAAATGAGCATTCCATTCTAGCTTGACAGGTGTTTTTAAAAACGAACTCACAAAGAGAAATGTATCTCTTCTAGTTATTATTAAACTTCAAGACACAAGCTTAAAGTATATCCTCTAGCCCCAAAAAATATTACTCTCGTTACCCATCGGTCTGAGGTTAAGATAAGTTCCACAACTTTCGCAATAATTCACTCCATCCTCTAGATGTGAATCTCAGATCCCTATCCGAAATAGTCGACACTGAAGCAACTTGAAATCTAACACCTCATGTATGTATATTTTGCATAAACAGTCAAGAAGATTTCACATAGAAATTGGCAAGAAATGCACAGACTCCATCAACTATTAACTATAATTTTACCGTATTGTGCTTACGCTAACTCAGAGATAAACTGGAAACAAAATCCACTGATCTATGTTCCCATTTCCATTCAGGAGTAGGCATCAAATGCAATAAACCTCCGGGTTTCTTATGCTCAGCCCTAACTTGTTGACATATCTCATATCTTTTTATTATTCCCACAGCGTCATTTTTCATCCCAGATTAACAATAAATAAAGGCACCTCATTTCATGATATTCCTTACTGCTATCTGGATGAATGCAGTAAAGAGATCTATGACATTCTCATAGCACTTCCTACCTCACCTGATCCTGAACTCGAATCCATAATCTATCCCTGAACCATAACGCGACATTATCAGACACTGACCAATCAGGATAATTTACACTAGCTGTTAACCTCTAACGCTCTATATAATCCTGATTAACTTTCTGACAACTAATCACCACTGAATTTTCTCCAATTTAGTTTAATTCTGAACTCGAAAAATCATATTAGTAGTCCAAAATTAGCTCTCTCAGTTGATGAAGTGTGAAATAAACTTACATAAATCATCATCACTGTCATTTCCTCATGAAGTCTAAACTGAGAAGCTCTATTAATAGCTACATTTTCTTCATATACCTGAGTTGTAATTGTATATTGACAGTCTGATAACACCTTTCTATTTAGTTCTAAATTACTCAGGCTCTAACAAATTTGTATCATTACTTATCGTCCCACACCGTTTAACGACAAAGCAAAACATACAAATTTTTAAGGTAAATACCTCAATTCTACATATAGCCTGTTAATATTAACACCAGAGAACTTACAGTAAATATTTCTTCCAGTAATTCATATTTTTCAAGTCACAAGCTCGAAAACTAAATTCTCTGGAAACTATGGTTAACTTCAGATATATTGTGTTAAGATTGAAAAAGGTCCCTCCCAACTATTATACATCTCTTCCTCCTTGAGAAGCAGGTTTTCGGTTCCTTACCGAAATAATACTACTGGTTCTCCACAACTCTTAACTCTTAACTCTTCTACACACATACATCTCGCTTACTTTTCCACAAGGATTTAAACCATAGTACTGGCAAGAAATTTCCAAACTCTGTCAGTTTTACAATTATATTAATAACCTTCGATTGTCACCATAATTTATGTTAATTCATTACGAATTTCTGAGCATGAAATATTATTCATATAAGCAAGAACAATATAACCCTTCAGGTTAAAATTATTCAGCTTCTACCTACTGATATATCTCATATTTCTTTATAAAACTGACACCATTAATTTTTTTTCATTTCAGGTCACCAACTATTCATTTTCATCACAATGAATTTTGGACTTAACCTGAATAAATGTATTAATGAAATCAATGAGATTCTCACAACAATCTTGCCTCACTCTTTGTTTCAAGTTCTAAGAACTTTCCTTACATGCTCAATGTTTTGATTTGAGATCATCTTTTCCAACATCAATAATTAATAGTCATCCTTGACTTACTTGATAATCTCAATCAATCTCCTTCAATAATACATCACTCATTACAATCGTTATTGGCTCAACTCCAATCCGAGCTCCAAAGAATAGATTTATAGTTAATGATCTAGACAACTCAGCTGATGATGTGCCTGCACAGGACTTCCATTTGGTCATTAGTAAATATCTCACCTAAGAGATATTACTGAGCAACTTTTATTATAATTATAACCTCTGCCCCTTTCTTTTCAAAGCATTGTCAACACAATCACCTTGATGAGTGATGTTTCAAAGTGAATTCCTAATACTTAGGAAAGTTTTAAGGTAACTTTCTTACCTTCTATTTCTATCTCTCTGATAATTTCTATTTTTCAAACTTCCACAGTTTGAAATTGTTACTTACTTCTACACCAGTCCACTGGTGTCATATTCTCAGGTTGTCTTTTAATGATTCCTCTAAGATTTTTATTAATCTTAAAGAATGATTAAAATATCATCAACAACCTTTCTTCTTAATTTACAAGTGATGCATTTTCATATTTGGTACAACTACCAAATTAGTTATCCTGAGATTATCAGTCTCTAATAGTTCTTCTCCCAAATCTGGAACTATTTATATATAGCTGGAAATATGAGTTGCAATTTTGCTTTATTTTTTCATCCACACATTCTTACTTAGATCAAAAGTCTTATGATGAACCTCTAACTTCTTCCACAATTTAAGTTTTGTTAAGCAAACATTATAATCAAACTATACTTTCACTTTCCTCTAAGGGATCTTTGTATTCGATTTCAACTTATAACCATCACATACTTGAGTTAACTGAATAAATCATACAACGATATCACAAATCCCCATATCAATCATTTGTAATATTTAATTATTTCAAGTTTACTTTCCTTTTTTTACCATTGTGTTGAATATATGACAACCTCATATTGTCTCGATCATAGTCAAATCTCCTGATTTACTATTAATATTCAACACTCTTACCATTTATTATTTTTTGAGACTCTGGTCTGAACCAACTTACCGTTAGCAATTTATAGTTCTATACGGTAATTGCTTGTGCCTTTTCTAAGTCTTCAAAGATTCCATGTTATTATTGATAACACAATAACAACTTCATTACAATAGGGTTTTCCTTCACTTGACACACTTAATTTAAAAAATAGCATAAGTTCTAGTAAGTTCTAGTGGTTTCCACCATCTACTTAAAATGATCCAGCACCCGCCTACAAACATCTTATAAAGATATATATCCTTAGCTCTGATCATTTGACTATGAAAATCAAATCTTAACTACCTCTTGAGAACCGTTGATTTCACTTATTTTTAGAAGGAGTTGTCAATTCTGAGTAATGAATACTCATTCCCATTACTATACGTTATTCTTGAGATTTCTCAAAATCTTCAGATTTGTTGACTACTCATTCTCCCTAATTTTGACTATACCAGTCTAATAGATCAGCCTAGGATATCTTAATAACTCACTGCTATATTCTAGACTAAACTTTCTTTTATTATCTAATAAACCACTTGTTATTCCAAAATGGATTCACACCATAACTGGAATATCAACTTCATAACAACTTATGAAGTATAATTGTATTAGTGGTTTCCTAACCTCCATTAAGCTTTTATCATTTACCACTAATTTGTTTACTCAATAACTTTCATTACTCTCATACTAGTCTCAATACTAGTATTAAATCACCTCTCAAAGTGGTATGCCATTTTTGAATTTCATCAAAAGTCATTTAGTATTTCATTATTTTATAATTTCCATTCTCCTAATACACACCTCAAGATCTTGATCTAATCGATACTTCTTCACTGACTATTATTTGTCTTATAATATCAGTAACAAGAAAGACAACTAAAGATGTTATTTGGAGATGAGTTTTATTTCATCTTTGTAACTTTTCTTATGCCTTTCATTTTTGTCTATCCCTGAGGTTAAGACTCTCCAGAGCTCTTACCTCCAACACTTTCTCATATCATGAGAAATAGATGAACTTCAACCATTTTATTATTGTTCAGAAATGACATAATTCTTATATCTACCACGTAGATATGGTATACACAACAAATAACATATTTTAGTCTTTTATCTTTTGGTTGCCCCCGAAAATCACGATAAAAACTATTTATCAAACCTTAAGTTTATTCATAACTCGAGACAACTTTCAGAGTCGATAAACTTAAGTTCCATTATTATTGTAATTAGAGTACCTTAAACTTTAAAGTAGGCTAACATTCACTTCGAACACCATTCATAAGTGCATTTAGGGTCAGAGCTTTGTCCATGATACCCAACTGTATCACTGTTACCACTTTATCCCTAAAAATGATAAACCATAAACTCTGGCATCCTACTGTATCAGATTTATTCCTTGATTCTAATAAATCTCGGAATAATGAAACCAAGTTTTATAAACTAAGGTTAACCAAGGTTTTAAAACTATGGCTCTGATACCAAACTATAGCATCCCCTAACCTGATTAGGGCAATACCCGGCCTGAAACCCTAATTAAGCCTAGATTACACTTACTAGACTTAACTAGAGCTAGTAGCCTTACAACCTACACATGATAAGCACTACTGTATATCGATTATCAAAATAAAACAAATCATATACGCAGCGAGAATTTAAAACCTTTTTCGATAACCAAAATAAGATATACAATATTAAAAACAAACCAGAATAAACCTCGGTTATATAATCACCAATCCCATATGATATTACAAAACTATAATTCAGTACAAATATATAATACCAGAGAAACTCATTACATTGACGAGAAGTTCAAGACTCATATAACATCTCCATCCTGTAGTCGTAGCGCTCGTCAGATCTACCTGTAATGTTAATTGGGGTGAGCGCTCCAACTTGCTCATAATATTCAAGGATATCATGTAATAACAACTTGTACCAATGATATCTAACAAAAATATGGAAATCTTTTAAATTCAATACATAAATGGATGCAAAGCAAATGTCTTTGGACTACTACACTGTGACCCCCATTTTATTTATAAAACTAGGGTCGATTACCCACCGATGCCCTTAATACGAGTGCTAAACCAACACACCGCGCATACGTGATGTTTAGCTAATCGATTAATGCCCAATCGCTCTATCCTAAACCCTCTAGTGAATATGTAACCTATAAAACCTATTAACTGAGTAGGAGTTACATATAGACTGGGAGATCACCCCTAAGTCTTATACAACCTGGTCTCAGTCCTGAGGAGTTACTTCGTGGATCACTTAGACACCGTTTTCTATTCATTAGAAAAATCATCATAGTGTACATAGTCCCTCATTTCAGTCTAGCAACTACATGAGCTATATATATATATTAAAATAGCCAGACAATATTGATAAATAAGAGAATCCACACTTACCTCAGGTTTAAGTCTCCATTTCCCAAATTGCTTAAGTTTGCAGTCATCTCACATTTCCTCGGTGTCCCTCAACCTATCACCAATCATTTGTTGTCAATTTAGGTCTTGTATACTCTAATTAGATATCCCAGACCTAAAGCTCTCGACAAACCACCCAAATCCAATCAGTTTTGTACTGATCTGAGTGTGGATAACGTGCTAGGTCCCAGAGCTAATGCGCTATTCGCACTACTGAACTTCATACACACTTCTGGGGTCTGATAGCGCGCTATCTGACATGGATAGTGTGCTATCCGTATGTCAGTCATCTTCCCTAGTACGCGTAGCGCGCTATGGCCAATGCCTAACGCGCTATGCGCACCAGACCTGCAACACCAGCACACTTCGACTTATCCAAACTTGACTCAAACCACAATTACACTCCCAAATGATCCTGGAGGACCTCTAATGAGGTTATAAACCAATTCAAATCAACAACAACCTCAATTTACAAATATTTGATCATCACGAGATAATTGAATATCAACAAACTCAAAAATCAAACTTACCAAAGTGATGATCACTAGCTTCTAGTCCATTTAAGCACCTCAACTAGATTGAATTCGGCTCCCTGAACGACCTCCTTTGATCCGGAATCGAACCAACCTCCTAAACCCTCTCGAATTTTTGATTGAATTGGATAAAAATGAATTTTTGTTTTTATATATAAATTTTCCTCGAGATATGTTTCGCGCTATCTCGAGACCGATCACGTGGTTGATGCGTTAAAATGACACAGCTTAAAGTGACACAAAATTTAACACATCAAGTACTTATGCTTCGTTCGAGACGATCCGATAGCCCAAATATTTATAATATTCTTTTATTTTCTAATATATATATTTATATATTTAAAAACATAAAATTATATATCGGGTATTATTCACCAATAAACTCATCGGACATGCCTACAAGTGTCCTTGAGCGTGTACACTCTTGCCACGACTCCCTCGTCACACTTGGTGTCCCGTTAAACCTTAATTCATTGGGTATTTTTCGTTTTATAGGCTTGTGTATAATTTTCGTATTATACGACAACTAATATATAAATTGAATAAACAATCCTAACAAACACTTTACATCATGCAAACGCACACACATGCTTATCGAGGTACGCCGAACTTAATCACGAGCCTAACCCGGGTCAATTAGGATTTAGATTAATACTAATCACCAGTTTAAGGTAACGGGTCATTACAGAGTCGGTTCAATACCTTGTTCCCTAATAAGTACTCATGATTTCGATTCATATCCTTATAAGCATAATCATCATATGACCATCAATCAAGATTCACACTCGTCTTAATTCATTATAGTTTCCAGTATAATGACCATTAAGGGACATTTAAGATATTTCAACAAATACCCATGGATCTTACTATAATGTAAACAGGCAATCCCTTATAATAAAACAACAAATGAAAACTTCAATTTTATTATCTAAAATTATAAGATAAACAATGTTTGTAGATTGACCTAAAGCACATGCCCCAACACGTTACCCCATCAATCTTAAACATCGTTGTTTTGCTTTTCGCTAGACCGGACTAAGGGATAGTAACACCAACATAATTCGATTGTTACAAAAGAGGTGCCTTGACTAAGAGAGCGATTCTGGCTACAACGAGAGAGAGAGAGAGAGAGAGAGAGAGAGAGAGAGAGAGAGAGAATGTGGCTACACTATTTTGCATACGTGCTATGCACGAACGAGCCCGCTCGCTATGCTCATGAAAATTTTAAATCTGAAGTGCATATGAATTATACTTTTTAATCTCCATAATAATTAGGTTACGACAAGTTATTGATTAAATTCTTTAAGAAAAGTAGTTTCAAATTTGATCCCCTCTAGCTTTTCTTAATTGGAATATTGGAAACTTGATACTTGAAATATATAAATTAATGATAGGTTAAACAAGTAAACTTATTAGAACGTTTGATTGTGTCAAATTACCATGCTCCTAATATTTAAGTCTATGGTAATCTCAAGTCGAATGACTAAATGATATACCTATCATGAGTATCACCAATGACTTAACCCATGCGGTCTTCTCATATCGGGTCAATCCAGTACCTTGTTCCCTAACAAGTACTCATGATCTCGATTTGTATCCCTATATGCATGGTTATCACATGACCATCAATCAAGATTCACACTAGTCTTAATTCATTATAGTTCCTAGTATAATGATCGACTAGGGACATTTAGGATATTTCAACAACTACCTATGGATCTTACTGTAAGGTAAACATGCAATCACATATAATAAAACTTTAAATGAAAACCTCAATTTTATTAACTAAAATTATAAGATAAACAATGTTTGTAGATTGACCTAAGGCACATGCTTCAACATCTCCTACTTGCACAAGGGCCAATCATTCATGTATCTAATACCTAATGACCTAACATGAGCATCATGTTTTGCTTGTGGAAGAGCCTTTGTTAAAGGATATGCAACATTGTCTTCTATTGGAACTCTGCAAATCTTCATGTCTCCCCTTTTAATGTTTTCTCGAATGAGACGAAAAACATTTTAAGTATATGTTTGGATCGATGGTGTGATCTTGGTTCCTTGGCTTGTGCTATCACCCCATTGTTGTCACAATACAAGCAAACATGGTTAGCTATACTCGAAACCACACCAAGTTCAGAGAATAATTTTTGATCGAAACTGCCCCCTTAGCTGTATCGGATGCTGCAATATACTTTGCTTCTATTATAGAATTTGCCACTATCTTGCTTCAAATTTTTCCAGCTCACTGCGCCTCCATTCAAAGTAAAAACATATCCAGACTGCAATATGAAGTCATCTATATCAGTTTGAAAACTTGCATCTATGTAACCATTTACAATAAACACATCTTTCAAACTTCTATAGACCAAGAACACTTCTTTAGTCCTTCTCAAGTACTTAAAAATGTTCTTTACTGCTATCTAATGACTATCACCGAGATCAGACTGATATATGCTTATTGCGCTCAAAGTATATGATACATTAGGTCGAGTGCATAACATGACATACATAATAGATTCAATAGTTGATGCATATGAAATCGTATTCATGCGTTCTCGCTCGTTATTAGTCTTAGGACATCGAGTCTTGCTGAGACTTATACCTTGAGACATTGGCAACGACCCACTTTTAGAGTCTTGCATATTGAACCTATTCAGTACCTTGTCAATATAAGCACTATGACTTAGACCAATCAACATTTTAGATATATCCCTATAGATCTTAATCCCAAGGATGTAGGTTGCATCTCCTAAGTCCTTCATTGAGAAACATTTCCCTAATGAAGACTTGACACTGTGCAAGGTTGGGATGTCATTTCCAATGCACAATATATCATCAACATACAGTACCAAGAAAATAACCACGCTCCCACTGACGTTCTTGTATACACAAGGCTCATTTTCACTTTTAATGAAACCAAATTCCTTAATTGCTTCATCAAAATGAAGATTTCAACTACGAGAAGCTTGCTTTAACCCATAAATGGATCTTTGAAGCTTGCTTACCTTCCTAGAATTCTAACGATGAATAAACCCTTCAGGCTGTATCATATATACGTCCTCAAGTAACTTTCCATTTAAGAGAGTTGTTTTGACATCCATTTTCCATATCTCATAGTCATAATGTGCGGCTATGGTGACGCGCGCCGAATATGTCAATAAAATATAATTCATAAACCAACTATTTGTATAATAGTGGTAAATGGTTGATCCCACAAAGATTGGTAATATTTCTAAGGTCAAAAACAACAAAAAAGGAAATTGGGGGGGGAGGGGTGGGTTTAAGAAAGTGATTTAATTAACTAATCTCATTGCTAGGGGAAATAAATAAATAATGAAAATAGCTTTAAAAAAAATTAATGAAAAACACCTAGGTGAAGACATACAAGTTAAGTTCGATAAAAATATTGGATTTGGTCATTAATTTATGTAAAATACGCAAATCAAAAATATCTTAGTGTAGCTATAGACCCGATAACGTACGTGGTTCCTCGCATTTCCTAATCTCGATAGCCAAGGTATGACGGTGACTATTTCCCGAGCCAATCGTATAACCTCATACTCAAGCGCATCGGGTTTAACACGATGATCATAATGGGTTTCATGAACGCACTACACCTAGACAATCGGATCACTAGTGTGTTCGATTTAGCCTAGATTCATAAAGTATTCAACCGTTCCCAAAAGAGGCGAATCAATTAGTAGGGTCAATTCTCACTAGTGTGATCTTATTGCTTAAGGACGGATGCTTACGACTCACTGACAATTAAATTAGAGTTTAAATATAAATTTAACTCTAATAACTCAAACAATACCGAAGAAAATAAAATAACAATGAAAAGCAATGCAATTAAAATAAATAAATCTCACAAATCTATAGATGAGCACAGTTGAACCTCCCTCGCAGTCTTGTCTAGGCCATGAGTTTAGTCTCTTATGGAAGAAGAACACAAAAACAAAACTAAACTAAAGAGGAAGAGAGAGTCGAAGTCTAAGACCCCCTAATAGCCGAGAGAGGGTTTTTGAATTATATAAGTCCAACTTTCTATTTTTTCCTAAAGTCTTAATACCAAAAACTACTAAAAATTGGTCATTAGAGGTGAGAAAATGCATCTCGTAGGGTATAGAATAACACGTGCGCCAAGGACGATCAACTAGTTGTTCGGCGTTTGAAATTTGGAATCCTGGACACGTAGCGGACGCGAATTGGACGTGCAGCTGGTGCATGTGACGTGGCATGAGCGGATTGTTGGAGAAATGAGCTAGAATGATGTGTTGGCTACTGTGGTGATGACGCGTGGCATTAGCTGCGAGAATAGAACTAGAGTTGCATGAGCAAAAACATGGGAGATAGCACCAGCACGCGTCTCGAGGAAATCCAATGGCTGCTGCTGATGGAGAAAACTACATCCATGTGTTGGACCAGTGAAAAATCGACACGTGATTGTTGCAGGTAGAAAGAAGACTCGCTTGTCTCTTACGAATTTGTGGGAGAGTGCACAGGTACGGATGCCGAGGTGAGTCCACGGCTGTGATGAAAAGTAACTAATTTGTGTTACTTTCCAGAGTTACTTGGGTTGCTCCTCATCATTAAAACAACTGTGTGATGCGTATCTCGAGACAAATCCTTTGGCATATGATCACTGCACGTAAACACACCATTTCACACAGTTTTTCACCTCGGATTCAACCGTGCACTCCGTTAACCTTGAAAATAACAAATAATATAATTAGACTAATATTTTGTAAACTTAACAATAAAAATATATAAATAACCTATATATAATTACATAAATAACGACTCATCAAATACCTCCAAACTTAGGACTTCGCACGCCCCGAGCAAAGGTGTAAATGACAAACACACAAATAAACTAGACTTCTAATATAGTCATGTACTTACCAAACTAATCATGTACCCGACTTCAAAATTCATGGAGTTCCTTTGGTTTACATAGTCGCCAAGTTAACAAGCCACTCTAAAAAATTTCGGAGTTATGATATATCAAGAACCGCAACCCAAACACAATTAAGATAACACTTTAAATACATAGACTCGGTCAAGACAAAGGCCATCAACTACTCAAGAGTTTTCTTGGTCTATACATTTAAGCGCGCAAGTTTACAGTATCACTTAATCTAGTTATAAGCACTCGAGCTAAATCTTTTTATTTGAGGATTTTTCATAGACTTTCGCCTTTATTCATTATATATATTCTTTATTTTTTTCTCCACATTTTTTTTTCAAGTAATACGGCCCCTGCACCATTTCCTATGGAAATCGCTTTTCTCACTTTTTCCTACCACAAGTTTCCCTGCTCCATTTCCTGTGAAAACCTGTGGTACTCTCTATATTTTATTTTAAGAAAACTCATGTTAGCTCTTCTCACTTTCACTATGAATTAAGCAAATTCTTCAATGTGGGTTAAAATATTATCAATTGCACAATTTTGACCGTCTACCCTTTTTGGTATCTAGCACAAGACTGAACCATCATACTAAGTCCCTAATCATGAAATTATAAAAATACCGAGCTACAGGCTCAAGTGAGTGTTTCTCCTACTTTTTTCTAAGTTTCAAATCAAAAGACAACCATAATGTACTCATCCACAATCAAAGGCATGAAACAAAATTTCAGGTGACTTTAAACAATATAAAAATGAAAACTATACATGCATGAAAGTGTATCAACTCCTAATGAAATGAGAAAGAGAAGTATGAAGAAAAATAAATGAAAAAAATGAGATAATAAGGAACTAAACACCACCATTACCATCCGTCAAATGCATATAACTGCATATAATTGAAAATTTTAAATGATCACCTGCGGTCTTGTACAAAAAAGTCCATCCAACTCAATCCACAAATCTTAAAGTACCCCAAACTTATTCTGAACCTTGTCCTCAAGGTTCTAAACAAGTCAAGGTATCCATGCAACAAAAAGAAACAGAATAGTGGTGAAAAAGAACATGGATAAATAAATAAGAAGATGATACAAATGCATGCATAATAAAAGTCTCCAAAAAGTAGTGAATGCACAAAATCTCTCATGGCTAGGTGACTAAGGAAACTGTGGAAGACAATCATTATAATAAAAGCAAAACTAATAAGCAGAGGAGTTAACTCAAATGATTCCTATCAAATCTTACGAGCCCAAAGTCTTTCATCTAAGGGTGAAATCAACAAGAAGATGGAATGAAGTCTAGGGTTTTGGGTCTACTTAAAGACTCGCTACTAATGCGGCGACTTAAGTTGGATTATGTCCCAACCAAGTCTTAAAATGCCTAAAATCCTATTAATATGTTAATTTCAAAAAAAAATATATGCTCAAATTATTCCAAAAAATGTAATCCATAGTTAAACCTAGCAAAACTCAAGGGGTGCTCCAGTGCCTCAAGTGCTCGTCAAAGATTCATACCACCTGCAAAAATCTAAGAAACCAAGTTAGGACTTTATTAAATGCAAAAAAACTAAAACTAAACTAAAAATTAAATAAATGCAAGAGGTAAAAAAAATAAAGTTGGGCTGCCTTCCAACGAGCGCCTTTCTTTTAAGTCTTTGGCTAGACTTGGTGTGATTCATCACGTGATGCCTCTCCTTTCGAGATGTCAACAACAAATGGTGCATCTACATATTTGGGCAATGAAATAGGCATTCCCTCCTTCAGATTTGGGAGCTCATTCGTACTTCTCACACAAAAGAATATTTCGCATCATGATCATCTAACACAAAGGTGTTGGCAATGTAGAAAATCTGCAAACGCGCCTTTACTTCCACCCCCTTGTAAGGTGTAACGAATATGCATGGGAGGGTGAGTGGTTTCATCAACACCATAGGTTGGTCTTCCTTAATCTATCCACGGCTCCTTCAGCCTTTCTGAAATGACTCCATTTTATTTTTCAACTTCATCATCTTTATTCTATGTAATGGTAATGTCCGGCTCATGTGAAGAAACTTCTAGTGTTTCCTATGGTTCGCTCAAGTACTCGTACATAATTGAGAACTCATCAAACTCAACACTTTTTAATGTAACAACATTCACGGTCTCCTATAATTCAGAAACTGGTTGCAGAGACAACTCTTTCTCATCCATCAAATGCTCAAGTGTAATAGTAACTCGAGTTTCTGAATTTTTTAAATTTGGGTTTATATGTTGCATATCCACCTGCATGGGCTATCGAGTAGTAATTTGAGAAAGCCAGTCGAAGATCATATCTCTCTCAATGTCTGCAATGGTTCTCCGTTCCTATTGAAGAATCTGTGGACTTCGCCTAGACATATAGAAGTTGGGTTGTGGCAAGGCATAGCTGGAACCATGTTGATTCCTATACTTCGGATAGTGAGGACAATCATACGTGGGATGAAAGTACTCCCCACAATTTCCACAAACCCCACCCTGTTGCACAAAAAATTGCGAGTTAGAAAATTGATGTCTATTAGGTGACATACCTACCCCATTCACACCATGATAGTATGAGTCTTCGTATCGACCATAATTATGGAAGTAGGAGGCCATTATGGAATTGCTTCCAAAAATGTTAAGAACAAAGGACTTGATAGAAAAAATAAAATAAATAAAAGAACATCAAAGAAAGAAAAAAAAATCAATCCCCGGCAACGGCTCCAAAAAATTGACACGTTTCGTACACGTCAATAAAATATAATTCCTAAACCAACTATTTGCAAAATAATGGCAAAGAGTCGATCCTACAGAGATTGGTAATTTTTTAAGGTAAAAAACAACAAAAAAGGAAATTGGGGGGGGGGGGGGGGGGTTTAAGAAAGTGATTTAACTAACTAATCTAAATGCTAGGGAAAATAAATAAAAAATGAAAATAGCTTTGAAAACAATTAACGAAAAACACCTAGGTCAAGACATACAAGTTCAATTCGATAAAATATTAGACTTGATCATCAATTTATGTAAATACGCAAATCAAAAATATCATAGTGTAGCTATAGACCCAGTAACGGACGTGATTCCTTGCATTTCCTAATCTCAATAGTCAAGGTAGGACAGTGACTATTTCCCTAGCCAATCGTATCACATCATACTCAAGCGCATTAGGTTTAACACGATGATCGTAGTGGGTTTCGTGAAGGCACTACACATAGACAACCGGATCACTAGTGTGTCCGATTTAGCCTATATTCCTAAGGTATTCAACCGATCCCAAAAGAGCCAATCAATTGGTAGGGTCAATTGCCACTAGTATGGTCTTATTGCATAAGGACGAATGCTTACAACTCTCAGGTAAATAAATTAGAGTTTAAATATGAGTTTAATTCTAATAATTCAAACAATACCAAAGAAAATAAAATATTAATGAAAAGTAATGCTATTAAAATAAATAAATATCACAAATTCATAGATGAGCATAATCAAACCTCCCTCGCAGTCTTGCCTAGGCCATGAGTTAAGTCTCCCATTGAAGAAGAATACATAAACAAAAGAAAAGTAAAAAGGGAGATAGTCGAAGTTCAAGATCCCCTAATAGCCGAGATAGGGTTTTTTAATTATAGAAGTCCAACCTTCTATTTTTTCTCCTAAAGTCCTAATATAAAAAATTACTAAAAATTGGACTTCGGAGGTGAGAGAAACTGCATCTCGTGGGGTATAGAATGACATGTGCACTGAGGATGATCAACTAGATGTTGAGCATTTGAAATTTGGAGTCCTGGACACGTGGCGAGCACGAATTGGACGTGCAGCTGGTGCAGGTGACGTGGCGTGAGCGAATTGGTGGAGAAAGGAGCTGGAATGATGTGTTGGTTGTTGTGGTGATGATGCTTGGCAGCGGCTGGCGAGAAGAGAACTCGAGTTGCACGAGCGAAAACATGGGAGAGAGCACCAACACGCATCTCGAGGAAATCTAATGGTTGCTGCTGACGGAGAAAACTACCTCCATTTGCAGTGGTAGGTAGGATAGAAGACTCAGACGTCTCTTGTGAATTTGTGGGAGAGAGCATGGGTATGGATCCCGAGGAGAGTCCACGGCTGTGATGCAAAGTAACTAATTTATGTTACTTTCCTGCATTGCTTAGGTTGCTCCTTATCATTAAAACAACTGTGCAATGCGTATCTCAAGACAAATCCTCTGGCATCTAATCTTTGCATGTAAATACACCATTTCACATAGTTTTTCACCCCCGATTCAACTCCGCACTTCGTTAACCCTGAAAATAACAAATAATATAATTAAAATAATATTTTGGAAACTTAACAATAAAAAATATGTAAATAACCTATATATAATTACATAAATAATGACTCATCATATGGAAATTAGAATTCTAATGGATTTTCGAATGGCTACAGGAGAAAAAATCTCATCATAATCAACACCTTGAGTTTGTCTGAAACCTTTTGCAACTAGCAGTGCTTTATAAGTATGCACATTGCCATCCATGTCAATTTTCTTCTTGAAGACCCATTTACATCCAATGGTCTTACTATCTTCAGGTAAATCAAATAAGTTACAAACTTGGTTATCATACATGGATTGCATCTCAAAATTTATGACATTTAGCCATTTATTTGCACTAAAGCTAGACACAGCCTCCTAATAAGTAGTAGGCTCATTTTGATTGACAAGCAACACCTCAATAATATCAGTAATAAGAAATATAAATCTCTCAACCGGATGTCTTACCCTATCAGACTTACGCAGGCCTTGTGATACCTGTGGAGGTTCAACTAGTTTAAGACTTTGTTGATCTTCCATTGGCGGTTTAGTGTCTATTTGTGGTTCTTGAAATTTTTTAAGACTTACTTTATTCCAATTGTTGTCTTTTAAAATAAACGTTTTTTCCATAAAGATTCCATTCCGAGCAACAAATACTTTGTTCTCATCGGGATTATAAAAGTAGTATCCTTTAATTTCTTTATGATAACCAATAAATACACACTTGGTAGATTTGGCTGATAATTTTTTTAAGATTTTTCGTCATACGAAAATCTCACATCCCCAAATCTTAAGGAAAGAAAAACTTGGTCGTTTCCCAAACCACATCTCATATGGTGTTTTATCAATCGCTTTAGAAGGAACACGATTCAATGTAAATACAGCAGTTTATAAGGCAGAACCCCAAAAGGAAATAAGAAGATCTGCATGAATTATCATAGATCAAACCATATCCAATAAAGTTTGATTTTTCCTCTCAGAAACACCATTCCATTATGGAGTTGCTAGAGGAGTTAATTATGAGACAATCCCACAGTTTCTAAGATGATCAACAAACTCTTGCCTCAAATATTCACCACATCGATCTAATTGAAGTACTTTAATAGTCTTACCAAGTTGATTTCGCACATCATTCTGAAATGTTTGAAACATCTCAATATATTCACCTTTATGTTTCATGAGATACATGTAACCATATATGCTGAAATCATTGGTGAAAGTAATGAAGTATCGATAACCACCTCTAACCATTGTGTTTATAGGACTCATACATCAGTAAGTATTAGACCCAATAAATCACTTGCCCTTTCACTGTATCCAATAAAGGGACTTTTTGTCATCTCGCCTAGTAAACAGGATACACATGTTTCATATCATTCAAAATCAAACGAATCTAAAATTCCATCTTTATGGAGTTTAGAAATGCGTTTCTCATTTATGTGGCCAAGACGACAATGTCAAAGTTAGGTTTGACTCAAATCATTTGACTTGAATATCTTTGTATTTACAATTATAATAGAGTATATGTGGACCTTTTCATGTTTAAAATATAAAGACCATCACACAAATCAACATTCGCATAGAAAACGTATTTACGAGTAATGGAGCATTTATTATTCACAATAATGAAATTAAAAGCATCCAAATCCAAACATGAAACTTAAATGATGTTTTTGCTTAAGCCAGAGACATAATAACAATTATTTAAAACTAGAACAAGTCCACTAGATAAAATTAACTCATATCATCCTACAGCCAATGCATCAACCTTTGCTCAATTTCCAACTAGGAAGATAACGTCTCTTTCTTTAGCTTTCTATTTTTGGTGAGACCCTGCATATTAATACAAATGTGAGATCTGCATCCGGTATCCAATACCCATAAATCACTAGTAGATAAGTTAACTTCAATAACGTAGATACATGAATCAGTAGTCGCACCACTCTTTTTTTTCTTTAGATTTTCAAGATAGAGCTTGCAATTTATGAACTAATGCCCAGGAGCATGGCAGAAATGACAATTTCCTTCTTTTTCCTTTTCCTTTGGGACTATAAAGTAGAAGTAGCCTCAGGCTTGAATTGTTCAACAAGCTTAGCGATAGTCACAATAGCCTTGGCAACTTTAGCCTTGCCTTTGGCCTTCTTCTTCATAGCCTTTCCTTTACAAGCCATCAACACATTAGCAATGGGTTTCTTGACATTCTACTCAGCAATTTTAAGCATCAAATGCAACTCTGAGATAGGCTTCTTCATGTTATTCATGTTATAGCTGATTACAAATTTTGAATAACTATCATTCAATGAATTCACAATCAAATTTGTAGCCAATTCTTGGCTTATAGGAAATTCAAGTTTGTCAAGATGGTCAATATATCCCTTCATTTTCAGAACATGAGGACTAACCGACGCACCCTATGTGATTTTGCAAGAATTAATGTTCTTGACTATCTCGAACCTTTCTTGCCTAGCCTGCTGTTGGAACATTTTCTTCAGCATCGTAGCCATGTCGCAAGCTTCCATGTTTTCCATGTCCTTCTGAAGTTCCAGAACCATGGTTGCCAACATAATGCATCCAACATTAGTTGAGTCGTTGACATGCTAAGCATGTGCATCCTTCACGACTCTTAAAGCATTAGCTGGTGGTTCCATAGGAATAGGATTATCTAGGACATACAACTTGAATTCATGCTTAAGAACAATTCTAAAGTTTCTGAACCAATCAAGAAAGTTTGTCCCAGAAAACTTATCATTCTCAATGATGGATCGCAGTGATAAGGGATTAGTATGATTTGAATAGGCCATAGATCTACAACAAAGATTATGCAAAAGTTCATTTTAGTATAAAGGAATAGATTTCCACTAAATAAACAGCCCTCCTTAAAACACTGTTAATTTAAGGGACTAAAATCTATGTTTCACTTAATTCCAAGATAGCTAGGGCATGACACTTTAAATTAGGTTATTTAGGTATGTACTAATTACGAATTACATCATATGTAACTTTTATTTGGTTTTTATGAGATTATGACATCATATGTCTTAGTATGTTTTATCTCATCTAGTGTCTAAAGCCCAAAATCGTTTTGATAACTTTATCAAGTCTAACAATTTCAAACAGTAGAGTAATTGTTACTCAACTTGCCTCACCAAGATAACATAATACACTCTTTAGAGACATACCCATATTGATGTGATCGAAGCCTTAAGAAGTGTTTGAGAATGAATGGCACTTGATTTAAAATTTGGAAGAGGGATTTTTGTATTTTTTTATAGCGATCATAAATTAAACAAGATAAATATCATATATTACAATGCATGTAAAATCACTAAAAATGTTAGAAAATTTTAATAATATTGACTATCATAAGAATTTTCTTGCTCTACAAAAAGTTATCAGCGGTCCCGTTGGCCGGTCAGCGGAGGTGGTTCCGCTGATTGCTTAGCGGACGGAGGTACAAGGGGCAACGCCCCCAACAAATTCCAGTTCCAAAAATCGAAATGGCTTAAAATTTCATCTGAGTCAATCCAATTGAGCAAAACTGCCCCATATTTTAATTTTGAAAAATTAATTAAAGCGTCTTTAATTAACTTGGCTCCATCTCTAACCTAATATCTTATCCTAGTCCAATTAGAATCTAAGATACTTTGAATCCTTAGTCAATTAGATTTTTTTATATATCTCACCTAACTTATATGATTTGTAATTCTTATATGATTACAAGTTTATCTCATATCTAATAGGAATATACTAATGGATAACTACAATGAGATATATAATCAAAATCAATTTCGATTCTTATTCATACGAAACAAGTTATTCAATCAAGAAATGAAATATTAATCATGCATTCAGCACCAGAATCATATTAAATTAATCATATTAACATAATCATGATTTCTATCATGGAGACTTACATAATTATTGAACAAAAATGGAATATATATTTAACACAAGAATTACATTAACCTAAATATGACTTATAAAATGTGAAAATACAAAATTTGCATCGTTCAATATTAAAACATATGTTAATCGAAATATTCTAAATATGAATTCTATCATTGAATCAAATCATGCGTATGTATCAAATACATGAATTAAGAACATACTTAAAAACAAATTTTTGATAACAATTATCATAGAACCTATATGCACATCATACATAGAAAGTAACCATAGTCCAAGGAAGACCAGTGGACTACTCACCTTAGAGAAAAAATTGATATTATAGTTTACCGAAATTTCATTTAAGGCAACATAATGAGTACCCTAAACATGAATATATGTATAAACACAGATTTCCCCACTATACCATTAAGAACGGTTTAAAAGCTATTCAAATGGATGGTTTCCATTTTGATTCAGATGGGTACGTAAAACACATACAAGCCAAAAAATTTAGGAAAACAACCAAAGCTTGGAGTTTTTTCTTGAATGCAAACCTACAACCTAGTTTATAGCACTATGACATAGTGAACAATAGGGCGGCTCTTTTATACCATATAGTCGCAAAATAATCTATGAATCAATTAAGAATGCCATTACCACAAAGAAAAATGAAAGACTACCTTTTTCCTTAATGGTCACTGAGTTTTACAAACAAGACCGAGTCCTAATGAGAGGAGTCGAGTTTGATGCATTTCTGGATAAAACCTTCACTAACGATGTGATTGAGAAAAGTAAGAAGGTGCTAAGATATGTTGACTTAGAGGACGAACGAGAGAGAAACGCCACACAAATGAAAGAGACCATAGAGAGAAGAAGAGTACGGGAAGGTAACCAAAGAAACTTCTAAAAAACTCAAAATGCAGCGTATAATGAGCAGACTAATAAGATCACAGAGCCACCTATAGAGGACTTCACTAGTGTAGATGCAGAGGATGAAGAATTGGCCAGGATGCAAACAATCTTGTGTAATCAGATGAGAACTTTGAGACATCAAGAATTCATGTTCTAAAACCAACGCGAGATTGCTTGAAGCATCTATGGATCACAGTGACATAGAACTAGGAGGACTCAAAGCGGGGGAGCTAACATTCACATTCCATCACTCCAGTTGAGGATGCCCAATTAGGGATTCTTTATTATATATATTATACTTAATAAGCATAAATAGCAAAAGATTCATTAGTTACTTGAATGGTCAGTATTATCCCTTTAAATATCTATTAGTAAATTACTTCTTTTCTTACATGATTTTTGCTATTTTTAAGCACTATAAACGATTTTGGGCTATTTAAATTTTTTCTTTATTTATTCAATGATTTATTTTCATTTTTTTTAGTTTTTGTTTTCTTTGACGACTTTGTTTTCATGTTGGCAGAGTTTGTGGTGAGGCATGAGGAGCACACTTAAACAACTCCGAACTAACTGATAGATGAGGAACAACTCTACTACGATATGATGGGGATTGCCC
The DNA here is from genome assembly GCA_039657325.1 of Stephania cephalantha. Classification (NCBI taxonomy): domain Eukaryota; kingdom Viridiplantae; phylum Streptophyta; class Magnoliopsida; order Ranunculales; family Menispermaceae; genus Stephania; species Stephania cephalantha. Next base: position 9,890,401 of record CM077579.1, read on the forward strand.
AAAGGGGCGTGTTTATGGGTTTGGTTCACATAGCAAGAGGAATAGGAGATATGGATATCCTGGTGCGAGCACGTCCGGGAGCCGATGGTGCGGCGTTCCGAGTTTGATGCAGTCGTTCAGAGGTTCCCATAATCCGTGGCTTTCATGCAGAGCCAGTTTGGAATGCACATGGACTTCAGAGTGAGCACCTCTTAGGTAGCACCGTCACCACCACCTCAAGAGCATCGCCAGCATGTTAGGATGGATCTGGCTTATTCACCAGAGCAACAACACGACGATAATGATTGGGACATCTAAGATTTGGTGGATGTGGAGCACCTTGGTGACGAGAGTTAGGTATTTTAGTTGGTTTGTACAACTTTTTAGTTCGTAAACAAATTCAAACAATGTTGTCTGCATATTGAGATTGAATCCTCTTTTTCTGGGTTTCATTTAGTATAATATTTGAGATTTTGTATGAATGAATGGTATGCAATTTGCTTTCTGAGGATGTTATAGCACCCCAAGGAATCGTTGTAGGGGGTTCAGGGCATTTGAGAAGGCCAGCTATGGGTTTTCCGTTTAGGAGAACCCTGCTGGAACAAAATGTGATGAAAAAATTATGGGCATACAAATGAATTAGAAGCAGAATAGCAATGGAATGGACGTATTCCATTGCTAATCTTTTTCTAATTAGAAACGAAATCGAAACGTTTAAATGTTCTAGGTTTATGAGTCGATGTCTATTGCAATTCCATTGGAAATTAGCAACGAAATGCATGTATTCCGTTGCTATTTCGTTGCTAATTTGCAACAGAATTACAACGGACATCTTAGCAATCCATTTCTAATTTGTTGCTAATTAGCAACAGAATAGAAACAGAAATCTATGATGTCCGTTGCAATTTCATTGCAAATTAGCAACGGAATAGCAACAGATTGCTACGATGTTCGTAGCTATTATGTTGCTAATTTGCAATGGAGTTGCAATGGACGTAAATTCATAACCGATTATATGGTTGTTATTTCCATATATGTTCCATCTCTGTTACGTCTCTAATTAGAGAATGAATTTAATTTTCGTAGCTAAATAATTAGCAAAGATGTTTTTTCAAACGAACTTCATTATGTTGTTATTTCGTCTCTGTTTCTATTTCCATTGGTATTCCGTTGCTAATCTGTTTGTATTCTATTACTATTCCCTTGCTAATTCGTTCCTAAATCACTATTTTTTGGATTGAATCTAAATATCACAATATACATTCTAGACTATGAATGCAATACAATGATCATGATAAAAATCAATAGATAATAACTTATTGAATCAATGAATCAAAAAATATGATTGGTTTAAAGCGTTAAGCATATAATCTTCTCATCATAAGTACATTGCAAAACGAATTTGGTTCATGTTCGGACTGTGTTTAGATTGACAAAGTACTCACTCATAATCATAAATAACATTGCAATAATATAAATAAAATACATAAATAACTACCTTTGGAATAAATACTTTAAATGTTTAAATATTCTCCCAAATAATAAAGCAATAAACTAAAACAATAAATAATGGCTCTTAGAGAAATGAAATATTGATCTAAGTACTCAACTGCAACTAATCTCGTAACCTTAAGGTCGTATTTAATGTATTTTAGGTAGTAAACATCCCAAACTAACTCAAACTAATCCTTGTTATCGAAAATCCTCAATTTGCTCCAGCGATTCCTTAGTGATTTAGGGTTAAGTGGAATTGTTGGGTATATCCGTAGAATTGAAGTCCTTATTTCCACCAATCTGAGTGGCAATTCTAGATACATAGGAATCACTGGGAAATCATTGGTGTTTTAATCTGATTTTTGCTTAATTCCTTGATAATGATTCTTTGCATACTCTATCAACTTAATTAATTCATATATAATTTTCCCTTTTTACTCCATTTCATTATATATTCCTTTTATTACCTGAAATAACAAAAATAAGAGAAAACCATGTGTAATATAAACTTTTATATCTAAAATCATCTTAAAATATACTATAAAGTATGGCTAATTATTACCTTGTCAAACACCCTAAACTCAACACTTAGCTATCCCGAGCAAAAGAATACTCTTAATCATATTCTTTTTTCTTCCCTCATTCTGATTTCATAATTATATACTCTTATTTTTAAGAAGAAATGATCTTAAAATAGAAACATTTTATCTTCATAAAAATAAGAATCATGATAGAACAGAAAGAATTAAAGAACAACCTCTTAAATTGACAATTCAACCTCTTAATTGTGCAATACACCTCAAAATTCAAAGTTAAACTAATCACCAAGGTCGAGCCACTATATAGGTTTTCTCAATCTCCACAGACAAGCATTAAGCTTACGATAACTAATATAGAATCTCAAGATGCAAAAATCACTAAATCAATTTCATTTTTAAATAATACTCACAATCAAAGTCGATATGAACTTTTATTCACCAATAATCATCATTTCATATTCATTTGTTGGAATAAAAAGATATACTTCACTTGACTTAGTTATAAACACTCGAGCTAAATCTTTTATTTGAAGAGTTTTTCACAAAATTTCCTTTATTTTCTTATATCTATATTTCTTTCTCCTTCAAATATATATATATATGTTCGTTTTCATTTTTTATATTGTATTCATACGGTTCCATGCTTCATTTCCTTTGGAATATGTAGGACTCTCTATTTTTCTTTTAAAAACTCTTGTTGACTCTTCTCACTTTCATTATAGTTAAGGAAGCATTCTTCCAACTAAGTAAAGTTTATTGGTTATTTTCCTATTTTTCTTCTTAATTGTGGCATAAGCTCTTCTCAATACACACACACATAATACTTAATCAATAACTTTTGTATAACAAGATTCTTAGAAATTTGTCTTGTTTATCTTGCACTATTGTTTCATTTTCTGCTCATTATAGTGTCTAACATAAAGTAATGAATCCCCTCTAAACTCTTCTAATGTATACACAATCTAAGTTAAGTCAAATAGGGTATAACAATTCCTCTCCATCATAAAATATATATTTTCATGGGTAATAATAATATATCACTTCTATTTAAACCCAAATTACATTCAATTCATATTCCTAACTAAATATAGTAAAATGAAATGGGAACATATTACCTGTATTGTGGAAATTTTTTGAAAAACTTAAAATGTTCAACTAGATTCTACCTCTTGTTTCTTCCATACTTCGCATCTTCATATTTCACCTAATACCCCCAAACTCATTCCAAACCTTGTCCTCAAGGTTTAAAAATTGATTCAAGTTTCCAATAAAAATAAAAATACCTTATGAAGCATAAACAAATAAAATAAATAAAAAAACTTAAGCATGAATATCATAAATAATCAAAAACATGATAAATTTAAATATTTCCAAGTAACAGATGATTTAAACTGAATTATCAAATCAAACCATTGTATCAAATGTGAACACACCAAAGCAATAATATTATAGTAGCATATACCGCATCAATCATAGGATTACAAACATACACCTCTCAACAATAACACTTAGAAAAAGAATACACTTAGAAGAATAAAAATAATATAAGTGAAGTCTAGATGTCGCACTATCTCTACCATCCCCATGAACAGGTTGTTGAAATTGGAAGCCCCTCATAGGATCATATAAGGTGTAGTCCACTCCCTCCACTAGGTTATCTTTTGAAAAGACTCCCTGGTTGGGCATTCTCAGTTGGGTTGCTGGAACGCGAATGTTAGCTCCCCCTCCTTGCATCCTCCTGGTCATGCGTTGCTCGGATCTATATATGCTCCTGGAAATCTCACATTGGTTCTGCATGACCTCTTGATGAGTTTTCATCTGATTGCCCAAGATTGACCCCATCATGGCCATTTTTGTCTCGTCCGCTATATGCAAGTGAAGTCCTCTACAGGTGGCTTTAAGCTCTGGTTCGTTTGCTTATTGTATGCGACATTCAGCATTCTTCTAAATTCCTTCGATTTTCTGCTCGTATTCTTCTTTTCTCCATGGTCTCTCTCCTTTGTATATTGCTCATCTTCCGTTCTTCCTCCGAATCAACATATCCAAAAACATTTTGGTGCTTGCGATGACTTCATCGGTGATGGTCCTATCCGGGTAAACTTCTAACTCTAGACCTCTTATAGAACTCGATCTTGCTTGCAAAATTCCATAATTATTAAGAAAAAATGCAATCCTTCATTTTTCTTGGTGGTCATGGCATTCATAATCAAATTATAGATTATCTTGCCAACATCAATATAGACGATCCCTTAAACTATATGGTATAAAAGATATGCCCTACAGTTCACTATGTCATAGTGTTGTAAACTAGGTTGTAGGCTTGTGTTTAAGAAAATGCTCCAAGCTTTGGTGATTTTCCTAAAATATTTGGCTTAAATGAGTTTTGGGTACCCGTCTTTATTGAAAATGAATCTATCCCCCACAATTGCTTCTAAACCATTGTGAATGGTCTCGTGAGGAAATTTGTGTCTATACATATATTCGTGTTTTGGGTGCTCGTTATTCAGTCTCAAATGAAATTCTAGTAAATCATTATACCGGTTTATTCTTTCAGATGAGTAGTCCATTGGTCTTCCTCAGACTATGGCTATTGTTTTATTCTCATCTCTGTACCCGTTTGCTTAAAACTCTCTCACTAAAATCTCACAACCCATTTCAACCGAGGACCCCATGTCATTATCGGCATTGTAATTCCTAGTTAACAACCCCCAGTTCCTCTCCCTTATTATGTTTAGGGTCCTAGGCCCTTACTTAGCTTCATTTTTAGATTGAAACCCCTCTCTGATATTATTTATCTATTCTTGCTAATGTTGCCATTCATCCTAGCAAGAGCTTTGGCATTGATGAGGTTGTGGGCATAAAATTGGATTTAGATGTCTTATCAATCTCTTTATTTATCTCTCTTTGACTCATCGGTAAAACTTAAAGGTGGAGAAGATTCTCTAGGTGCTCCTGTTCGAGGGTTATTCATCGAAATCTTCGTTGGCTTAATTATTGTAGGTGGAGCTTTGAATTTTTTCTTGGGTTTCTCTACTAATTGTGCATTCCCTTTCTCTTTTCGAGAGCTTTTACCTCTACCTCCTCCAACCATTGTCTCAAATTTCAAAATTCACAAGTCCAAAAACTGAATAAACCAATAAATGATAGAAACAATGTTTTCGAAAATAATTCGGTAAAATTGAAGACTTTATTTTAAAAGGAGGAATTCATTCGGAATGCTAGCTTGAAATTCATCGTAAGTTTTAAAAAAAATTGGCATCAAAGTTTAATGTAAATATAAAATTTTTAAAATTTGTTTTCTAAATATCGTAAAGCAATTGTGTGATAAATTGTAGTCTTTTAAAAACCATAGCAACTTAAAGTAAAACAAAACCATGATCAAACCCCCAAACTCATTTTAAACTTGGTTTTTAAACCATTTGCAAATTTGTAAATATAGCAAAAAATTTGCAATTGTTGAATATGTAAATCAACGATCAATGTGATCATAATTCCTAGTCTATTTGAATCAATAAAACCATTCATGCAAGGTAATTGAGTAAATTTCATCAAAAAGCATTGAAAAATTACTTAAATCCTTTGAATCTAAAATTTGTTAAAGTAAATAGCTAAAGTTTATGTGATTACCTTCTTAAGAGTGAATCTCTTAATATTTGAGCACTTGAACTCCTCTAGACCGTCCCTCTAAACTCTTGGTTGAAATTTTATAAAACCATTATTTGGTTCAAAACCCCTAAAATCGAAAATCTTGGCTTGAATGAGACTAGGTTGAGGTGAGAATCACTTAAATAGTATGGTATTTAGCTTAGGATGGTTGAATCTAGGCGAGAAATTGAGATTTTTATGAAAGGGTGCAATAGTTTGTTGCTTTGAATGAGTTGGCGTGTGTGGCAATTTGCGGTTTTGGTTTTAAAAATAAAAAATTATGCCCAACAAATCATGTGTAAGTGGAATCGCTGGGAATCACTGTGTGAATTGGTGTCAAATGAGGTTTTGTGAAATTCATAACCCATCGATTTTAGCAGCGATTCCTTTGTAAGGAGAATCACTGAGGATTCGCCAACCTCCAAATTTGCATTAAATATTCAGTGTTCTGCTACCGATTTTGCCAGCAATTCCCAGTGTTATTCTAAATCGTTGGGGAATCGCTAAGCCTAATTCATTATTTTTGTGATTTATCTCATAATTAACTTATATATCATTCATTGAAACTTATATTAAAGTTGAATTAACTAAAATTCCTTAAGTTTGAGTAGGACATGTAGCTAACTAAATACTTTAATTAATTAAATAAATAAATAAACTTATAAATAAGCAAGTAAATAATGCAACTTGCATAAAGGTCATATAAGCAAAAACAACTCGATCACTCCCCCTTAATTGAAATTACCTTGGAGTTTATATATGAAAATATGTCCAATACAAGAGTCAAAAAGTGAGAGAATAAAAACATATTAAATTAAACTAATTTCCAATACAATTAAATAAACATAGAATATGAGCTGCTTCCCAAAGAGCGCTTTTGTTTATAATTATTGGCTCGACTTAACCCTTCTAGAATTAGGGTTGATCTCTAAACTTCAATTTATGATTTCCCACTTTAATGCCATTCTAGAAAGTGAGTGTTCGACCATTAATCATCAAAGTGATTGTTTTGTTTAGATATCCATGACAGCATGTGTAGTGGCTAAGAAAAGTCATTCTAAAATTAAAGAAGTATTTTCATTGATAAAGTGTGGCATTACCAAGAAGTCTGTGGATACGGTTTTGTTGTCGACTTGGCCGGCACATCCATGACCACTCATATTGGTTGAATTGAAGTTATATCTGGTAAAGAGAATCATTCAGAAGCCAGTGAATATAACTCTAATTGAGTATGTAGAAAGAAATGTATGGGCATGAGATTTGCATTAGAGTTCATATACCAAGTCCATTTGATTTTAATGTGCAAATGTATACCTCTAGGATCATTAAGATTTACATGATTTAAATCGACTTTTTCTTTTCCTTATTATACTTGGATCTAGAAACTTTCGCCTTGTTAATGCTTTTACCAGTCTCCGGTTGCTTAACTCTCCATTCTTGAGTTAATTTCTTTTCTTTTGAGGTGTCTTTAACTTGTTCTTTTTAAAAATCCTTTTATCGATTTCCATTGTTACTGCATCAATTGCATAAATTTCAACATTAAAGTTATCATAATAATTTAAGTCTGAGAATTCATTATCATATATTTCATTATGAAATAAATCATCATATTCTTCATAGGTATCATAGTTATGTTCATTGTTAATTTTGGATTTGACAATCTTATCTTCAAATTCCATAGACATTGTTCCTTCTGAAATATCTAACTTAGTTCTAGCCGTCTTTAGAAAGGTTCTACTAATAGTATAGGCAAAGGATTGGGTGATGTTGAATCTCCCATTTCCATGATATAAAGTCAGCTGGAAATACTAAATCATGTACTTATACTAAGATATGTTCTAATATTCCATACGATTTAATAATTTTATTGTTTACTAAAGTAAGATTAATGGGCATTAGTTAACTATCATTTTCAATGAGTCATAAAGTTTAAGTGGCATAACATTAATTGATGCTTCAAGATCATACATAGCAAATTTAATAGAAGAATTTCCTTTTTTGATGGGTATTATAAATATTTCTAGATCGAAACATTTCTCAGGCATTCTCTTCTTTAACTCATATAATTCTTTGGTTGACTCCGTTCAAATTTCATTAATTTATATTTTCTTAAATGATTCAGATATGTCTTCTTTAGTTTCTTCCTCTCCAGTATTTACTAATTATTCTGGAATGGTAGAATTAGAATGCATGTCTTTATTTGATTCATAAATATCATTTACTTTGTCTTGTTTAATTAATTCAAGAATTTTGTAAAGATTTTCATAGGCTTCCACCTTGGTAAATATCATGAGTATAGAATTTCAAGAAAATGTGTGTATTTCAATTGTTCAGCCATCCATTCCTTAGTAGGAATGACATTGGCCATCATCTCTTTTTTTTCTTGTTATATTGTCTTATGTACTTTGATTTTCTCTTTCCGGTGTCTTTTCTTGAGTATGCGTTTCTTTTTCGTTTTCACAAAATAAAGTGTCAACTTGTACTTGATTAGTAGTGTTAGTAATTTGAGTAGTTATTTTAGTTTGATTGCTTAACTTGTTGATTTGTAGAGTCATTTGACTTAATTGATTTTTCAGCTCGTTAATAGACGCATCGATTTTAATTTAATTTTCATATATTTGTGTAAAGTTTTGATGACTTTGGGTCATAATGTTATGTAATATTTGTTCTAAATTTGGTTACATAGGTTGAATAGTTTGTTGAGGTTGTTGTATTGGTGTTGATTGTGTTAGTGCTCTCGATCTATAAGTGGTATAATTTTGATTTTGTGGATTGTAGCTAAGATTTGGGTTTGGTTTTTCATTGTAATAATTGTTATTATAATATCGAATTCTAATAGGACCTGAATATTAGTTCATAACTGCGTTGACTTCTTCATTGTTTTCTTCTCGTAAAATAGGACACACATCCGTAGTATGTGTAACTTCATTACAAAATCCACATGATTTACCTTGATTTGATCTATCTTTTAATAGTAGTTTAACCATTTAGATAATTCATCAACGTTTTTGTCAAATTTATTACTTATTTTTTTATTAACTTCATAAAGTTTCTTTCTTGATGTATCGGTCTTCACCATATTGTTTAGATTATTTGGTCATCTTATTAATAGCTTCTTTTACTAAAGTTGGTATAAAATTATTTACTACATACGGAATATAATAGTCTTTGTTCAAAATGATTTAGTCCTTCATAGAAATATTCTAATAAAGCTCTTCATGTATATCCATGTTTTGGAAAAGATGAAATTAAATTTTGAAATCTACCCCAAAACTCATTAAAATTTTCATCATCTTTCATTTTCACGACTGTGATTTGTTTTCTATAAGTACTAATTTTTCTTGCAGGCATATATTTATATAAGAAAGCTTCTAAAATCTGAGTCCATGTGGTTATCAAATCGTGAGGAAGATAAAACAACCAATCTTGTGTTTGATCTTTCAATACAAAAAGAAAAACTTTAAGTTTGACTTGTTCTAACATGCAGTCTTTAGGTTTCATCCCATTGACTTTGTATTGATATTCCCTTATAAACTTTTGTGGGTCTTCATTATCCTTACTGTAGAAGTTAGGTAGAGCACTAGTGAATCCAGATCTAAGTTCAAATTCAAGAAATCCCTCAGGATAGATAATACACATTGGTTCATAAGCAGTGACATTTTGATTAGATTATCTAAAAGTAAGTTATATTATCATTATTATTAATAATATTGAAGTTATTATTGGCTTCTATTATGGTCGTTTGGTGCTCTCTACATTGTTGTTGTCTTAAATTATGATTAAATGTCCTATCTACCTTAGGATCAAATAGATGTACAATAAATTTTCCTCCTATATTAAACTTTTTATATTTTGTAGTAGTGGTAAGTGAGAATCGTCTCCACAGGGATTTATCAAACTTTTCTATGAAAAAGGACTTTTAATAATTTTTTATTATTTTTACTTTAATTTGGTTAATTAAAACAGTAATTAAACTCATAATTCAATCTATAATATAACAATAACTAAGTAATTATACTAACTTAACTAACACAATTCAAATCCAATATCAATCAAATAATTTTAATTCAATAATAAATAAATATCTAAACAAACATCCGTAACAATGAAACATCAATCAGTTTTGCATTCCAAACATGTTACTTCAATCAATATAGTTATGAGCATACTTTATAAAGTTCCATAGATCATTTAACTCTAACCATAAGTAAGTGAACATCCTTTAGTCAGTCATTTATTCTCCTTATACTGGTGGAAAAGCCATGTTCTAATTTTATTGAGCTAACCCCTTTGAATACACAAAAACATTAACTTCACACAATAAAACTGTATTACACTTTATGTAAACTTCGAACTACTAAATCTAACACATTTGAAAAGTCACTTCAACATTAGACTTAGATCTTAAATTCACAAAGGATATCCAAACGGTCATACCTTTCGAACAATCATAATTACTACTTCAAATTAGATAATGAATCCAACTACTAAAATACACATTCTAGACTATACATGCAGTATAAAAATCGTAATTAAAATCAATAAATGATCATATATTAAATCAATGAATCAAATAATACGATTGGTTTAAAATATTAAGCACATAATCTTCTCATCATAACTACATTGCAAAACGGATCTAATTCATGTTCAAACCTTGATTAGATTAACAAACTACTCACTCATAATTATAAATAACATTGCAATAATATAAATAAAAGGCATAGATAAATACCACTGAAATAAATACTTTAAAACTTTAAATCTTCTCTAAAAGCAATGACAAATAAAAAAATAAACTAAAACAATAAAGAATGGCTCATGGAGCAATGAAATATTGATTTAAGTACTCAAGGGCAACCAATTTTGTAACCTTAAGGTCATATTTATAGTACTTTAGGTAGTAAACATCCCATACTAACTCAAACTAATCGTTGTTATCTAAAAATCCTTGAGATTTGCTCCTAGAATTTCTCGGTGATTCAGGGTTAAGTAGAATCGCTGGGTACATCCGTAGAAATAAACTCCTTATTTTCACCGATCTGAGTGGCGATTTTGGGTACATAAGAATCGCTGGTGTTGAAATCCAATTTTTTCTTGATTCCTTGGTGATGAGTCTTTCCATACTCTTTCCACTTGATTTCTTCATAATCTTCTTTTTTTACTCAATTTCTTCATATATTCTTTTTATTACCTGAAATAAAAAAAAAAAAAACAAGATAACACCCCGTGTAATATAGTCTTTTACATATAAAATCATCCTAAAATGTAGTATAAAATATGTCTAATTATTGACTTTTTAGAATTGATTCCAGAGATATTGTTCAGTGGATTGGAAGTGATCAAACCACTGTAAATCCAGTGATCACCACAGTTGGTAAATTTGAGTTTAGTTTTTACTTGAATTTGTGATTTGGAAATGATTTTTAGTTGATCGTTGTTATTAATTGTTGGAAATGAGTTAAGACCTCATTTGAGGCCCTATCTAATGTTGTGGGGAACGATTTGATGTTGTTTTAAGATTTGGTGGTTAAAAAGGGGTTGTTGCCATGTTCTTCGTCGAGGCAGTAGTTAGTGGATCAAGCTCCCTGTATCAGGGAAGTGCACTCCCTTCATAAAATGTCAGGAGACCAGTTGGCGGAGCATGCCCCACCAAATGAGGGAGCACGCTTACACCTTAGAAAACAACAACATTGCTGAGTCTTACTTGAAATTTTCTAAGGACTTAGGGACTTATGTAGGGGTTCTAAATATATGTTATTAGAATTTTATTGACCTTAAATGGTTTTTAATAAGTTATCAAACACTTGGAAAGGTTGAGTGACCCGAAAAGTTAGGAAATTGGGATAAAACCTAAACGAGGTAAGTACAGATTCCCTTGTTTATCAATCTTGCTTGTATATTATAGTATATGTAGTTCATATAGTTATGGACTAAATGGGAGGCTATGTACATTGTGATGTGTTTATTAAAAATGGCAAATGATGTATGATGTGATTCTCGAGAGTAAACCCTGGAGTAGGGAACAGTTTGTATAGGATATAGGTTTGGTTCTCGGCTTATATGTTAAATCCTACTCAGCTAAATAGGTTGCGTGATTACACATTCACTAGAGAGTTTAGGATAGAACCATTGAACATTAATGGATTGGCTAGATGGCATATCGGCCAATGTGTTGGTGTAGTAATCGCATTAATGGTGTTGGTGGGTAATCGACCATAGTTTTACAAATGACATAGGAATCACTATGTAATAGCCATTGACTGTTGATTTGCATCTACTATTTATTTATTATACGCTTTTCATGATCATGTTACCTATGTTTGGTGCATATTATATGTGACGGCCCCGATTCCCCACAAACTAGGCCCCGCCTGGCCTAAACCCACATGGACCCCCGAGCCAACCTCGCAAGGTCAACGCAGGCTTAGTCCGCCTTCTGAAGCATCCATATAAATAAATTTATGATTTTAAGTCGAGTTATCAGTATTTTTCAAGTTTTACAAGTTAGCAGAAACAATTAATACGTTAAATAACTCAATAATAAAGTAAAAGAGTCGGACAACCTAAATGTGGAACTCTGTAAACATATGTAATCATGTGAAGCTGGTTTCAAGTGTAATAAACAAGCAAAATGATACACAAGTCATATGTATCTTTCAACCCAAATGTGTGTCCCAAGTGTGATAAAAAAACATATATAAGTAGTACAAAAAGTCAAAAACCTACAAAAGTTAATAAGGGAGGGCCGCCCCGATGTCTTCAGAGTAGATCGCTTAGTATCAACTCCTTACCCTTACTCGGCTGCGGATCTGCACTCGTACAAACACAAGAATGAAAAGTTTAATAAGTAAAAACCAGTTGGATCTAAACAGTACTTCAAAGTAAATAAAGCAGTTTAAAAGTCATACGGATAGAAAAAAAAAAGCTATAAGGAAATCATGATAATAAGACTGTACATTGATAGTACAACGAGAAAATATTGTCAAAGAAACAAATAGAGAGCGCCAAAGTAGTCTAAGACCACCGAGTGCGGGTGCCACTTGTTCGGGGTCACGGCAATGCCAAACAGACTCTGGTCTTAAGATGTACCTTGACCATTGTGAATTAGGGATATCAACGATGCCCCAGATAAAATATATCTCATCCTGACCAAATAATCCAGTGAATCAAGGTCATGGCTCAAGTAGCTAACTGGCAACCACTCCATTAGAGACACTTTTTACTCACTTGGCCTTCAGATACTCATATTGGAGTGGGAATTTCAAGAAAGGTAAGGTAGTGCAATAGTACTAAAATATAAAGCTTAATGAATTATTGCACATTTTCTAGCTAGTTTTACTTACTTGGGATCCACGCTATCATGCCCTCGCGGCTTTAAATCGCTCCCCGAACTAACACTCGATACCTGACACTAGTAGCCCATGTCCCTGGTAGTCATTTGATCAATTTATATCGTGTTAGAGTCTATTTGATAGGGTTTAGTTTTTAAAATCTTGAAATTGTGCAAAATAGGAAAAATTATAGCCATGGCATGCTTTTCAAGGGAAATTTTCGGTGTAGAAACCCCCCGAAAACCCCAAAACTAACTTTCCGAAAATTTTCTAAATTCTTCTTAAATTTTTTCGATTTTTATAATTTTTTGTTATTTTTATAAATTAAAAAATAATAATGAAAATAATAATAATATTTTTAATCAAAATGGGGGCCTTTGGGCCCTCGTGAACCGAGTGCAAGCTGAATCGGGCCCGATTCAGCCCTATTAGGCGGGCCTGAGCTTGGCCCTGCCCAACGGGCCGGGGGGTCGCACGCCTAACACGTGCAATCCCCCTTTCTCTCTTTCGTGAAAACGAACGAGAGATGGGGCAGATAGAACCCCATTTCCTTTTTTTTTCATCTCTTTCACTCTTCCTTCCTTCTCTAATTCTTTTTTTTTTTCTTTCTTTCAACAAACTCAAAATTTCCATTAAAGAATCAACAACCACAATGAATTTACCTAAGCTTCTTAACACCAAAACCTAAAACCATACATATTAGCTTCTTAAAATTAAAGAAATGGAGAAGTTGAAGATGAGGATTACCTCACTCCTTTCTCTCCATCAATTTTATCCTCTCTTATTATTCTATTTTTTTCCAACAATAACAAAAATTCTAACAATCCACACATACCCATCAATTTCTCTCCCCTTTATCTACTCTCATCTTCCACACTCGCCTATCACACTCACCCCATCAATAAGTGACATATGTATTCTATTTAGAAATTGTCTAGTTTGCCTTCAACAATTAATTAATTCATCCACTCAAACAATTGGACAAAGTTTTGAACTTTAGGCACCTCTTTGATTTGTTGATCAAACTATAGTCTCATACTCGTGAACGCACACATGTCGAGAAGTTACCTTACTCGTAAACTGGAGATCAAAATAAAATAACTAAATTGCGTGCATTTTTATTTTAGATAGGTAATACATAAATCACCAAAAAATAAAATACCTCAATATCGACTCCTAAGGTTTGACCGAGTGTGCCACGTCACAATAGGTCCAGGTTACATTCCTGAAATGCCATGTGGCAAGGATTAGAACTTTAGGGATGTTACATTATTATTGCACACTAGTCTTGATTATTATATGGAATGTTGATGGCTTTGTGAATCCTTACTTAATGAGAAAGTAGGAGCCCTTACCCCAAATTTAACATTTTAGGTTCTCAGCTCAGCACTTCAGCGAAAGAGAAAAAGAAGATTTAGAAGTTTTACTATCTTCTTTTCGATGTAATGAGCCTTCTTGTATTTATATACTGTTTGAATTACTTTGTTGTAATTTAACGGGGTTGGAAAGTTTTGTAAATGATTTTTGGATTTTTATAAACTCTGAATTTATGTATATCATTTTTATTACCGAAGAAGTTTTAAATTTTTCATTGCGTATATTTTAATTTTTATTTCGATATTGATCTATAGGTTGAGCTTATTAGGTACAGAATGAGAGGCTGCTGGCTTTAGTTAAGTATGGGTGGTGTACCAGGGTTTAATTAGGGTTTTAGGTCGGGTATCGCCCTAATCGAGATAGGGGATGCTAGATTTTACTTTCTATATCATTGTCTTGTTGGTTCTTATGTATCAAATGAGGAAACAAATATATTTTGAATGCAAAATATACTCCAACATTACATGTTAAAAGATCTTATTAAGCACTTACTCGAAGACCATGAGAAAAAGACATCTTACATGTGAATGACAACCTTCAAATGTTTCAGGACATAATAGAGACCATATGACCATCTTAGAGACAAGATCCAACCAGAATGTACCAAAATAACAAAAGTAAAGTTGAAAAATCTTTTATTGAACATGTCATTAATAAAATGATTATATCATGGAAAATGATTTGGTGACCTGTTTCGAGACACTTGACACGTGTCGAGCATGCAATAATAATATCCATTTTTTATAATACTTTAAATTTGTAGTAGCGGTAAGTGGGATCATCTCCACAAGGATTGTGTAACTTTCTCTAATTTTAAAAGGTCTTTTTCATGTTTTAATAATCACTAGTTAACTATATTATTTAGAAAACAATAAATGATTAAATAAATACGAAGATAAAAATTAAATAATGCAACATGAATTAAAGTAAATTAATACGGATAATAATTAAAGTAATAAATGTGAATAATGAAAACTTTGAACAAAAGTAATTACTAACTAAATTGTAGTCAATTAATCATCGATTATAAAAAATGAGTTCAAACAAGTCAATATCAAGTTGATAGCCTTTAGCCAGCCACCGATTTTTCGAAATTCGATGGAAATGTCACATTCTTATCATTGTAAATCTATCCATTAGATAAAACGAAACACTGTAGAAATAAGATAGCGTTAAGTTCAATGAAAATCATGTCTAATCAAAGCCATTATCGAAACCGCATAATAAACAACTTAGAACACAATCACCTAGAACATCCACTCGAAAAATGCCCTAGAGATTAATTTTAGTTACTACTTCTATATAATTGTTGTCAATAATTATAGTACATGCAGAATCAAAATTTCGCAATACATATTGCGCACTATGCATACAATACTAATTTTCATTAGTTGTAATGCACAAAAATAACTTGTTAAATCCGTGATTGACGTGTATTGAATAATAGTGAAAGAACTGTCAAAATAAAGACCTCATAAAAGACTTACAACCATAGTGTAGCAATCCATTGGTCTAGAAAACAAACTAGCTAACAATAACTCTGAAAAAACTCCATTAAAACTAAAAAGAAAATAAAACTAAAGAAAAGAAATGGGGGAGAGGAAGAGAGATAGAGAGAGAGTTAATTAAGAGGCATATGGTCTTATCTATACCATTTTCCTCATTTTCGTTTTGGCATCTAGAGTGGTTTAGATAGGCTAGAATAGGCTAGATACCCCATATCTTGATAGTAACAAACTTTGTATGTAAATTACTTTTTCTTTAGTTGAATTTAGTTATATTGATTTATCAATAAAACTTTTCATTTCCCTTCAAACATGGATGGATAGCTATGTTGGTTAGGCGCTTCGATGTTGGTGTGAATCACCTTGAGTTCTATTCTATTTTATCAATTGTTTTATAACCTTTGCAACGTTATCACAAATGGCTAAGTAGTCTAGATGCTTAAAAACTCCTCCATGAGTTAGTTGGCTAGGGATCAATTCCCATCCCTGATAAAATCTCCTTATTTTGCTCCTGGTTTTTTGCTCTTCATCAACCTTAACGGCACGCATCTCGATGATGCCTTTACCTGTGAGAAAAACACCATGGATTGACACAAAATAATGACTTCAATAGGTAACACGATCAACCTTGTTCATTTTATCTTCATGAATTGTTCATCACATATCTCGAGGTAGATCAAACACACTTCTGTAAGGATGTACATTAACTTTCTTACACTCTGCCACATAGGATCATTGCTCGCTCATCAACTTTTTGTGGGTCGTGCAAACACCATAGAACACACCACTCTACCAATAGCTCATCGCCACATCATCACACGTCCTTGCAAACACCATAGAACACATTACTCCACCAATAACTCATCACCACATCATCACACATTTAACTCACTGCTGTCACATTATCATCATATTACATCGGCTTTGTGGACCCCAATTCACTGCCTCGAGATTCATGCAATACGTTTTCGAGGTAAATCTAATGTATGATTATTATATATGCGTTTTACACCATTTTTTTTAGCTCGATTTCAAATATTCTCATTAAATTCTGAAATTACAAAAACAAGAAAATACCTAGTGTAGTATCATCACTTTCATCTAAAATCAACCTAAATTATACTATAACAAGTGTCTAATTTCAAACTTTTCAACACCCGAAATGGATACTTGATCATTGTTGTCCATTGATTTGTGCATCGATGTATGTGCACATACAAATCGAAGAGTATTGAATGACACCAACAATCGGGTGTCCCAAAAGGGTCACCCTAGCATTCTCCTTATATCATACATAGTAAAGACCATATGACCATCTCAGTGACGTACTTCTTAGCATGCTCAATTCAACTATAAGGTAGAAAAAAATAAAAACAAATGTAAAAGTTGAACAATCTCATATGAAGAAATAAATTGAAAAAGAATCATAGTATATTAGAGAAGCATGTTAGATTATCAATAGCATTTAACCAAACCATTATCGCATTAATGACATGTTTAATAAAATGTGGCAGCCCCATATATTGTAAATCTCAAGAAGCTCACCATAAGTCCATATATTCACTTATGTGTCCTCTCTTTAAAGAGTTTAATAGTCTCAATCATTAGGAAGTTAATTTTAACTATGAATGCTTCAATTTAATCAGCTTTGATGTTTTCCTACAAGTTGATCATGATTTTAAAAGAGTGTTCTTTTAAGCTATTCTAAAGGTTTTGACATTATCGTTACAATTGTAATGAATGCTAAATTAAAGCTACGATCTCTTTTTTGTCTTTGAGGACCTTACAATATAAACGACTGATGGCTCACTTGGCAATAATGCAAATATTTCCACATAACAAGTTATCGAGGTTATCGAACAAGTCAAACACATAGTCAAACACATAGTCATCAAACAAGTCAAAATTAAAACTACACTACCTGTTACTCTTCGAGGTTATCGAACAAGTCAAACACAGTCATCAAATTTCTAAAATGCTTAAAAAAGTTTCAAACTTGAAACAGAAACCAAAAAATAATCTTACTTCGACTAAAAAGGTAAAATTGAACATAAATCGATTAATACAAGATTAATAAACAACTTACTTAACAAATAAGTCTAACATGTCTGCTTTTCGAGATACATTTCGTTAGGTTTCATGGAAAACAAATACGCAACATATTGCACATGAATCTCTAAGCCTGAAAAACTTGCAAAATGGAGCAAGGAAGGAAACCAAAATCAATCAGAAATCGCACTGAAATAGATAAACCAAAATCAGCTAAACGGTGCATGAGATGCGTAAGAAAGTGAACTTTGAGAGGGAAAAGGGTTTGCAAAATATTTTCAATTCGATGAAAAATAATAAAAGGATTTTGTCTTCTAGAGACATGAAGGGAGACTCAAACAATATCTATTTCACATTTTTATATAGGTTAAGCTCTCTCCAAATCCTTAAATTGATATGTTGTGAAGAAACCCAACAACTTTGAGTTAAAGTGGGTAGTTTGTGTTTCTAAGCTAGAATAAATCACAAGATATGCTTTCTTATCAAGGTTCTCAACAAATAAGAAAATATGTATTCCTAGTGACTCACTATAAGAAACCAACTCGAGAAGTCCAACTTTGACAAGAGAAGTTTCGAAAAAAAAAACTCAATAACAACCAAGCTTTATAATATATTTTAATCCAATTATTTATCTATTACAAAGTAAACAGTATGAGATATACAAGTCATATTCTCATAGTATGAGATACACTAATCATATTAATACCTTTTCGTGGTTAATGTGAATTATTTAAAAAGAAGACTTCACTTTCAAAGTGAACTCTAAGTCCAAAAGATGCAACTTAATGTAAATTCTATCGGGGTTTTATTAGCTTTCATGTTCGAAAATTCTAGCAATTTTGGTTAAAAAAATAAATTACTAAAATCCTACCGAATATCATCAATCTGATTCACATGTCATTGAAAATAAACGTTATAATCAATATAATTCACACAATCTTATCTTGTAACTTCATTGCAATCTTCACATATCAAATAATGTTTGATTCAATGGCACATATGAGATGTGTAGAGCAACATAATAAGAGGAACATATATCTGTTGGTATTAATGATTCAATCCAAAAGTCTAAAAGTCTACAAACTATTATGATCGAATCTATGATAAACCTCACCAAACAAATAAAAATTGTACTTAAAAGAAAACATGAACAAATAGTTTTAACCAACAAAATCAGAATAACCACTCAATTCAAGCATAGTGCGCAACAAATTTTCGCACTACAAAAGAACGAGATTCAAGAAATGCATGAATAAAATATAATAGTAAAAAAAATGAAAGTCAAAGTTCTGAACTTGAAGTCCTAAAAGTTTCACGCATTTTCAAAGCTAATCTTCTATAATCAACTGCTCTCCATTGAGTCCAAGATACCATAAAGAAGTAAGAGAGACACCGACTATGAGATAGATGTTGGGGCATGTACCCTAGGCCAATCTACAAACATAATTTATCTTATAATTTTTAATGAATGAAATATATGTTTTCGTTTGCTATTTTTTTATAAGCGATTGCATGTTTACCTTATAATATCCATAGTCAGTCATTATACTAAGAATTATAATGAATTCAGACTAGTGTGAATCTTGATTGATGGTCATGTGATGATCATGCATATAGGAATATGAATCAAGATCATGAGAACTTGTTAGGGAATAAGGTACTAGACCGACCCACTATGAGAACACCACATGGATTAAGTCATAGGTGTTACTCACAATAGCTATATCATTTAGTCCTTCGACTTGAGATTACCAATGACTTCAACATTATGGTCATAGTGATTTGACACAATCAAACGTTGTATTTAGGCGGATGATTATAACGATTTTGATTGGTTACTATGTTAATGTGTGAAGGTATGTAATCGAGATAGAATTCGTCCCTCTCGTATATAGAGAGATATCAGTGGATCCCTTGATATGATATACTAATAATGTCCGAGTGCATGTGAATTGATATGATCAATGTCACTTGGATGTTTTCAGTCTATCTAAAGATCGAAACTAGTGTGATTGAGCATTAAGGGTGACTTTCGATGCCTTACGTTTAATCAACGGATATCGCACGACAAAAAGGATATAATATATGTTATTTATTAAGTTGTATTGATTTTGATATTCATGCTACTTGGGTAGTCATAATGCCAAGCTAGAGACCGTTTATGACTTGTTTACCAAAATATTTTTGGTTCACTACCAACGTCGCATGAACCTATTGAGTCGCACATAAAGAATGACTTTGCAATTTCAATTAGTCCTGATTAATGAATTTTATATGATGAAATTCATGACATAAAAGCCCTTAAGATTTGTTATATCATAATTTTTTAATAGGGGTGTATGTGTAATTTGCTTAAACTATCTAAATACAATAGTTGTATTGTGAATAGGATTTTCAGTGAGGGCTTATCTACACATATAAAAAAAGGTTGATACCCAAAAATGAAAAAAAAAATTTCATTTTTTGCTATTTTCGAGTTCTTTGGATTTTATGAGAGAAAGAAAAGTGTTTTATATCTCTCTTGGGGCTAGTACTCCAAATTGTGGTTACTCTTCAAGTATGGATTTCCAATAGAGGACGCACACTTGAACGTCTTGGAGATCGAATAATCAAATAAGGAAATCACGGATTAAGATATAATTTACTTTTGTAGATCTTGTTTAATGGAACTTATTTTCGATCATGTTGGAGTTTTCAAAATTGTTTTGAATTTTTCACTGCATATGAACCCCTAAACTCAACAATAGAATTGCGCAAATGTAATCGGTCCCCGACTGAGATAAGATAAGGTGTGAGAGAGAGTGTGTGAGAGAGGGAGATTGGATTTAATAATGGGAAGGTCTTTAATTAAGGGTAGAATAGTAAATCTAAGCGAAGACTAAAAGATGCAATTAAGAGTAAAAAAGTAAATTTAAGTGATAGTTGAAAGATTGATTATGCCCTTAATTAAAGGTAGGACAATACATTTAAGTGAGTTGAAAGATTGATTATACCCTTAATTAAGGGTCGGATAGTAAATTTAAGTGACTCTTGAAAGACTTAATTAAAGGTAGAATAGCAAGTTTAAGTGACGGTTGAAAAACTTAATGAAGGGTGGAATAGTAAATTCAAGTGATGTTTAAAAGATTGATTATTCGTGCTCATTAAATCCCAACTCTTTGAAATCGAAAAGTTGTGCCTCTTCCCCTTCTCGAACCCGTCTCCGACCCCAACTCCCTCCATTCTCATTTTTAGGCCAAACAAGGTTGAATCCTCACGAAATCGATCAAGTAAGTCCATTTTCTTATCGTTTTTGTTGTTGTACTTGGTTTGTTTAGTGTTCATTTGAGTGCTAACATTGTTTTCATTTTTGAAATTTCTAGGTCTTCAATTTTTGGGACAAATCGAGCCACTAAATATGGAAAATGCATAGGAAGCGCCAAACCAAAGCGAAGGAGAGCAGAATGAGGTGAGTGCTCAAGTTTTTCATCAATTTAGGTGGAGGTTTTGTCATGCCCATGTTTGTCGGACTCACAGGGCCGAGACGTCCACCATGACTCTCGACCCTACTAAGTCGTAAGTAGTAAACACTACACTGCAAATTAAACCCAATATGGTTATTTAGCTTTCGGCTATTGTGCTCCATAATCCATATATATGTTTCGACTCTATGTGTCCGATACTTACATTATAGGAATCAGATAGGATAGACCAAAATCTATATTGTGTGTCTCGGACATGTAGCTCCGATACATATAATAATTACTAAATTTTGAGTTTTGTTGCCATTGTTCTGTGTTTAATTAGTGGTTTTTTTCTTCCTTATAGGTTCCTATGAACGACACAGAGTGTACATCGAGTGATCCCTTCTCGGACTTCACCGATACCTTCACACCGTCTATGTCATTCCATAGTAGAGAGGAAGTAGTTAGTTGGGCACAAGCTACAACAAAAGAGTGTGAATTTGTGGTAATTATATTCAAATCAGATGCTCCAATTGGTCGGCGAGGTAGGTTATCTATTGGATGTGAGAGGTTTGGTTCTTTTGCTCCTAAGATTTCGAAGGCGAAGAAGTTAAAGTTGGCTGCTGAAAAAAAATGTAAAGAAAAGAGTGGGGTTAAGGCTAAGTGTAAGCCTAAAGAAACTGCCTCGAAGAAGTGTGGTTGCCTATTCAAGATGAATGTGAAACATGAGGCAGATGAGAAATGACATGTGCCGTGTTGTGTGTGGGGTGCACAACCACAAGTTCCCAAACAATTTGATTGGCCATGCATATCCCGGAAGGCTTACCAAATCGGAGAGGGTTATTCTCCAAGATTTGAGTAAGACTAGTGCTAAACCTCGACTCATTCTAGCCAACATTAAGAACAAGAATCCTGGTAATGTGATTGTCATGAAAACCATCTATAATGAAGATAGCCCGATTGAGAAGGATTGAAGCTCAAGGAAAGACAAAGATGCAGATGTTATTTTTGAAATTGGACGAGCATCGGTATGTGGAGCACCATGTCTTTTGGGAGGGATCGGACATTGTTATGGGACTATTTTTTGCTCATCTTACTTCATTGCAACTTCTTCGGTGCTTTCCTCATGTGTTGATTATGGACTGCACCTACAAGACTAATAGGTTCAAGTACCCGTTGCTCGAGATTATCAGCGTCACTTCCATTAACATGACTTTCATAGTGGCGCATGCATTTTTAGCAAAGGAGACGATGCCTGATTATGCATGGGCTTTGAGGCAATTGAGGGATTTGTTGGATGGATGGACACTCCCCGGAGTCATCTTGACTGATAGAGATCAAGCTTTCATTTTGGCCTTAGAGGAAGTATTCCCAACTTGTGTGCACTAACTGTGTGGTTGGCACGTAAATAGGAACGTCCATTCTAAGACAAGAGAATTATTCTCTAAGGAGGAGGACTACAACCGATGGTATGGGAAATGGATGGGTGTGGTACACCCTCAGATAGAGTTAGCATACAGGGGTAGGGTAAAGGAGCTTGAAGATGAATATGGAGGAGTGCCCGATTTAGTAGATTACGTTTAGGACACTTGGTTGTGTTATAAGGAGAAATTTGTTGCAATGTGGACGGATAAGGTGATGCATTTTGGGAATGCCACTACCGATCGGGTCGAGGGTGCGCATTCCGTATCGAAGAAAGAGTTGGGGACTCGCAGGGACATTTCGGGGATGCGTGGAGGTCCATACACCTAGTTCTTGACCACCAACAACGAGCTTTCAAGGCTTCATTCAACTGGTTGATGCATCTTGTTGCACATCAGTATGAACACTATATTTTCAGTTCAATCATTGGATTTGTTTCTCGCTATGCACTGAATGAGATAAACAAGGAAATGAAGAAGGTTGATGACTGTGTTGGGCTCGATAGATCCATATGTGGATGTGTATTATAAGCCACTCATGGGTTGTCGTGTGCCCACGAGATTGCATCACATGTGTTAGATGGTAGCCTAATTTCTCTTGAAGAGGTGTTACCACATTGGAGGAAATTGAACTTGCACCCGATCAAAGCTGGTGAAGACCAAGAAGATGACTTTGAGTATCGTGCTGAAATGGAAGTGGTGGAGGCTAAGTTTTGAAGCGGCGGTCTCGATATGATAGCAAAAATTGTCCAAAAGTTGAGGGAAATCACATGCCCGACTTCAACTATAATTTTCATACCTATAGAGAAAGTGAAGATTAGGGGCTGCGTAATGATCCGTTGGGTCAAAAAAAAAAAGTCCCGAAAAGAGAGAAAAAATGAGAAACTAGAGAAATCTATAACTAGGACTCCTTCTGGGTTTGAGTTTGTCGAGGCTCGAGCTAGGTCTGCTAAGGAGGCTCGGTCTGCTATCAATGAGTCGTAGTCTGTTGTTGAAGAGGCTCCATTTGTTGCCGAGGAGGCTGGGTTTCTTGCCAAAGAGGTTCGGCCTGTTGTTGATAATGTAAAGCCTATTTTTGAGGAGCTTAGGCCTGTTGCAGAGAAGGTACGACCTCTTGTCGAGGCTCGTACAAACCAAGTCTGTTGTTGGTGATTCCAATTCTATCGAGCCAACCCAATCTTCAAATATTGGTGGCAGGGGAAGGGGAGGGGAAAAGGACGCGCTCGAGGTAGTATTTCAATCCCATTTGTGCCACCTAGGCGATCAAAGACTCGATCTCCAGTTTTGGCTAGGTTTGTTGATCAGATTCCGGAGATGTGGATACCATACCATCTAGAGATAAGGAATCTCGAGGCGTCGGCGACTTTGGGTATAGAGCCATAGGCGAGGCATTAGGATACGAACCTACTTTTTGGTGGATGAGGGTGAAAAGGGAGCTAGTGTAGGAGCTTGATAGGAATAGGGATTTCTACTTCCATTTGTTGTAGTTGCCAGTCCACTTTGAAATAATTAGAAAAGCCATTAACACTTTTGAAACCGAGTTTGCACCGGGTTCTTCTTGGCTTACATTATCGGACATGGGTTTAGTTGTTGCCAACTATTACAAGATGGTTTTTGTTTCGTTATCTCATTGGGGTCTGCGACTTGGTTTCCTACCATTGGTTCGCCTCTCCCGTATCTCAAATACGAATCATCCGGTTGTGTTTGGTTAACACTTCTCATTTTGTTATGGTGAGTCTTTTATCTAACATTTTAATGTGTTTTTAATGTGTTTATAGTGTTATTTGCTCACTAGTAACTAAATTTGACTATGTTTGAATTGCAGTTACGAATGATGGGCGATGCACCTTTACCACCTATTTTGAGGCAATGGGATGTATATGCCTTGGAAGAAAGTAGGTCACGACCTAATTTGTTAAACGTTCTACCTCACCCACAAGCTACCAGACCCGCCGAATGCGTTTGTTTAGATTGATACACAAGGCTGGATATAGATCTGATGGACATGTCACTTGACTCTTTGATTTTTCGAACTTCATTGAATGATTGAAAAATGGTACATGCCCACTTTTTTGGGTGTATATGTCATGTATTTTTTATACATAAGTGTGTAAATGAGTTTAAATGGATGGATATAGCACTGATGGACAAGTTTAGTTACTTTTTATATATACATTGTGTAGTTGCTACATACCATTGTATATTACGCATACCCTACAATATTGTTAAACCAACCCCGAAAATAAATTTCTGACTTAAGAACATGACCTACAGATATTAAAGACCGAAATTCTTCAATACACTTCGAACACATACAATCGTCTCTGACCGAACCGGACCCTCCCCATTTTTTTAATAAAAATATATTTTGAAAATGAAAGAAAAAAATTAAAAAAAAATCCCTGTAAATTAGGGAAAATTACAAAAAATAAGATTTTTTGACAAATTGATGAAAATTGTGTATTTTTATGAAAAATAAGGATTTTGGGATTTTATCGAGGATTTATGTCGAGTATTTTTCTCGTAGAGCGTGCTACGATACCTGAAAGTATCCAAAATTTAGAAAATTATTTTAAAGTCTAGTCTAGGGTAATTTTCGATTCTGAATATAATTTGAAGTCAAAATTGGGATCCGAACATTCGAGGAATCGATTTGGAAAGATTTCGACATTTTTTGGTCGAGTATGACTGATAAATATATAAAAGAAAAATTGGAAAAAATCAATATTTAAGTCTAAACAACGTAATTTTTTATGCCAAACAATAATTTTGAGTCAAAAAAATATCCGGGAATCAAATAATTTATCTTGGAAGTAATTTAAGGGTTTCGAGATGCGATTAAGTCAATTAAATTGAAAATAATCAAAAAAATGGTGAAGTTGTTGTGTAGGCTTATAGGACGTATTAATGAATTGTAGGACCGCACTTGAAGCCCCGTATGGACTAGTTAAACGACTCGGAGCGCAAGGGAGTTGCGATATCGCATTTGTAAGGTTAAGTAAATCTCATAGTAACATTTACATTATATTATTATAATTTCGTATAAATTGCATTGATTCTTGATATTCCATTTTTGTTGTACATGCATACACGGTTTTGGAGGATAAGGCGTTACTAGTCTCCTTATAGTGTAAACTATATCATGGTTATAGAACATTATATTATGCTTGAGGAGCTGGAGTCACTGATACTTTGCTTCACGTGGTTATCATGAGATCATGTTGAACCAAATCGTACTCTCATAGTCTAGAGGAAAGAGACTCGTTTGACTATACTCCCCGCACATGAGTCTTTATTATTGTTTACCTACCACTTTCAGAAAATGTTATTTGATTGTGGCGGATATCAAAAAGGGATGGATTCACGGTTGTATTTAAATTCCTTAGATTATATTCTCCGTTTAATCTTTCGGATTATTATGCATTTGATTATTACAAGTGTACTGAATAGTGTAGGAATTACCTATCTGACATTATCGAATTTTCGTAATTGGATAATGACAAGTCCTAGCGGAAACGTGGGAAAAAGGAAAGCTTTCCGACTGTATGTGACATGCCTAGTTCTTTTCTCTCTGTATGTATTGGTTTTCGAATATATTATATTGTATAAATGAGTTTATGGGTTCGAGTGTAATTAGGATCTCTTTTGAAATGGCTGGAATGATTTTAGGATGAATTGAAATAATTTTGGAACTAAGGTAATACTAGTTTAAGAATTCTAATACTTTAAATCAAGTTAGAATGAATATATAATTTAGTAAATGCACTATATATTGTTGTGGGTGGATTGTGAGTCGATCGACATTTCCACCAAAGTTGAGCAGGTTTTGTTGAAGATTTTCGAAGGTTGGGATTTTCGGTGTAGGCTTAAAAATAGAGGAGATGCTAAAGAACTAAGGTAATATTAGTTTAAGAATTCTAATACTTTAAATCAAGTTAGAATGAATATATAATTTAGTAAATGCACTATATATTGTTATGGGTGGATGAGTAAAATAAGTTGGGCTTTCTTTTATGATATATATACATATATTATTGAAGGCACATATAACTTTATGGAGAAAAAATTACAAACATACAGTGAAAAGTGGTTTAAATGAGTAAAATAAGTTGGGCTTTCTTTTTATTCGTTAACTAAGGTAAATCGCATTTTGAAAAGGTGCTATCAGGAGAGGAAAAATTTTCGGCCTACGTGGACACATGAATAGCGCCTTTTCAAAAGGCGTTATTCATGTGTTCGATCCACATTGGACAAATAACATGAATAGCGCCTTTTCAAAAGACGTTATTCTTGTTTCCGCTACACGTGGACATACACGTGGGATGTCCACGTGGGAAAGAGCACACAAATAGCGCATTCTCTGAATGCGCTATTCAGTGCTCCTTGCCATGTGGACTCGGGTACACAGATAGCGCCTTCTGAAAATGGGCTATATGTGTACCCCTCTTCTTCTTCCCGAAACAGGAAACACAGAAAATATATTCTCTGTGTTTCCTGTTTCGGCTCGGGGGTAGATGCTAGGTAGGTATTATGGTTTAGGGTAGGTCACGGGAGTTTCGGAGGGGGCGGTCAGTTTGGTGTTTAAGGAAGGGTGTTGGTGATGGGTTGGAGGAGATCGGGAGTAGCAGACGGCGAGTTGAGGGCAGAGAGAGGAGACGACGTTAAAGGTGGTGACGGGTCGAAGGAGAAGGAGAAGGAGGTGACGAGCTTGAAGGAGAATGAGAAGGAGGGGCGGCTTAATGGGAGAAGGATGAGGTGACGAGAGGAGGCGACAGGAGGAGGTGACGGTGACGGAGAATGAGGACTTGACGGGAAGAGGAGGTGACGGGAGAGAAGGAGGTGAAGGTGAAGGTGAAGGTGAAGGTGAAGGTGACAGATAGAGATGGAGTTTGCCTTATTTATGATCGTCACCCTGGCATTGTAGAGGCGGTAAACACCCCGAGCAATGATTTTTGTCCCCCAAAAGGATACCACCGTTATTGCCTGCGACACTTGCTCAGTAATTTCAACACCCAATTCAAAAATGACCATTGAAAAATCTCCTTTCTCGAGCAGCCGCTCAACATCAAGAACGAAAATTTAATGCGTGCATGGAGCATTTTGCATACTTATCATCACGAACTCTTCAATATCTGCAATATGTCAATGTCATCCCCAAAGAACTATGGACTCAATCACATGACGGAGGCATGCGGTACGGATGGATGAATTCTAATGGTGTTGGTATGTATGAAATGCAAGTTATGTTTTGCACTCAACTATATAGTTATCGCTGAAGAAATATTTCTTACACGAATTTTATCGTCACTTGTAGAGTATTTTAACGGTGTATTGAAGGGGGCTCGATTCTTGCCAATAACAGCGATGACTCAGATGATTTACTATAGATTGGTGACATACCACGATCGACGTAAACAGGAAATTGATGAAGCAATCTCTAACGGCCTATCCTACATAAAATATCTCATGGATAAACTCACACATTATGAACAATCTGCAAGGAGGCATCAAGTCACCTTGATTAATCGTGACATTGGTGAGTTTCAAGTGCTGACTGGAAGACATGGAGATCGCATGCATAAAGGCAACAACACCCAAGTCGTCATCCTAAATGACCGGGTGTGCAGTTGCAATAAATGGCAATCGTTTGGTTTCCCTTGCTCACACGTGTTAGCTGCATGTGCCTTTATTCGAGTGAGCTACGCACAATTCATTGAGCCATACTATAAGATAGATGTGTACGCGCAATGTTACTCCTATAATTTCAAAGCCATCCCAGATGAGAAATATTGGCCAACTTTTGGGACGAAGATCATACCGGGCCTAAGGTGCAGACGTGGTCGAGGGAGACCAAAGGAACGCGAAGGCAAAACAAGATGGATCTTCCTAATGTCTCGAGGCCCTTGCAATTGTGGCATATGTCATCAAGAATGACATAGAAGAACAACATGTCCTAATAAAGACCGTGAACGAGTCCCTACTAGGAAGAATCGGTGTGATATTTGTCGTTCAGATGGACATAACAAAAAAAATTGTCCAAGCAGAGCTCAACCTTCCAATGAAAATCGATAGTCAATTTTGTATATTGTTTGTGATGGCTTAAGTTGGTAATTTAATTATATTAAAATGTTTAAGTATTCGTTATTGTTTGAACATATATGAAAGAGTTATTGTGAGTTTCCGAGCAACACGATTAATTTTTTTTAAAATCAGTCATTTGTAGTTTGTACAACTATGGATCCAGGTCCATCGGATCCTTCACTTTTGCATCTCTAATCTATACGCAGATCGTCGCAAACCTGGAGGTCAGGTAAACTTTTTTATATGTATACCTCAAATGTTCTTGCATAAACATACAATATATATATATATATATACATATCGATTAATACATTATCAATTATAAGGTGTACGAAACATTGCGCGTGCGTCGAAGACGTGGTGTCGTTGATCGAATGGTGCAGTAACATTCGAAGATGATCTCATATCTTCGTTCCAGTGGGTTCTATGGGATTTCCCGCGTAGCATTTTTCAGTCTTTATTGGGCTTTAATTACTGCATTGGTAGAGAGATGGCACCCTGAGACACATACATTTCACATGCAATGTGGCGAGTGCAAAATTACACTCCAAGACGTGCAGGTACAGCGGCACAAGAAGAAGGGCACGATCATCAAGACTACATGACGTGGTATCGCTCAATTACTAGACGATTCATTGGACACGATGGGGCTTTACGTGACTATTCGGTAAACTTGAAACTCTTATTTTTTTCTCGAACAACTAATATATTAAATTGCGTGCATTAAACTCATGTTTTTATATTAGTTTAACCTGGTGCATCGACTGAGGAGAGTATTTATTGAGGATGAGTACGAGCAAAGTCTTGTTGCGCTTGATGAAGGGATTAAAATTTTAGACGAAGATGAAAGGCAAAGGTCTACTCTATTGAATGATGGAATTGATGTCGAACAGGACATAAATGAGGAGAACAAAGAGGAAGATGAAGAAGAGGATCAGGGCGAATCAAATAGAGATGTGAGAAGAAGAAGAACACGAACAGAGACTACGGCGGAAAGCACCAGACGTCCTCGTCCACTACGTCTATCTCGTCGGACTGAGATTGCTGCAGAGAGTAGCGAGATGTTCTCCTCCAAAGACGTTCATCTCGTCCGAGAGCGAGTAGAACAGAGAGCGGTGGTGAGAGTAGCCAACGCTCATCCCCACCATGCCATTCTTCTCATGAGTACATACCTACATCGTCTCCAATGCAACCATAACCTCAAATGTTTGTACCAAGGCCGCCGATCATGAATCTTCCTCCTTACCATTTTGATCCTTATGCACCCGGGTCGTCGTCTTCATATGTGGACCATGGAATGCCTAGACATCAAATGTATCCTTCATTGCCTCAATACATGCCGAGTCCATATACTCCACCATGATATAATTACAATATGTCATATAGTGGAGATGGCTTATTCATGAACCTCAAGTAAGCATGCCACCGCCTCATGTTCCTTTCTCCCAACCGCATACAGAAGCCGCATTTTAGGATGGTTCAACCTCCTATTTTTGGGAGATTTAGTACCGAGAGGTGAGTCGAGTGAAGCACCAGAGGAAGAACATCAATCGACTCAACGATATTCAATGCAAGATCAGCAACCTCAACCACCTCAACTGGATGTACAAACACAACGTCTAACTAGACATAGAGCACGTCCGATTTGCATCACGGAGCAACAACATCAACGTAACCGTCGTAATAGACCTGTATGATGAGTTTTCTTGATGTCATGGTGATTTTTTTCAGTTTATATCTTGGGTGAAAGAAGTTGATGTATTCAATCTTCTCATGGAATGAACTTATTTCTCAATAGATCATTGTTGTTTTAATTTTAAACTCTCTACAAAAAAATAACGTGGTTTTGGCCTATAATTATTTTAATCTTCGTATCTCTTCTTATCATCACGAGATAGAAGTAAGACAAAAGTTTAAAGGATGAGTTGCATGGTTACTATGGATTGCACAGGTTGTCTGCCTCGCGATACTGCGTGACGTTTGCATGGGGTGCATGGTCTATAGTGGATATGCATGGGTTGTTCCCTCGAGATACATGCATGACGTTTGCATGGATTATCCACCTCGAGATACATGTCTGGAATTTGCATTAGTTATCCACCTCGAGTTATGTGCATGACGTTTGGATGGTTTGCATGGACTGCAGTAGGTTGCATAGGTTGTCTACCTCGAAATATGTGCTTCACATTCGCATGGTTTGCATGGATTGCACGAGGTTGCATGAGTTGTCCACACCTCGAGATATGTGTGTGACGTTTGAATGGTTTGCACGAAAATGCATGGCTCGCCCACCTCGACATACGTGTGTGGCGTTTCCATGTGTTGTCAACCACGACATACGTGTGTGACGTTTGCATTAGCTTTACCACCTCAAGACACGTGCGAGTCGTTTGCATGATTTACTTGGATTTTACGAGGTTACATGGGGTGTCCACCTCTAAATACGTGCGTGACCTTTGCATGGTTTGCATGGATTAGGCGAGGTTGTATGAGTTGTCCACCTCGAGATACGTGCGTGAGGTTTGCATGGATTGCAACAGGTTGCATGGGTCGCCCACCTCAACAGACGTGCCTGGCATTTGCATGAATTCTCCACCTCAACATACATGCGTGACGTTTGCATGGGTTGTCCACGTCGATATGCGTGCGTGTCGTTTACATGGGTTGTCTACCTCGAGATACGCAAGTGACGCGAGTTGTCCATCTCGATATGCACGTGTCGTTTGCATGGGTTCTCCACCTCGATGTGCGATATTTGAGTTGAACAAATAGCTCCTTTTCAAAAGGAGTTATTCATAGAGTTTAGTATTTTGTATAGATAGCTCCTTTTCAAAAAGAGCTATTCATACAAGTGCCTTCAACCTCACCAACAATGCATGTCACCTCATCATCAATGGCTCCTTTTGAAAAAGAGTTATACATTAGTTTTGGAATTTTAAAGTAAGCCCCACTATTTGGTGAATAAAAAAGTAAAGCCAGTTTATTTTTTGAAAAACCCCCTTTATGGATATCGATATAAACGCAAAAAGATTGTTCTCAAACCAAAAAAAGGAAATTTCTCACTAATAAAAAAAATGTTATAAATTTTTTTTTAGGAATTGTATTTTTACATAAAACAACTAAACATACGACCAATATAATATAAGAGACCAACAACTCGTTGAATTTTCTTTTTTTTTTCATTTTTTTAATAACTTGTCTACTATCAAACTATTATTTCCCAAATTTTACTGTTGAAATATTTATTTGAATTCTTTAATATTCATTTTTTGAGTTCAATGAATTGTTTTTTTTTAACGAGAGTTCAATGAATTGTTCTTGCTAATTACTTTCCAGTAACATTTCAAGTCCTTAAAGTTTATTTATTACCTATGATATTTACTCTAATTAAGTCTTTTTTTAAGCTAGTCATTAGGACATTTTCTTCAATGGGGAAAGATGCGGAAAAGAAGGTCTGTCACCTTGTCAACATCAACAAAATACTCATTGTCCATAATAAAATACCAGTTAACAGAAACCAAGAAAATTGTGTCACCAACTGTTTGTTGCCCAGATGAAGTGAAACAGATTTTAAAAAAAAAAATATCAAACAGGTCCTCAAAGTCCAAAAGAGCCAGAATAATTGATTTTTTGCATATGACATTATGAATATTCCTCAATAATGGTAAGAAGAAAAAATAAAGCGAGAGAGAGAAAGGGAGGGAAAAAAAGGAAAATTGTGTGCATAGATTTTTGTCAATTTATTATGTCAACGCCTCATTTTTGTTTGGTAAAATGTACATTTTTGCAAAAATGCTAGATTTAGTTAAAACCTTTATGAAAGCTATTTAAAGGTTCTTCATACTACAAAATTAAGAATAGATTAGTGAAAAAAGTTGTTTTTGCCTAAAAAGATTTATTTTGTGAACAAGAAAATACAAAAGTACAAAAACTATGGAAGTGGACAAGATGAACTATTATGAGCAATGGATGGACGGACCGGAGGTCTAGCCTTGCAACTAATTTCATGATGAATAGTCCAAAAGGAACAATATTTATGAAATCAACTCACACTTCTTCTACGGTTAACAATGGGCAGTTGGATGCCATAATTGTGGAGGTAGTGGTATATAATGCAGTGCAAATGGCGAATAACAGTCTAACAGTGCAACATCATATGTAGTTGAAAGCAAGACATTAATCACAAGACTATGAACAAGTTTTCATAGAGCCCATGCACAGCCACTGCATAGGCTCAATGTTGAAAGATATTTGAAAATCACATACTTCATTCTAGCATAATGGAGGAAAAGGGAAAAATAGAGGGAGAGTGTTTTCGTCTACATGCATTGTTTCGGGTGAACTTATTAAAAACATTATACAAAAGACTAGGACTTAATAAAGTCAATGGTTGTAACATGTTTCAAGCAAGACTAGGAAGTGGTGACGAACATTGTAGCATCATATGTAATTGCAAGGAAGACCAGGAAGAAAGTTTTTTTAAAGTCCATGTGTAGCCCATTGCATTGACTCAATGTTGAAAGACATTTGAAAGCTACCATTTCATTCTAACGTAATGATGAAAAGAAAAGACAAAGGAGAAAAAAATTATGTTCTTCTACAAGCATTGATTTCTAGTGAACTATGCAAAAGGCTGGACTTAATAAAGCCAATGGTTATAAGATCTGACACACAATAAATCATAATGAGATATGTATTGCAGCAATAATTGGCCTGAGAAAAGTTCATATCTGAAGGTTGCAAAAAATCTGCATATCATAAAAAGCTTGAAGGATGATAAGGTAAAATATTTATTGTCATTATTTGTTCAACCAATAATTTGGTATGAAAAAAGATATGATTTAAACCTTGTGAGTTTATGCAGGAAGACTTGGTCTATACCTACAGACTTATTTGTAGGTGCAGAACATGTTCCAGAATTTTGCTCGATATTCTCAATAGATTTACTTACAGATGGATAAGATATCCTTGCCAACCTACATATATACGTCTAGCTAGGATAATATATTTGATTGCAACTCGCAAGATAATTAAGGCATGTTTCCTTTGATCAACGGAGAAATAAGGAAACAATATATTTGTCACCTCATTTGATTGAAGACATACAAGGAAGCTTCTACAAGAAAGTCATTGTATGATCTCTTTATATATTGATGTAATCACAGTAGAAAACTAATCTCCAATGATGAAATTTTTGATATCGCTGTGAGACAAGAGCTTTCGAGAGATTGTTCTTTTTTATTTACACACACTAGGCAAAGGGGACTTAGCTTATTCACCGAGGGGATTTCGGGCACCAAGGGGACTTGGGTATTGTGTAGGATCGGTTGTAAAGGGAGCGGGTAGTGTAGCAAAGTTTGGTGAGGAATTCACTTGTTAGATGAAGGGTCACTAGTTAGGAACTTTGCATAAATCTATACATCATTTTTTCTCAGTGGATTCTACACCAGGTTGTGGCCCCGCGGGAGTAGGACGGGAGGTCCGAACTGCGATAACAATTTTGCGTGTTCATTGATTTTACGTTGCTGATGTGTTTCTTTTATTTACAATTGATTGAGCTCTTGCAAGTGGTATCAAAGTGGGCACCCAGGCTCCTTGTTGTGTCAAGGAAGGTGAGATCCGGACATGTCTTAATCACTACAATCCGATCAACCTGAAGGAGCATCTACGACAAAACACCATTGCTCACTAGTACAAATTATATGTACTGGGAATCAAGAATGAAAGCATTCATTTTATCAATTGATGTGAAGGCATGGAGAATAATAGAAAATGGATATTCTATCCCTCTTCTTAATGGTGCGCCAAAGAATACTGACATTTGGACAAAGGCCGATGAGAGATTACTTCTTGCTAATGCAAAAGCATTGAATGTGATATTCAATACGGTAAATCATGATCATCTCAAGCTAATTTCTTCATCCAAAGAAGCTAAAACCGCTTGGAAAATCCTTCAAAATATTTTCGAAAGTAACGATTATGTCGAAAGTAAAAGTGGACATCGCAGCAACTATGTTGCTTTTGCTCGTGCAATATTTGAAATACGCATATGCAGAGATTTATGTGAAATGTTCAGAGGAAGTTGACAAAGATATCATAATGTCAAGAGAAATCACAGCCTTGCAACACCAACTTAGTGCCAAGGAGAAGAAGTTATTAGAAGTCAAAATGGCCCTTGAACTTTTTGAATCAACTCTTAAACAGTTGAATAAGGGAAAAGCGAAGCTAGATGACATCTTGAAAATGGGGAAAGACTCATGTGACCAAAAGGGTCTTAGCTATATAAGTAAAGGGTCAACTTCAAAGAAACGTGAATCAATTCCATTTGTTAATGGAAATGAAGCCGCCACTACCATTGAAAATGAAGTTGCTTAACCGCGTTTTAGGCCAACGTGTTTTTACTGCAGCATCAAGGGTCATATCCGACCACGATGCTATAAAATGTATCGAGATCTAGCTAGGCAACAAAAAGACATCACCGAAAAGCGTGATAGGTCCCGCAAAGCAGCTAGATATGTTCCAAAGGAAAAGCAAAAGTGGGTACCCAAAAGGAGCTTGCAATGCAATGTAGCTCACATGAATGATGTACGTGGTCTACCCCAATTTCAATGCAATGGCACAAATGTTCTATTGAGTCTGTGCTTATCTTCGTCCATACATTAAGACAACACCATATGGATTACAATGTATAATGCTAAATCATAGTTATTTCTTTTTTTGCAATTTCTTTTGTTTTGTTTTATGACAGGGAACAAGTTGGATAAATCAACAACATGTGGAGATGTTGAACTTACTTAAAATGCTATTGCTTCTATACCCACAGACGACTCTGTACTCACATGCCACTCTGTAACTACAGAAGCATCTGTTGGAAGTAATGATGAATTCATGGGGAGTGAGTGTAAGTATAAGAGTTTCTATATGCCTTTTCATATTGTTTTGATACTGATATGGTAGTCAATTATTTTCTATTGTGCTTACTATTGATATGGTAGTTAATTATTTCTCTCGTTTCAAGTTTCGATCATTTATGTCCCGAATAGGGAGATAATGTAAGGGTGAAGGGCGAGTTCATTTAGTTAATATATGATACATCCTCTGAGTTACTTTCTCTCACCCTTGTCTTTTATTTTGTCATAAAGGGGGAGAATAAGTCCAATATATGGGAGCTTATTATGACTTATACTATTTAAGTTCAATTTCTTTGTTTTTACAAACTGTTTTAGTTTTTTAAGTCTGAAAATTTGGTCTTGCTGTAATTTACATTCAGCTCATAACTTTTACCTTGCAGGACTTTGCTTTATTGCTAACACATTCCTTAACTTACTTATATTGATCTTATTCGTTCTATAAATGCATGTTTTATTTGTTTAAATCTGTCATAATCCTTTGTATTGGGTTGTGACAAATGAATGACAAAGGGGGGGACTGATAAGGTAAAATATTTATTATCATTATTTGGTTAACCAATACTCTGGTATGAAAAAAGATATGATTTAAACCTTGTGAGTTTATGCAGGAAGACTTGGTCTGTACCTAAAGACTTGTCTGTAGGTACAGAACACGTTTCAGAATTTTGCACAATATTCTTAATAGATTCACTTACAGCTGGATAAGATATCCTTGCCAACTCACATATATACGTCCAGAATATATTCGATTGTCAACTCGCAAGATAATCAATGCATGTTTCTTTTGATCAACAGAGAAAGAAGGAACTAATATATTTTCCACTTCATTTGATTGAAGACATACAAGGAAGCTTCTACAAAAAAGTCATTGTATGATCTCTTTATATATTAATGTAATCACAATAAAAAAATCATCTCCAATGCTGAGATTTTCGATATCACTGTGAGACAAGAGCTTTCAAGAGATTATTATTTTTTTATTTACACATACTAGGCTAAAGGGACTTAACTGATTCACCGAGGGGATCTCGGGCACCAAGGGGACTTGGGTATTGTATAGGATCGGTCGTAAGGGGAGTGGGTAGTGTAGCAAAGTTTTGTAAGGGATTCACTAGCTAGATGTGGGGTCACTAGTTATGAACTTTGCATAAATTTATACTTCATTTTTTCTTAGTGAGTTCTACACCTAGGCGTGACCCCACAGGTGTATGACGGGAGGTCCAAACTGCGATAACAATTTTGCGTGTTCATTTATTTTACGTTGTTGTTGTGTTTGTTTTATTTACAGTTGATTGAGCTCTTTCAAAGAAGTTCAAGTTTGTGAAGATATTTTGGAGATTCTACTTTGTAGGATGGGAAAAATATTGCATGAAGGTTACAATGCGCCTAGACAGTGAATAGGCGATGGATAGGCGGTCAAAAGAATATTTACTTAAAGGTCCCTCAATAATTATTTATTTATTTTTAAGTCCTTGAGTAACACTACTTATCTAATAGTTACTATGATCCATATTCAATACATATTTTAAGATTACTAATAAGCTTTAGGTCTTTTGTAACATTAATTATGCTAATAGTTTTTCGTTGGTAGGTATTCGTATTGCCTAAATTATTTGTAATCAACCCCTTCAATTTAATATATATATATATATATATATATATATATATATATATTGAAGGACACCCGCCCTCCTTAGCGACTTTTTCTCAAAATGCCTAGGCAATGCCTTGCAAACACTTCTTACATCACAAGAATAACATGCGTTAGAGTGATGCCAAGTGAAACTATCAATTGAATAAAGTTGAGTGAAAAACGAAGGACAATCACATAGCAAAAAGAGAAAATAAACCAAATGTGGTTACCTTGACAATTTACCATACAAATAAAATTAGTCCATTTCATTCTTCTTGATAAGATCCCTGATCATTTTATAATGAAATCATCCAAAATACATCGGAAATGCAACAAAAAAAGAAGACGAGCTTCTTTGAACTTGCTATTGGAAGACAAGAAATGGAGTACAAGAACACAAAAAACATTCAAACAAGAGGGGGACAGACACCAGCTGTAACGACCCAAAATTTACTAATAGCAAATTAGTCCCTAATTAGAGTCACCGACCCGTGACGTGGCTCGAGAAAGGGTACACCGTACGCACTTCAACAATCAGAACTAAAATTGAGTAATATATTATTTTTATGTGATGGATGCCTCATATGATGTATGTGTGTACCCTATACTCATATTTTTACTTAGTTTGTTTATTTGTCATTCAGCGCACGAGCGGGGGTACGCCTCGAGATGTGTGCTAGCATGGGACTGGGTAGAGAGTGATTGGTGAGTCACTAAATTAATTGGGACTTTTATGGTTAACTAACTTAACCTATAATCTAAATGTGAATCAAATTAAATAGGCCTATGGTTTCAAGCAAAAAAATTCTACACACATAGATATACCTCGAGATTCATGCAACAACATATCTCAATGAAACTTTGTGTACACATTTGTGATAGACAGCTGAAGTTAGTGGGTTAGTAGGAGCAAGTAATGACCATCTGATAACATGAGATGTGGGTTTGCACAAGATCAAAAGCGAGGACTATATAAACCACACTTAACTTCTCAACTTCATTTGTATGTCCATTAGAGAAGAAATTCAAAGCTTTACTTGCTGGAGTATGCTAAAAATTGGGATTTTCGTAAGGCAAGCTCATCATCTAGAGAAGAATTCAAGTGCTAGCATACCACTACAACCCTAGCTAATGATCTTAACCCATCTTTTATTCAATTTAATGCAATTGGGGTCTTTAATCATGGGGTTTTTGTTTAAAAACGAGATTGGAGTTGTAGTTGATGTTGTTTATTCCATTATAAGCCCTAATTTGAAGTCTCTAGTCCTAATTTTCAAAATTCATGTTTTTTGCCAAAAAGAATATAATAGTAGTTCTGGTTTATGTTCGTTTTTAAAGGGTAAATGATATAGTTTACATATTTAGATTTCTTGCAAAAACCACCAAATTTTCTATAAAGAAGTTTTTGGATTTGGATTTGAAATGACAAAGTTATTGAACTTTGAAATTCACCTATGTTCTTGATGATTTTTACAACAATACATGTTTAATATGATAAATTGATCGATTTGATAGAAATGTTTGTTATTTTTTATGTCATAGAGTATCTATCAGACCCTTGCCGAAGAGGAGCGAGGGTTCGAGGCAATGGAATCGAGCCACGACATGAAATAGATAAAACATAGGTGCAGCCCGAGCTTGATGTCATGGCGGCTCTGTGGCTTTGCACGCATGGTGTCAGGCACAGTGTCAGGCTAATTGAGAGGGCAGAAGCACGGTGCCATCACGGCGCAGTGCATCTAAGCACATGGCGTCATGGTGACATCTTGCATTTGCACACCCTGCCCCAATAAAAAGCGTGACGTCGTGATGACACCGTGACATTATACACACGGCGCCACCAAAACACCAGACCCTGAAAATATATTAAAATCTGAAATGAGAATCCAAGGCTTTTATGATTAACTTTAAACCAACTTCAATAGCCCATACAAATCTCGAAACATATTAACTAACCTCATGACCTTAAGAAAGATTCACGAGGAGTAATACGCGAACTTTAAAATCTCGGGAGGGCAGAATACCATAGGATTTACTAGATTGAGGTAAGTAAACCTGTTGAGGCAATTCTCTCCATTTCATTCCATTTGAATATTGATATACAGTCATTTGGATTATTTCTATTGCATTCTCTTATTCCAAATGTCATGACTTATGTGTGTTCTCTATTTAAGTTATTGGATTTCTTTAATCATGTTATGGCTTGATGAATGACATTCCTTGTTTTGATCTCATTTTTCATTGGATTCTTTTATTGTTGTTGACTCTAAATTGTTACATTTCCTTTACACAATAGCATGTTATGATACGTTCATTCCTTATTGGTGTTTGTACACCTCAATGCAATATGCGTGTTATGAGATACTTGTGTATATGTAATCTACAACTTTAACTTATTGTCAATGAGGTTTAGATAATCCATTAATCTAGGTTCCCTATTATATTAAATGCACGACTTACGGTGTTAGATTCCCAAGAGATATCGGTACTCAACGCGGTCGATGTATTTTAATATTATGAGTAGCACGACTCACAAGGTTAAATTGCATGGGGATGTCGGCACTCCATGTAACTGATGTTTCACAACTGATGTTTCTAGCGTGGCACACGAGGTATAGGACCCAGGTATGTCGACTAACCTAAATATGCATGACTTCTCGATTTGCTATCCTTTGCAGTAATTCAGTAAGTGTTTGCATACCTTTCTTTCAGCTTATCTTTCTTTATAGCTATTGTATGCTTTCAGTTACCATTTTTTATATATATTGGAAATGTGGATAAATAGTCTTTAGGATTTACTTTCTACTTTATTGTATTCACCGTCCTTTTTATGATGGTGGGTGCAGATACTTCGAGTAGCAGATCGGGAAAGGAAAAGATTGACGACTACCTCTAAGTCTTCGGCGAGTGGTTTATGCTACTTTTGAAGGTGATCATTTTGTGTATTTATCACTTACGTTTTTTATATAATTTTAGGTTGTATATTAGGTTGAGAGGCTAGACTCCTCGATTGATGCATGTATTTCTCTGTTTGTTTTCATGTGATGTCTATTTACTTGGTTTCCACAGTATGTGTTTTTATAATGCTTCCGCAAATTTTATTAAGTCTTTCGCTGATAATATTAAAATGATAATAAGTTTTAATTAACTATGAAAATCACAACTAACGATAAATGAATAATAACTATCTTGAACACGTATAACGAGGTGAATGAGATAAAAGGCTGACTAATACATTGTTAAGTCTTACGTGGCGTGGATTAAGTTTTAACGACGGGATTAAGTCGGGTGGTATCCCGTTTGGGGAAATAGGCCGTCACACCAGCACAGTCGGAGCCAGGATTTCAAGCTCCTTTAAGCTAGACCAAGGGCATCTTAGGTATTACTTTCACTACAAGAAAAATAATCTTTTATAACACCTAATCATGTTGTTATATAATACGTTGTTAAAATTTATAATGTAAAACTTAATATCGTTTATGACAAAAAATAATAGCTAGTGATTGATTAAATATTATAAAACAAAAAATCTCATTAAATTTATAAATCATTACACATTAATTTCTTAATTATAGATGATTTTGTTGCATATTGATTGCATATTAAATAAGTTTTAACAACTTAGTATAACAAAAATTTTAGATGTTATAAAGACATTTTTTCATATAGCATTTAAAGGGTGAACTAGCTTAACCATTTTTAAATTTTTAATCAATTTACTATGTCGATAAATGGTCACAACAAGGTGCCCTGGGCTGTAGCTTTGCGCAGCCTTATGTGTGGCTCAACCCCTGGACACCAGGAAAGATGGATCGACCCGACCAACCTTAATGCATGTTGTTGCTATTTACAAAATAATCTTACCAGAAACTCCTCCGAGCTACTTGGCAATCACTCTTACTCTCCTTTTCGATCGTTTTGGATGGAGGGTTCCTTAGTCTTAGGGTTATAAAGAATGCTGATTTAGAGAAATGGGTTACCGAATGTGCATAAGGCTCATTGAGGCCAATTTTTATTTTTTCGTTAACAAGAAAAATGTAGTATCTCTTCTCGAGTCTTATTCCTTTGTTAAGTCGTTAATTATGTAATTATATATAGTCTATTTATATATTTTTATTGTTGAGTCTCCAAAATATTGGTCTAAATGTCCTTATTTGTTATTTTCGAGTTTTTAAGGTGTGCGGTTGAATCCGGCGAAAAACTACTCAAGATAGAGTATATGTATGCAAGTGTGAACAATTGTTGTTGGATTAGCCTCGAGAAACGGATTGCACAAATGATTTGGTGATGAGGAGCAACAGAGAGACGCAAAGATCGTGACGCACTTTAGTTCACAGCGTACCAAAGCCCGTTAATCATGCCTCGAGATGCGTACTCGCCATAGTTTCCCAGTGTCTTCGCCTCCTTGTGCGAGCCTCTCTTCCATGCGAGTAGCCCACGTGGCGTCTCCCTACGAGTCCAGCTTGTCCACAAGAAGATATCTTCTCGCCTCATCGCAGCTAGACTGTCCTCGGGATCCGCACTTGTGCACTCTACCGCTTTTTTTCATGTCTTGTGCGAGTCTTCGTGGCTACCACCACCGCCACATGACAAGATCTCTCTTACCAAAGACGTCCCCTCGCCCAACTGAGTACGGCACGTCACACGTCCAGCAGCTCCTCCAATCAGCACACAACACGTGTCAAGACCTGCAAAAAATACCCGTTAGCCATTTGATGCTCCTCGGTGCATGTGTCACGAACCAAACCCCCAATTTCCAATTCTCTCTCTTCCGGAAAGCAAATCATAAGGTGTTTTTACATTAGGACTTAGGTATTCTTTGGAGAACTCACTTTTTGGACTACTACACATTGCTATTTTCTCTTTTCTTCTCCAAACAAAGAATGTTTTCTTGTTTTCTCTTTGGATTTTAATGGAGTTTTCAAGCAATATGTCTAGCTAACTTTGTCGATCTAGACCGGAGGTGGAACGAACTACGCTTTTGGCATAAGCATATGTGAGGTCTACTTTGATTTATTTAAATTTTTTCATTGGTATTTATTCCCTTTGTTATTGATTGAATAATTAGGATTAAATTCATATTTAAATCCTAATTCTTTTGTCAGTAAGTTGTAAGCATTGGTCATTGTGCAATAAGACCACACTAGTGGCAATTAACCTTACCAATTGATTAGCCCCTTTTGGGACCGGTTGAATACCTTAGGGATTTAGGCTAAATTGGACAGACTAGTGATCCAATTGTCTAGGTGTAGTGCCTTCACAAAGCCCATTGCGGTCAACGCATTAAACCTTATTCGCTTGAGTATAAGGTTATGTGTTTGACTAGAGATGTGGTCATTATCGTACTTTAACCATCGAGATAGGGAAGTGCGAGGATCTACGTACGTTACCGGGTCTATAGCTACTCTGAATTACCTTTGATTTGCATGCACTATCTAGATTGAGGACCATATGTTTAATTATGCCAAAATGTGGAAGTTTGTGATACTGATGGTTTAAGTTGTTTTCCTGATTGATTCATTCACTTAGC
Organism: Stephania cephalantha; assembly: GCA_039657325.1. NCBI lineage: Eukaryota > Viridiplantae > Streptophyta > Magnoliopsida > Ranunculales > Menispermaceae > Stephania > Stephania cephalantha. The sequence continues at coordinate 9,933,342 of CM077579.1, forward strand.
ATTTTTATTCCTTATTTTTAGTTAGTTCTCAAGAACATTTTTTAGAATCCCTCCTATTTACTTTTTAGTTCATTAGCATAGGTTGAAAACTTGGTCTTCGTGGATTGACCATATGCTTGTCATTATTGCAGTTCTTGTGGTCATTCGTAATCTCTATGGGATTATATATTTTGACGTATTCAATATGCATCAAATTTTGATGCTGTTGCCGGGGACCAAGTCTTTTTTTACTTAGGTTTTTCTTTTTTCTTTTTAGTATGCCCACCTTTATGTCTCACAATTTTCGTCAATCGCAATCCACCGGAACTCTACTCCCTTTTGATCCGAAGATCGAAAAGACTTGCCATCGGAATTTGAAAGAAACAAAGCAGAGGAACAAATCCTCAAGAGTTCAACTGAGCAATGAGCAACCCCCTCTAATGGATGATCATGATGGGAACCACTTGAAGGGCAGGAGGAACACTTAGATGTTCCTCCCCAACATTTTGTAGCACCTCATGTGCCACGCGCACTAGTGGTGCAGCAAAGGCCTGTAGTACCTCTGTATCAACCGCTTAATCAAAGAGTGGTTGATCCCGCTTCACAAGGGCCACAAGCTAACCCTTAGGCACATCCTCAAGCCGAACATCGCATTACCATTAGGATGGCGAATGATGAGATACAGGATCTCTTAGCTCATTAGCCACACTGCATCGCTTTCCCAGCTCATGGGGGCAATTTTGAGCTCAGATCTGGTTTCATAAACCTACTCCACATCTTTCATGGACTGGATCGTGAGGATCTAGTGACTTTCATCAAAGACTTCCATTCTAAGTGTAGGACCATGATTACCCCTAGAGTCGATGAAGATGAAGTCAAATCTCTGCTTTTCCTTTCTACCTTAAAGACAAAGCCCAAGACTGGCTCTTCTATGTCCCCTAGTTCCATCACAAGTTGGAACAACATAATTTATGCATTCCTCAAAGAGTTTTTCCCTTAATTTAGATCTTCCTAACTTACTAGAGAGATGTGCAGTATCAAGATGAAACAAGGTGAATCATTTGGCGACAATTGGGGTCGTTATAAGTGCTTGCTTACGCAGTGCCCCCAATATGGCCAAAGCAACCTCTCCATTATTCATTTCTTCTATATGAGACTTACGCCCCTTGAGAAACGCATGATTGACAATGCTTGTGGAGGTGACTATAGATGCAAGACAACTCAGGAAATGTATGATCTGTATGACTCTATAGCAAGTCAATCACGTCATTACATTGATGACAAGGAATAGGGACCCTCATGAAATCTTTATGATGGAGTAGGGTCAAATCCTACCAACAGCAAGCTTGATAGACTCACTGATCTCATGGAGCAATTCCTTACCTCTAGAAAAGCTCAAGTCAAAGCTTGTGGTTTCTGCTCAGCCACGGACTATCCCACTGATTCTTGCCCCACCTTGTTCGAGAATGAACAAGTAAATGCTATAAGTGGCAGATTCCAAAAACCACCGAAGAATCAATACGGCAACAATTTCATTAATACTTATAATCATGTCGTCAAAAGCCCCTATCATAGCTATGGACCTCAGAACCAGAATTACATCTAATATGTTCCAAAAGGACAACCTCTTCCTCAACGGTCCTAACTCGCTCAGAATTCGAGGTCTTTAGAAGAAATGATGAGGACACTCATTGCTAATCAAGACAGATTCTCAAAAGACTTAGCCTAACTGAAAAATGAACACGCTGCAAGAATTAAAAAACTCAAGGTTCAACTAGGGCAACTGGCCCTACGGGTATGGCGTACGGATGAGAAAGGCAAGCTACCTTCTCAACCATATCTGAATCCTAATACGAATGTCAACATCGTCACACTTCGTAGCGGCAGATAGTTGGAGGAGACTCCCAGAGAACCCAAACCTATAGAGGTCACGCTAAAATCCAAAGAAATCAAGCAAGAGCTCAAAGTTCAACCGTCTCTCACTGAAACGGTAATCTTGGATAAAGAAGCACAACCTTCTCTCAAAATCCTACTCATGTTCTCATAACGCCTCATTAAAAATAAAAAGTCATGAGAAAATAAGGAAATTCTGGAAATTCTAAAGAAAGTGGCGATAAACATCCAACTCCTTGATGCCTTAGCACATATGTCATGCTTTGCTAAGTTGCTCAAAAACCTATGTACCAACAAAGGTCGACTCAAAGACAACAAGAAAATCACCGCAGGTGAAAACGTTTCAACTATCCTACGTAAGAAGTTGTCCACCAAGTGTGAGGACCCGGGCATTTGTCCCTTGCACAATTGGTGATGTTGAGATCCAGAAAGTTATGTGCGACCTTTGTGCCTCTATCAATGTCATGCCATTATCCATATATGAGACATTGAAGGCTGGCCCTCTGAAGGATATTGGATTTGTCATACATTTGGCAGACCGGTCCATTGTCTGTCCTTTGGGTGTCTTGGAAGAGACATCCTAGTGAAGGTTAGTGTGTTTGTATTTTCTGCTGACTTCTATATCATTGATATGAAGAATCAGCCATGCCTATATTTCTCCTCAGTCTTGCTTGGTAGGCCTTTCCTTAAGACTACTAAGACTAAGATTGATGTTCACAGTGGTTCTCTTACCATGGAGTTTGATGGTGAACTTATTAAGTTCAGCATCTATAATGCGATGCGGCATCCTTATGATACATCTTCTGTGGTGCTTGCCTTAGACAGAATGGACTCACTTGTCCAAAAGACATTTTTTTGCGAATGATGATGATATGAAAGTGGTGTTAGAGAATCATCTCGACACCGAGTTTTTACGAAAGCAATCATTCGCCCTCGATACTGATATCGAAGAGCTGATCTCTGAGTTAGACTTTGTTCCACTATATTTTCCCACCCTAGCATATCTTAACTTACCTATTTCGAACTATACGCTTCTCCCCTTTATGGAACAAGCCCCCATACTAGAGCTCAAACCACTACCTGGTCATTTCAAATATGTGTTTTTATGTGAGAATGAGATTTTACCTGTGATCATCTCAACTAAATTCACATTACCAAAGGAAAAAAATCACATAAATGTGTTTCGAGAGTTCAAAGAAGCTTTAAGGTGGACGATTGCTGACATCAAATGTGTTAACCCTTCTACATGCATGCATCATATACATATGGAAGAATGGTCTAAACCTTCATGAGAAGCACAGCGTTGACTGAACCCACCGATGATGGAAGTGGTTAAAAAGGAGATTCTAAAGCTCCTTGACGCTGGGATGATCTACCCGATCTTCGACAGTAAGTAGGTCAGTCCCGTTCAGGTGGTTCCCAAGAAAATGGAGATCATAATGGTCACGAACTCACGAGGTGAGTCAGTCCCAACTCGCATCTAAAATGGATATAGGGTTTGCATCGATTACAGGAAGCTTAATGCTTCTACTTGGAAAGACCACTTCTTATTAACTTTCATCGATCAGATGTTAGAGCATTTAACAGGCATGTCTCATTACAGCTGCTTGGATGGATATTCTAGTTTTCACTAGATACCAATAACACCTGAGGATCAGGAGAATACCACCTTTACCTGTCCTTTCGGTAACTTTGTTTACCGGCGCATGCCTTCTAAGTTGTTCAATGCACTTGCTACCTTTTAGAGGTGTATGATGAGCATCTTCTCTGACTTTGTTAAGGACTTCGTCGAAGTATTCATGGATGATTTCACTATTTACGGCGATTCATTCGATCTTTGCTTTAGTCATCAACTAAGGTGTTTCACAGATGTATCGAGAAGAACTTGATTCTCAATTATAAAAAAAAATGTCACTTCATGGTGGATCAAGGTCTTATCTTAGGTTACATCGTTTCTGCTAGGGGTGTGGAGGTAGACCCAAAAAAAATTGAAGTAATTCAAAAATTACCTTACCCCATGACTGTGCGAGAAATATGATCATTCCTTGGCCATGCCGATTTCTATCGGCGATCCATTAAGGATTTCTCCAAAATTGCACAACCCTTATGTCGCCTTCTTCAGAAGAACGTGCCTTTCAATCTTACCAAGGCATGTAAGAGTGCATTCGATGCACTTAAAGACTCCCTCATCTTTACTCATGTTATTCAAGCTCCTAACCGGGAGCTACCTGTTGAGATCATGAGCGATGCTAATAACCACGCTGTAGGTGTTGTGCTTAGGTAACGAGTCGGGCGTGCTTCACATGCATATACTACACCTCCGTACTCTTGATCCTGCCCAACTAAATTACACCACTACCGAGAAGAAGCTTCTAGTTGTCATCTTCGTTTTGGAGAAATTTTGGCCTTATCTCTTAGGTACTAAGGTGGTCATCTATTCTGACCACGCAACCTTAAAGTACATAATAGCCAAAAAGGAAGCTAAACTTCGTCTCATTCGATGGATACTCTTGTAACAAGAGTTTGATATCGAAATTAAAGATAAAAGTGGTGATGAAAATCTTGTTGTTGACCATCTCAGTCGCATTGAGAATGGTGAAGCACATGTCCCACTTTGAGATGATTTTCATAATAAATATCTTTCAGCCATCTCTGACGAACTCCCTTGGTTCGCGGATTTGGTAACTACCTCGTTACACGAGAGTATTCACTTCACCTTACACGAGCCCAAAATGATAAGATCCGGAGCGACTCTAAATACTATATTTGGGATGACCCTTACTTGTGAAAGTTTTGCTCAGACCAGGTAATTTGTCGATGTGTTTCCCAGACTAAGACACAATCTATCTTGGCATTATGTTACTCATACACCTGCGGCGGCCATTTCGGTCCATGTAGCACAGCTATGAAGATCTTTGAGAGTGGGTTCTACTGGCCCACCATTTTTTACGACTCATATCTATATGTCAGGACCTTTGTCAGATGTCAATCGACTGGTACCTTGGGTCACGGGGATCAAATGCCACTAACCTCGATCCAATTCTGCGAGATTTTCGATGTTTGAGGGATCGATTTCATGGGGTTATTTCCACCGTCACATGGTTTTCTCTATATCTTATTGGCAGTGGATTACGTGTCCAAATGGGTGGAAGTCCACCCGCACCAATGATTCATCACTGGTATGCGATTTCTTGAAATCACGGATATTTTCTACTTTTAGAGCTCCACTTGCTTTGATTAGCGATCAAGGTTCCCATTTCTGTAACCGTATGGTTGAAAATCTCTTGCGCAAGTACAATGTTACGCATCGTACGTCTATGACCTACCATCCTCAGACGAGTGGCCAAGCGGAAGTGTCAAATAGGAAGATTAAATCCATTTTGGAGAAGTCTGTAAATCCGTCGCGAAAGGACTGGAGCTTGCACCTAGACGCGGTATGGGCTTATCGAACGGCGTATAAAACACCAATCAGAATGTCACCGTATCACTTAGTCTTCGGTAAATCTTACCATTTGTCGGTCGAGTTAAAGCATAAATCTTTATGGGTTGTCAAACAGCTCAACATGGAACTCAATGCAGCCGGTAAAGAGAGAATGTTGGAACTCCAAGAATTGGAGGAGATCCGGCACGATGCCTACGAGTCCGCTCGAATCTACAAAGATAAAACCAAGGTGTTCCATGATCGCAACTTATCTCGCAAAATTTTCGTAGTCAGTCAAAAGGTCTTGTTTTATAATTTTAGATTAACTCTTCATCCAGTGAAGTTGAGGTCACGATGGCTCGGACCTTTTGTTATTCTGAAGTTTTTGCACATGGTGCGATTGAGATCGGGAGCACGGATACGAGAAAGCTTTCAAAGTGAACGGCAAGCGACGGCGAAGTCGTTCGCGAGAACTTCTCATAGCATGAGATCGAGAGTGAGACTCTAGCAGTTGTAGAGTACATTGACTGAGAGTGAGTCAGACTGAGTCGAGCCAACGACGTTAAAAAAAATGTGCTCTTAGGATGCACCTAAAGCTTATATCCCTTTTCTATTTGATTTCTTATTTTAGTATTTTTGTGGTCTTCTTATCATTATCTCTTTGGTGACTTTTTACAGGTGTTGCGACCTCTGCATAACACACCAGATTTTCAGAGCCCGATATTGCTCATACGGCTCATCACATTGTTATATACTCACGGTTAGTCACACTGAGATTTGATAAGGTTACACATCTTTATTTTGTTTACTTCTTATTTGTATATCTAGGGATTAGTGCCAGTCTTATGCATGATTTTGTATCATTTCCTAATTCTATATCTATTATGTTCTTTTACCATCTTGTGTGTTTCCATGTGCACCTCTTGATTTGTTTTGAACCTTGAGGAAAAGATTCGGAATAAGTTTGGGAATACTATAGGATTTGTGGATTGAGTTGGATGGATTTCTTTGCGAAAGACCGCATCTCAGATCGTTTAAATTTTTCAATTATATGTGGTTATATGCGGTTGAAGAATGGTAAAGGTGGTGTTTGGTATCTCTTATTCTTTCATTTCTTCCATTTCTTTTCCCTTCATACTTCTCTTTCTCATTTCATTAAGAGTTGATACACTTTTATGCATGTATTTTGTATAGTTTTCATTTTTATATTGTTTAGAGTCACCCGAGATTTTGTTTTATGCCTTTGGTTGTGGATGAGTACACTGTGATTGCCTTTTTGACTTGAAATTTAGGAGAAATTAGGAGAAACACTCACTCGAGTTTGTACCCCAGCATTTGTATGATTTCATGGTTAGGGACTTAGTATGTTGGTTAAGCCTTGTGCTAGATACCAAAGGGGCAGACGATCAGGATTGTGCAAGTCAGATTTCTTAGGTGCTAGAACGAGGACGTAACCACCTCAAGGCTGAATTCTTATGACTGAAACACTTTTGGGAAAATGATTTAGTCCATTTTTGAATGAAAACCCTTAGCCTTAAGCCTACATAAAGTAATTCCCCTAGTTAACCCATTTTGAGCCAACTTAACCTTTATTTCTTCCATACCTAATGTTGAGCCCATAGACATAGCCTAATACATCCCTTACCTAGTTGGAAACTAGTATTAGACTTGAAATCTTTAGAAAGAAACATGAGGAGAAAAAAATTAGAGAAAAAAATTGTTCATATGCTCTAAATAAGGGGAAATTCATGATTAGAGAGTCCCACCTAAAACGACATCCACAGGAAATGGAGCAAGGAGACGGGTGGTTGGAAAAATGTGAGGACTGGACATATTGAATGAAAAATGAATTACAGTGCACTGTAAGTCATATTCATGTTCTCAAGGAATCATTTGACAGTATAAATTATAGTTTTCCAATGTTTCGTATATCCTTTATATCATTTCCTTGATACCATATCCTAGCCATGTTACAACCTATTAAAGTCCTAGTGATTCTCATTGGTGCTAAGTCTACAATAGTGGAGAGTGTGGTTGCATTTCTCATGTATGGTACTTTCTGAGCGTTGATGCGCTATTTTTGCGGAGATTGTAAACTTGCGTGCTTGAATGTAAAGACCAAGGAGACTCGTGAGTAGTTGATGGTCTTTGTCTTGACCGAGTCATTGTCTTTAAAGTGTGATCTTAATTGTATTTGGATTGCGGTTCTTGACATATCATAACTCGAAATTTCTTGAGTGGCTTGTTAACTTGGCGACTATGTAAACCAATGGAACTCCATGAATTTTTGAATCGGGTATAGGATTAGTTTAGTGGGTGCATAGCTATATTAGGAGTCTAGTTTATTTGTGCGCTTGTCATTTACACATTTGCTCGGGACATGCAAAGTCCTAAGTTTGGGGGTATTTGTTAAGTCGTTAATTATGTTATTATATATAGTTTATTTATATATATTTTATTGTTAAGTCTCCAAAATATTGGCATAATTGTCCTTATTTGTTATTTTCAAGAGTTTTTGGGTTGCGCGGTTGAATCCGGAGCGAAAAATTACTCAAGATAGAGTATATGTATGCAGGGTGAATAGTTTCTGTTGGATTAGCCTCGAGACACCAAATGATTTGGTGATGAGGAGCGACAGAGTAACGTAGGACAGTAACGTACTTAAGTACACAGCGTACCAGAGCCCGTTAATCGTGCCTCGGGATACATACTTCCATAGTCTCCTAAGTCTTCGGTCTCCTTGTGCAAGCCTCTCTTCCATGCTGCAGCAGCCACGTGGCGTATCCCTACGCGTGCAGCTTGTCCACGCAAAGCATCTCTTCTCGCCTCATCGCAGCAGTTGCATTGTCCTTGGGATCCGCACCGGTGCACTCTCCTAGTTTTTCGCACGTCTCGTGCGAGTCTTCTTGGCCACCATGGCAAAGCATCTCTCTTGCCAACACGTCCCTCGCCCAATCTGGAAAAAACTACAAAAGGACCGTTAAATATAAAATAAATTAGTAAAATAAGTTAGGTTTTCTTTTTATTACAAAACTAAGGTAAATCGGGTTTTGCAAATGCGTTTTTAGTGGGGCAAAATTTTACACTAATGGCGCATTTAGAGAATGCGCCATTAGTGTCCGACGTGGCGGGACAAAAAGACACAAATGGCGCATTCTCCGAATGCGCCATTTGTGTTTCGGGACCGATCCACGTGGACGCCACGTGGATCGGCCCATTAAACTAATGGCGCATTCGAGAATGCGCCATTAGTTTTAGGTTCCCGATGACGCGTCGTCCACGTGGGCTAAACGTGCGCGCCACGTGTGTCGAATCGCCAATAATGGCGGATCCACGTGGCGGCCACGTGTACACCACGTCGACCGCCGTGCGCTAATGGCGCATTCGTGAGAATGCGCCATTAGTTTGACGTCCTAATGACGTGGCTTCCACGTGGGCTCCACGTGGACGCCACGTGGTTCTACCAATACACGAATGGCGCATTCGAAGAATGCACCATTCGTGTATCGTACACCCGTGATGAAGTCTTTCCCGTGATGTCGTCTTCCCGAGAACGCAGGGAATATATTCCCCGCGTTCTCGCCATCTTTTGCAGGCTATGGGTTGGTTTATAGGGTTCCTTGGGGGGGTTTTATAAGGTGGATTAAGGTGGGTGTTGGTGGGGTGGAGCAACCGAGAGAGACGCGAGAGAGAGAGTCCGATGCGGGAGAGAGCGAGAGAGAGAGGAGCCGGTGCGGGAGAGATCAACAGAGGGAGAGAGGAGAGAGTAGACCGAGAGAGAGTTGGAGAGACCAAGCGAGGGAGGAGAGAGCAAAGAAAGAGCGAGAGACGGAGAGGAGGGGGACCGAGAGAGCGAGAGACCGCGAGAGAGAGAGAGAGAGAGAGAGAGATAGAGAGAGAGAGAGAGTACGGTGACGGAGAGAGGGAGAGAGTTGGGGGACCGAGAGACCGCGAGAGAGATAGAGTTCGTGACGAGATAGAGTGGGGGGACCTTGACAGGGGAGACCGAGAGTGAGAGAGAGAGAGTTCGGGGTGGCTTGGGTTGGGTTGTGGGGTGGGTTATTTTGTTGGTGTGATAGAGTTGGGTGAGTTGTGGCTTTTGAGTTGTGAGGTGGGTCGCTTTTACGTGATTTCATTGTGGGTTCTCCGGGTTGTGAAAATGTTCGAATTTTTTATTTAATTATTACGTCATTTCGTTGTAGTTCGTAATATTTATATAAGTAAAAGCTAATTTTTTATTTGTTTTTTCATGGATAATCCAATTGAAGAGAAAGAAAAAAAAAGTGGGAAATTAGTAAGTTTAAAAAAAATTTGTTTAAGTTTGAGTAAGTTTGTCTTGCTAATTTAGTAAAATTAAATAAATTTATTTGAAGTTTGTTTGTTGCAAGGAGGCGATTTTTTGCTTAGTTATTTTTTATGGAAATATGCCCTAATTTGACATAGCCGATATAAATATGAGTTTTTAATTGATGTTATGTAGACAAATGAGTATGCTATGTAGTTGCGCTATGAAGGCGATCCTCTACATCAAAAAGTTTGTTTGCAATTTAAATCCTCAATTTGATGAATGAATTGAAAGATATATATATATATATATATATATATATATGTATATATAGTCTTTCAAATTAAGCAATGGAGATGATAATAAAACTTTTTTTTCACCTTTCCAAAAGGTGACACTAGTTGTTGTAGAGCGGTGATTCGATCGCCTAAGTTTTCTTTTCGAACCAATAATAAAATCAACATTGATTACTTAAGGGGTATAATAACTTAAAAATATATGAATGTATGTCATCAAATCAATAACTAGCTAGGAATATAAGCACAATATATAATTTGTACCTTGAAACTTAGCAATGGAGTTGGTGTCTCAATTCGTGGTCTTTTAAATGTGTTTTAAGTACTTGTACTTGCTACTATTGCTTTTCTTCACTTCTTTATTAGTCTCGCTTGATTAATATATAACACATGTCATTAAAAAACAAACCGTAATTATGAAACCATAATAGTACAATTTTTTTTTTTTTGTGATGGTCATCACAATACATAAATAAGATTTTGGTTAGATATATACATACCTTCAAAGTAAGGTTGCTGCAATTAGCCTTCTCGTCAATATTTGGCTCGCAATGTCGACTTCGCGAAAATGCCCTAATTTGATTTGTGGCGCTATTAAAGCGCTCCAAACTCGTCGAAAGTTTGCTTGAGATTTAATTCTCGATTTGATGAACGAATGACGTTTGATATATATGCATTTAATTTACATCATCATTGTTCAATAAATTGTGTAGGTCATGGAAAATAGGGACATCTCATTTCTCTTTTATGCGAACTATGAAATTGTAAATGGTAGAAATGGCATTAGGTACAACGCACCCCCATCAAGCCAGTGTTGACATTTAGGTTTGGGACGAGTAGACAACAATTGATGGATAACGTGTGTTACGCATTCAATGTCTCATCTACGGAAACTATGGTAAAGATGACTTATTGTCACGCTATAACCCTCCCGAGGTTCACGTATTTTGTCCCCGTATTGCTGGAAGACGCGACGCACTTCGACTTGATGTGGGCGACAGTGGCCAATCTACCATTAACTTCAAGGGTAGATATTTATTTAACATTTGAGCAAATCGACCATTGTCAAAGTCGTACAGTTCATTCGCAACTCGTAGATGAAGATGTCAGCACGTCAGACACTAGATCGATGATGGAAAGATTGCAGATGCAATCACCACATGGTGATGATGAACCCAACGACGATGATGAAATTAATGACGCGGACGAGGATGTGCGTCCCCAGGAGGCTACACCAAATCGATTGGGAAAACCTAAATGTTGTGGCGAATGACCCAATGTATGAACCTTCGAAGGGCGAAAAACAAGCACAATGATGAGCGCTTGCTATCGATGAAGAGAATTTCATGGAGGAAGCAATCGATGCTTTGAAGTTCACCAACCATTGCTGTACAACGAAATCGATTGGGAGGTGGCTAACTCCACTGCGACCCAACATTCTCATCAACAGACTGGGGGGACCTCTTTAACTTTGATTTGGAATTAGGGATGTGCTTTGACAACAAAGAAGACTTACAACATGCCGTCAAAGTGTGGCATGTTAACATACATTGTCAATATCATGTGATGGAATCCACTACAACTTTTTGGGCGATCAAGTGCAGAAGTGCGCAAGACGGGTGCATGTGGCGTCTTCGTGCTTGTTTGCGAAAGAGAACACAATTATGGGAGATCACACAGTTAGACGCGCCGCACAACTGTATAAACTCCGACGTGGAACGCGGTCATGCCCAACTCGATGCCAACATGCTTGCGAGAGAGATCCAAAGCATTGTCCGGATAGATCAAGCAATAACTATCAAGGCATTAATACAAATAATTAAGGGAAAATACGGACACGAAGTAAGCTACAAGCGAATATGGGATGCCAAAAGGAAGGCAATTGCAAATGCATTTGGAGATTGGGATGAGTCATACGCTAGATTGCCAAGCTGGTTGGCGGCCGTGAAGATTAAGAGTCCGGGGACCGCAATTGAGTGGTCACATAGACAATGGGCTTCTGATGAGATAAGGACTGAGTGTCCTCAATTTCGTCGTGTGTTTTTTGCATTCGAAGCATCAATACAAGCTTTCGTTTTGTAGGCCTCTGCTTCAAATTGACGCGACTTTCTTATATGGCAAATATAGTGGTAAGCTACTGATTGCCATATCTGTTGATGGTAATGGACACATACTACCGGTAGCATTTGCTGTTGCAGAAACCGAGTCTACGGATTCGTGGGGATGGTTTTTGAGGATGTTGCGCAAACACGTGACAGATAGAGATGGTATTTGCATTATTTCTGATCGTCACCCTGGTATTCTAGAGGCGGTCAACACACCGACCAACGGTTTTTGTCCCCCAAAAGGATACCACCGTTATTGTCTGCGACACTTGGTCAGTAATTTCAACACTCAATTCAAAAATGAGCCCTTGAAAAACATACTTTCTCAAGTCGCCGGTCGACATCAAGTTCGAAAATTTAATGCGTGCATTGAGCGTTTTACATATTTATCATCGCGAACCCCTCAATGTTTGCAATATGTCAATGCCATCCCGAAAGAACTATGGACTCAATAGCACGACAGAGGCATGAGGTACGGTGGATGAATTCTAATGGTGTTGGTATGTATGAAATGCAAGTTATGTTTTGCACTCAACTAATTAGTTATCGCTTGAGGTAATAATACTTACACGAGTTTTATCGTCACTTGTAGAGTGTTTTAACTGTGTATTGAAGGGGGCTCGATTCTTGCCAAGAATAAAGAATGACTCGATGATTTACTATAGATTGGTGACATACCACGATCGTCGCAATCAGAAATCAATGAAGCAATCTCGAACGGCAATCGTATACGAAATATGTCGTGATAAACTCACACATTACGAACAAGCCGCAAGGAAGCATCAAGTCAATTTGATAAATCGTGACATAGGTGAGTTTAAAGTGCTTACTTGGACGACATGGAGATCGCATGCATAAAGGTAACAATACACAAATCGTTATCCTAGAGGATCGCATGTGTAGTTGCAACAAATGGCAATCGTTTGGTTTCCCTTGCTCACACGTGTTAACGCATGTTCCTTTATTCGCGTGAGCTACTCGCAATTTATTGAACCATACTACCTGGATAGATGTGTACGCGCAATTTTACTCCTTTAATTTCAAAGCCATTCCGATGAGAAATATTGGCCAACTTTTGCGACGAAGATCATACCAGACCCAAGGTGCAGACGTGGGCGAGGGAGACAAAAGGGAACGCGAAGGCAAAACGAGATGGATCTTCCTAATGTTCCAAGAGCCTTGCGATGTGGCATATGTCATCAAGAAGGACATAAAAGAACAACATGTCCCAATAAAGATCGTGATCGAGTCCCTACTAGGAAGAATCGATGCGGCATTTGTCGTGCGGAGGGACATAACAAAAAAAATTGTCCATCCAGAGCTGAATCTTCCAATCAAAACCAATAGTCCAGTTTGTATATTTTTAACTAATGGCTTAAGTATGTACGTAATTAGATTATATTGAACCTTTTGAAGTATCCAGATAGTTCACGTCATGAAATGTTGAGCTATTTGTTCTTGTTTGAACATATAATAATGATTTGTGGCGACTTTTCGAACAACACGACTAACTTTAAAATTTTGATAAATTGTAGTTTGTACACAAATGGATCCAGTCCGTCGATCCTTCACTATTAGATCTCCAATATACACACGAGATCCTCGCGAGCGTGACGGGTCGAGTAAACCTTTTAAGATGGATACATCCAATGTTCATGAATGAACGTATAATATACATATATATGACAGTCTATTTTCAATTATAAGGTGTACGAGACATTGCGCGTGCGTCGACGACGGCAGTCCGTTGATCGAACGGTGGACTATCATTCTCGAATGATCCCATATCTACGTTCCATTAGGTTTTATGGAATTTCGCGCATATCATTTTTCAGCTTTGATTGGGCTTTGATTATCGCATTCGTTGAGAGATGGCGCCCGAAACCCCATACATTTCACATGCAATGTGGGGAGTGCACTATTACACTCCAGACGTACAGGTGTGCGGCTCGGCTTACCTATCGAAAGTATGCTCGTGACGGAACCACCGATACAAACTACGTTGAGGTGTGTGAGAGGCTACTTGGTTGAATTCCACTTGGAGATGACCTTCATGGAAATAAACTAAAAGTCGAATGGCTTGAACGCAACGTACCGGCTATAGATGACGACGACGGAGGAGTCGGTCCGCCGGTATGTTCGATCGTACATTCTCCAACTAATCGATGGTTGTCTATTCGCCGATAAGTCAAATCGATATGTACATTTGATGTTTCTACCTTTGCTCAAGGATTTTGACATAGCCGGCCGATAGTTGGGGAGTGCTGTTTGGCTTTTTTGTACGGGGAGTTGTGCCGCGGATCTCGCGCGAGTGTACATGAGGTTGCGGGGGCTTCAATTCTTGTACAACCGCGGGGCATGGGATAGATTCCCATTCATAGCACCAAGGCGCCGGGTGTTCCTAGAGTTCGACCTCGAACAATGGATGGAGAAAAGATGCTTAATGACGTGCCTTTAGGACACGGGTAATAGAAATGTTATATTGTGATTTTTATAATATTAACTACATTTTCATTTTACTAATTATGAGTTTTCTATACGAGATGGATCGATGCATTCTCGGTTACTCAAAGTGCAACACACGTTTTATCAACTTACCGTGATGCACTCGATTCGCAGAATGAGGATGACGTGGTGTGGCAACCTTATGCTGAAGTCATCGGGTCTCTTCCTGAATACTGTACCGACGGTCACGGTAGTTGGCTATCAACGTGTCCCCTTATTTGTTTCCACATAGTCGAGTGGCATCGACCTGAAAGAGTTTTGAGACAATTCAGAATGATACAGGCCGTGCCACCAAACTGTCATTACGACACCCGACTGCACCGCATCGAGATGCGAGGACGCGTTCAAGAAAATTGGGTGGCTTTTCACGCAAACTATATACAGATGTGGGAAAATCGTGGTGACAGCATAGTCACAGTGGGACAAGAAGAAGGCCACGATCAACAAGACTACATGACGTGGTATCGATCAGTCACTAGAAGATTCATTGGACATGACGGGGCTTTACGTGACTATTCGGTAAGCTTTAAACTATTATTCTTCTTTCATCACGTTTTACATCATAAATTGTGTTTACTAACCTCCCGTTTTATATCGGTGTAACTTGGTGCGTCGATCGCAACGAGTGTTCATTGACGATGGGTACGAGCAAGGTCTTCTTGCGCTTGATGTCTGAGATGGCATAGACGAGGAGAATGAAGATGAAGATAAAAAAGATGATCGGGGCGAATCGAATCGAGAGGTGAGAAGAAGAAAAACACAAACACGATCGTGGGTGGGAGCACTAGACGTCCTCGTCCACCACGTCCTTCTCGTCGGACGAGGCCGTTGTTGAGAGCGACGAGACTTTCCCTACGCCACGTTCATCTCGTCCGAGAGGGAGAACAATAGAGGTACATTCCAACATTGTCCCCAATGCAACCAGAACCTCAAATGTTTGTACCTAACTCGCCGATCATGAATCTTCCTCATTACCATTTAAATCCTTATGCACCCGGCCGTCGTCTTCATATATGGACCATGGCATGCCTAGACATCCAATGTATCCGTCATTGCCTCAACACATGCCGAGCCCATTTACTTCACCATGTTATAATTATAATATGTCATATAGTGGAGATGGCTCATTCATGAACATGTTAAGCATGCCCCCGCCGCCTCATCTTCCTCTCTCGGCCAATCGCATACAGGAAGCCATTTTTTGGGACGGTTCAACCTCCTATTTTTGGGAGCATTAGTGCCGAGGTGAGTCGAGTGAAGCACCGTAGGATGAACATCAATCGACTCGACGACATTCAATGCAAGATCAGCAACCTCGACAAACTCAACCTAAGTACAAACAAAACGTCCAACTCGACGAGTACGTCCGGTTTGCATCACCGAGCAACAACGTCAACGTAACCGTCGATAAACCCGTATGATAAGTTTTTTTTTGGAATGAAATCATACTTTCATAACTTCTTTATTGCTTTAATTTTGAATTCTCACACAAATATATAACGTAGTTTTGGCCTTTACGCTTCTTCATCTACAAATTTCTTCTTATGCTCACGATTGTGTTGCATGGTTTATAGTAGATATGCATGGGTTGCCCCCGAGATACGTGCGTAACGTTTGCCTGGATTGTCAACCTCGAGATACGTTCGTGTTCTTTGCACGGGTTGCCCACCTCCGATACGTGTGTGTCATTTGCATGGGTTGTCCCATCGATATACGTGCGTAATGTTTACATGGATTGTCAACCTCGACATACGTGCATGTTGTTGCCAAGGGTTGTCCACCGCGGATACGTGTGTGTCGTTTACATGAGTTGGCCCATCCAAATACGTGCGTAACGTTTACATGAATTGCACGAGGTTGCATGGGTCGGCCACCTCGACATGCACGTCGTTTGCATGACTCCTCCGTCGCGAGATACATGCGTGGCGTTTACATGAGTTGTCCACGTCCGTATACGTGCGTGTCCTTTACATCATTTGTCTACCTTGAGATACGTGCGTGATACGGGTTGTCTATCTCGTGATATGTACGTGATGCGGCTTGTCCATCTCGATACGTAAATGACGTTTGCATGGGTTCACCGTGTCACGGCCCAATAATTAATACACGTTTAATTCGTTAATCAGGACAAAATGACCAAGACGTGGGACCCGCAGCGAGATACGTGTCATTACCGAGGCACGGTGGCCGAGGTAAATGTTATATTTGTTGGTGTTGTGTGATTTGTGGTTGTTTTTGCTGTCGGTTGTGGTTGTTGGTCCGAGGTAGGAGACTCGAACGAATCGCAGTGAGCTCAGTGGACGGCAAGTGAGTCGTCTCCCCGCACGAACCCAACTTGGGGTTGGGGATGAACGCCCAACCCCAGGTACAAATGAAAAAAAAAAATAAAAAAATAAAAGTTTACGGGACGAAGAAGATGGTAGCCCGGGTCGGGCCGACCTGGCCCGGCCCGGGTGATGGCAGGTCGGGCCGACCCGACCCTTTGGATAAGGGGTCGTCTCACACCGCTTCGAGTTGAACAAAGTACTCCTTTTCAGGAGTAAAATAGAGGTTGTGTATTTTGTATAGATGACTCTTTTTCAAAAGGAGTCATTCATTTTGTATAGATGACTCCTTTTCAAAAGGAGTCATTCACTCCACCTCATCAACCCACATGCCACATGGTGCCACATCATCATCAATGTCTCCTTTTGAAAAGGAGACATACCCTATTTTTGGAAATAAAAAGTAGACACCCTTATTTTTGGAATTAAAAATGTATCCAACCTTATTTTTTGAAAAACCCCGCCAATCCGAGCACGCCACGTCACACGTTCAACCGCAGCCTCCTCCAATGAGCACACGACACGTCTCAAAACCGTGAAAAACGCATAGCAGCCACTGGATCCTCCTTGGCGCACGTGTTACGAACCAAACCCGCAATTTCCAATTTAAGGTGTTTTTACATTAAGACTCGGGTATTCTTTGGAGAACTCACTTTTGGACGGCTAGACATTATTATTTTCTATTTTCTTCTCCAAACACCTTTGTTTTCTTGCTTTCTCTTTGGATTTTAATAGAGTTTTCAAGCAATATGTCCGGCTAACTTCGTCGATCTAAACCGGAGGTGGAACGAACTACCCTTTTAGCATAAACATATGTGAGATCTACTTTGATTTATTTAAATTGCTTTTCATTGGTATTTATTCTCTTTGTTATTGATTGAATAATTAAGATTAAATTCATATTTAAATCCTAATTCTTTTTGTCAGTGAGTTGTAAGCATTCGTCCTTGTGCAATAAGACCACACTAGTGGCAATTGACCCTACCAATTGATTAGCCCCTTTTGGGACCGGTTGAATACCTTAGGGATTTAGGCTAAATTGGACAGACTAGTGATCCAATTGTCTAGGTGTAGTGCCTTCACAAAGCCCATTGCGGTCAACGCATTAAACCTTATTCGCTTGAGTATAAGGTTATGTGTTTGACTAGAGATGTGGTCATTATCGTACTTTAACCATCGAGATAGGGAAGTGCGAGGATCTACGTACGTTACCGGGTCTATAGCTACTCTGAATTACCTTTGATTTGCATGCACTATCTAGATTGAGGACCATATGTTTAATTATGCCAAAATGTGGAAGTTTGTGATACTGATGGTTTAAGTTGTTTTCCTGATTGATTCATTCACTTAGCATTTTTATTCCTTA
Organism: Stephania cephalantha; assembly: GCA_039657325.1. Classification (NCBI taxonomy): domain Eukaryota; kingdom Viridiplantae; phylum Streptophyta; class Magnoliopsida; order Ranunculales; family Menispermaceae; genus Stephania; species Stephania cephalantha. The sequence continues at coordinate 9,951,516 of CM077579.1, forward strand.
TTTTTAGTTAGTTCTCAAGAACATTTTTTAGAATCCCTCCTATTTACTTTTTAGTTCATTAGCATAGGTTGAAAACTTGGTCTTCGTGGATTGACCCTATGCTTGCCATTATTGCGCTTCTTGTGGTCATTCGTAATCTCTATGGGATTATATATTTTGACGTATTCGACAGGGTCATCCTTCCTCAAACTTTAGCGCGTTCAATATGTAAATAATAATTCAAAACACCTTATGAATACTATCTACTATACGTGTCAATTGTTTTTTTTTTCTTTTTCATAAATCACATTTATATATTGATAGTACCCTTGACACAAAAAAAAAAAAAAAAAAAAAAAAAAGGGCTGGGAGCCAGGAGGGTATGGTTCCAACCCAAATATAGTTGCTCAATTGTTGCATGGCGTATGCTGGTAAAGCATGAGGTTGTTGTTTAATGCAGGTGTCAATTGTTGTGTAAAGTATTTATAACGAGTGTATAAGAGGCGAAGTTGTTAATTAATATTAGTGCAGCTTCTTAGTATTATAACATTAAAAGATACAACATGAGGTGCTAGAAAAAACAATTTTTTGTGTATGGCATTTCGTTATATGTGTACAGGAACGTTAGAAATTGTGGCGTATCATTTTTTTTGTAGTGAGGTACTTGAGAAAGTAGTGAGGTACTTGAGAAATACACCCACTACATTTTGTTTACGTGGTACGTGCTCGGTATGCAAGCTTACCTCGCATAACACAATTGCCAATGCATTATTTTAATGTATTTCAAAAAGAAATCGTTTGATGAGTTTGGGGTTCCCTGTGGCACATAAGTGGTGCGGTGGGTGCGTATGTTTATCAAGTATATGTAGCATTTTTCATTTACATAACGCTAATTAAACAATGGGTTATAATTTAAAAGGGCGCCACATCATCATGACACTACTCGAATGGGTGTTTTTCCAAAAGTAGAGCACCTTTACAATTTATTTCACAAAATAGGGTGGTGTAGTTTGAAATAACAGAAATAGGCAATAACGCCTTTTGAAAAGGCGTCATTGCATTTGGTGTGTGTGACGTGGCGGTGAGGTGGCAGTGTCGTGGCGTTGCAATTGTATGGATAGCGCCTTTTGAAAAGGCGCTATCCATACAATCGGTCCGCCACCTCACCGCGTCATCACCGCCACGTCACACACATCCAATAACGCCTTTTGAAAAGGCGTTATTGCCTATTTGTGCAGTTGGTGAGGTGGCGGTGACGTGTCGGGCCAATTGTATAGATAGCGCCTTTTGAAAAGGCGCTATCTATACAATTGCGCCGCCACGTCACCGCCACCTCACCAACTGGACTCGCCGATCTGTCCGCCACCGCCGCTGCCGCTGGTCCGCGACCTCCCTGCGCGCGTTCTTCAATTCTGCGCTTATTCGCCGCCGTCACCGCGAGCTCTTGACCGCGTTGTCCCTCGGCCGCTCTATCCTCGCCGGCTGGCCGTCGTCGTCGTAGTTTAGCGATCTCGACAATGACAACCAATTTTGAATATGCATAGGAGGAGTTTAATTTTGTATAAAAAAAGAAACCAACTTTTTTTTTTTTTGATTAACCCCTGTGTATCTAGATTTAAATAGTTGTATTTACCCCGAGATTGTCGAAGTAGACCACATCATCCTCATGCCTTTGCGAGTCGAGTGCATCACGGTAAGTCGATACGACGTGCGTCGAACTTTGTGAAACCGAAAATGCATCGAGCCATCTGTATAGAAAACAATAAGTTAAGATAAATTAAATTGGACAATATTTTTTAGCATATTAATGACAAATCGACTTTAATACCTGTGTCCCAGTGGAACGTCCATAAGCATATTTTGGTCATCCACCGTTCGCGGTTGAGCTCTAGAAACACGCAGGCGCCTCGGTGCTATGAATGGAAATATGTCCCATGCCCACAGTTGTACAAGAATTGACGCGCCAGCAACCTCATGTGCCCCTGCGCGAGATCCGCGACACAACTCCCTGTACAAATATGCCAAACATGCACTCCCCCAACTATATTGTCCAGCTACTTGGAAATCCTCTAGCAATGGTAGGAACATCAAATGTACGAATCGATTGGACTTGTCGGCGAAAAGACAACCACCGATAAGTTGTAGTATGTACGATCGTACATAGCGTTGCACCGACTCCTCATCGCTATCATCATCTATAGCTGGTACGTTACGCTCAAGCCAATCGACTTTCGCCATTTACAGCTAACCACATCATCTCCCACAGGAGTTTGTCCAAGTAGCCTCTTACGGACATCGACATAGTCCGTATATGTCGTCCCCGTCACAGCATACCTTCGATAGGTAATTCAAGCCGTACCCGCACGTCTTGGAGTGTAATTGTGCACTCCCACAATGTATGTGAAATGTATGGGTCTCGTGGCGCCATCTTTCTACTGAACGCATAATCAAAGCCCAATCAAGGCTGAAAAATGCTACCCGAGAAATCCCATAGAACCCACTCGGAACGAAGATATGGGATCATCCTAGAATGATACTTTGCATCGTTCGATCAACGACCCCACGTCTCGGCGTACGCGCATTGTTTCGTACACCTTATAATTGATAAGGTCGTAATGTATGAGTTTGATACGTTATTGCTGTAAATTTGACGTATTCATGTAAAACAATTTACCTCGCCCCTCCAGGTTCGCGATGATCTGTGTGTACCTTGGAGTTGCAATAGTGATGGATCTCGAAGGACTCAGTATCCATTGTTGTACAACTACAAATGAAAGTTAGAAAAAGTAAATGAGTGTTGTACAAAACCAAACGATAAATATTTAATTAATGTTCACACAAAAACAACTGCGTAAATGCTCAAAAGCAACATATGTACGAACTTAAGTTACTTCACACATTTTACAAAATCGACTATAGGTTTTCATTGGATGGTTGAGGTCTGCTTGGACAATTTTTTTTGTTATGTCCCTCTGAACGACAAATACCGCACCGGTTCTTCCTAGTTGGGACTCGTTGACGGTCTTTATTTGGACATGTTGTTCTTCTATGTCCTTCTTGATGACATATCCCACATCGCATAGGTCTTTGGACATTAAGCTAATCCGTTTAGTCCCTCAAAAGTTGTGAAGCCACTATTTCCTTTTCTCTAAAAAAGCTTTTGTAGACAAACATGAAGGCATGCACATAAAAATGACAAGGCAGAGAAGAGAAGTAACATTTCTTGGTCAATCTTTTGCATAAACAACCACAGCATTTCACCAGAAATTGAAAGTTAAATCTACATAGATAAGTGGTTCAATTAACTTTCTCAAAGAAATGATATTCGATATATTGAACTAATAGTACTAAAATAATGCTAACAAACATAAAAAGTAAACACTTTGCATTTCTCAAACAAAAGTGAAAGTGGAAGCGCATCCTCGAAACTATTCCATTGTTAATTTCAACCGAAATGCTTAACTAAAAAAATTAAAAAACTATTAATTACAAAACTAAGCAAATTAAATAACCTAACCTAACATAACCTAACTATGTGAACTAATTTAACGAACCCAACAAAACTAAATTATACTGCCCGCAAATTGTCAAACAACAAAACTAAAGTAAAGTAATCAAACATTAATAACCTAACTAACGAAATTAACTAAACAAACTAACTAAACTAAACTAACTAACTAAACTAAACTAAACTTACCAAACTAAACTAACTAACCTTAACTAACTTAAATACCTATACTAAACTAAACTAAACTACACAAACTTAACTAACTAAACAAACTACCTAAAAATGATTAACTAAACTACTAAACTACTAAACGAAACTAAACTAACTTAACCGTCTTAATAAACTAAACAAACTACTTTAAGTAAACTAACTAACCTAAAGACCAAAAATAAACTAACTTAATTGACTTAGCAAACTAAACATACTAACTAAAATAAACTAACCAAACTAAACTAACTAACCTTAACTAACCTAAATACCTAAACTAATCAAACTAACTAAACTAAACTAATAAACTAACTTAACTAACTAAACAAACAACAAAAAAACGATTAACTAAACTACTTAACAAAACTTAACTAACCTCATCCTCCTTCTCCTCCGTTGGGACGTCTTGTGCTCCGGCGCCAGCGCTCAAGCTCCCTGCCATGCAGCTCACGCACCCTGTTCTGGTCGATCCGCGCACTCACCTCGCCTCACTCACGCCAAGCACACCACCTCTCGCTTGCTCTCTCGCTGGTCGATCTCTCTGTTGCCTCAGTGCAAGCATCGCCTCGCTCTTTGCTCCGCACCTCCGCCGCTTCGTCAACTCCTCTCCTCCTTCTCCACCGCTGGTCGACACCGCTGGTCGATCTCTCTAGCCAAATTCCTCACCGTCGCCTCCTCTCTCTCGCCAACACCAGCCACACCTTCTCCTTCAACCGGCCTCTGCCCCTCCCCTCCTTAAATACCCAACCCACCCCCTACAACACACCCGTGAGCCCTACAAAACTAGGCGGGGTCTGTCTTCTTCCTCGCGCGACAGGGACGCAGAGATTCTCTGCGTCCCTGTCGCGCGAGGAAGAAGGCAAGGTACACAGATAGCGCCTTCTCAAAAGGCGCTATCTGTGTACCCCAATTAGGGGAGTCCACGTGGATCCACGTGGACTTGGCCAGAATGATTAGCGCCTTTTGAGAAGGCGCTAATCGTTCTGGCCAAGTCCACGTCACCCTGTACGCTGTCCATGTGCCCACGTGGCCAGGACACATGGATAGCGCCTTTTCAAAAGGCGTTATCCATGTGTCCACGTCAGCAAAAAAAGGGGTCCATTGTGATAGCGCGTTTTGAGTAGGCGTTATTGCCTAGTTTGATAAAAAAAATCCACTCATTTCCCTCTTTTAAAGTAAAAACAGTTGTACTTTGGTAAAAAATTCACTCGAATGTGTGATTGGTACCGAATGTCACTTGAGAACAACAAAAATAAAAGCCTTCAACCCAAATTAGTTCAGGATTAAAAAAAGGAAAATATTTCAGTGACACCCTAAAGTCACAACAGGTGACGTGATATTCAAACCTCGTGCGAAGATGGGTGTGACTTTAAGGGCGTGCACGCATAATTCTTAGCGCACAACATTCGGGGTATGTACCATGGGGCGCGAATGAATGTCTCCCAGACCTTTGTGACTTTGACATCACCAAACTCACACCCCCTCCAAGTCACATCGGCCTTGTGAGTCATCTGTGCGTGCCTCGAGATAAATACCACGCGTGTTATGCAGTGAAAATTATGTGCACAGGTCCTAAAGTCACACTTATTTTTATGGGGTGCTTGTACACTACATTACTCAATGTGACTTTGAGATGTTACTCTGGTATTTTTCTTATCTTAATACTCAATTTTACACCATAATTTGTGTTTTAATCTAATGTTTTCAACAAGAAATAACTCCATTTCCTTTGTACTTTTAGCTAATATGTCGAAACATCTATGGTGAAATGTTAGAGAAGATCACTTCCTAAAACGCTAAGTTTTTGCGAGTCATGAGTTCTACTCGACTAAGTCAAAAAAACAAACCATTACTAAAGGCACCCCATTACAAAGGGCACCAAGTGTTTATCGAAGGCACCCAACAAAATTGGGGTGAAATGCCAATAATACCCCCCCCCTGTTCTTGAAATTGAGCACCTCACTCGCACACTCACAATCGTACCCCAACGCATAACGCCCGACGCCTATCCCAGCCAACGCAGCCATGGAATTCTTATGGTCCTGGAGCAGTGCGAACGGCAAGACGGAGCCGTATGAGATTTTTGGCAGCCTTGTTTACGTTTTGTGTTGTTGTGTTGTGTTTTGATGGCGCGAGCGGTGCTTCATTATTGTTGCATTTTGCGTGTTGTCATGACCTTGTTTGTGTATTGTTCATTTTCTTGTTTTTTTTTTCTGGAACCCCGTGGTTGTCTGCCACACAGGACCGAAAATATGAACGAAATTTCGTTCGGACCTAACCGAAACTTGTTGATAAGTCTCGGTCACAAAAAATCTCGGTCACCACATACCGAGACTTATTGATAAGTCTCTCGCCACCACATACCGAGTCTTATTGATAAGTCTCGGCAATCACGAGCATCGAGACTTATTGATAAGTCTCGAACCTGTACTAAAAAGACTTATTAAAGGTTGAAAAAATTCACAATTAAAAAACAGCAACAAATATATATTCTTGTAGCTCTTCCTACCCATTGTGTTACCTTGGCCCATTTGATACTCAAAATCATTTCGAAATGGCATTTGGATCTAGAAAACCCTACAATGAAAATCAAAACTCCAAACTCACTCTTTGCTACACCAAAACAATTTAATTCAAAGATTAATATGATTGGAATCGATTGTTCCACACAATCGACTGTTGTGAACGTGAAAGCATCGATGCACGACCGCCTCAGACGGAACACTTGAGTTTCGGTGGAGATGAGAGAGGGCGGAAGTGGGGTGGCCCAAAATTGGATGGAATGTGTGTTGATGGTAGTGTGGTTTATTTATATGAAGGGGCAATTGTGTCATTTCTATTGATGTCCAATTTCAAGTAGAAAAAACCTAAAATGGGGGTGTCTTCGGTAATTGGTGGGGTGCTATGTCCGAACTCACGGCGAAACGACGGAAATAACGGAAAAGAGAAAAAATCTTCGAAACTCCAACGAAAAGCTCTCGCATCTCTCAATCATAGCCGACGATGACTACAATGATATGGACATGGGGTCATCTCTCTCATTCTCATTCTCATTCTCTCTCGTTGCACACTTTGTTTTTATGCATTCTTAGGTTTAAGAAGCTCTAATTCTGACTACTTGTTTATTCAAAACCCTAGCGATCTTACGGTTATTAGTTCAATTGTGATATGCAACGTTCCTGCGAAGCTTGTAAGATATTTGTTCTGGGATTTGTGGAAAAAACCCCATTTTGGAATTTCTTGAATGAATATGGGAATTTAACAACAACGGACCCTCAGGTCGGGTCAGCTACATGGATCAAACTCTTCTATTGCGCGCTATTTAATGCAAACGCCGCAACGTTTATAAATGTTTGATTTATTTCATGAAGAGTGACAAAATTTTTATGCTGGCGGTCAATCTATCACAACCCTCCCCCATTTCCGCTAATGGAAAATGAGCTTGAAGCCTCTCTCCTCTATTTTTTCGTACGGAAAATAGGCTTCAGAGTCATCCTCCTTTATCCAGACTTGACATCGGCTATGTAGAGCATATAATATTCTACATAGGTGGAGTTTTGAATGAAATTGGGAATGAGATGGTGAAAAATTGGTTTTGTTTGTTGTTGTGGATGATATGGTTTGTCTTTGTGGGTTTGTGTGAGTGAGTTGTTACATACATGGTTGTAGTTCATGCTAGTTAGTTACATAGACAATATGTTGGAGATGTGTGCTGTGCACCAAAATATAGTTCCACATCGGTTAAGAATGAATTCTTAACTGATGATAGAGTCTGGATCTTACCACAATTAGTGTCGAGGCCTTATGAAGTGAAACACCTTGTACCTATGTGCAAATGTTGTATAGTTGAGCGAGCCAGCCCAACAAATATCAGGGTAGTAGAGTTGGCCATCCCTTACTGCATCTAATTATTGAGCTGTGTCTGATCTGGGTATCACTTCTCTGATTGTGTTAGGAATCGGAGGACTAGGTTTTTCTTCACTTTGCGATGGTGTGCACAACTCCTTAATTGCCCTTTGTTCCATTAAGTTACATAATATTTTATAGCAAGATTCTATAGAAGTTTGCAAATGTGGATTTTCGCTTTTCCGAAATAAGCTTTTTCTGTACTTTTTTTTCTTTTCAAAACTTGTTTTCTGTTGCTGGTCTTGTGAATGGCGTTTGTAAGGAAAATGGTGACTTTTGGGTTGCGTACAGTTAATGTTTTGTTTTTAAATGTGAATTTGCACGTCGTTGCTTGTCCGGTAAATCCAGGCGCTATTTCAATGCCCACTGGAGGGTATTAATGCTGTTGTGGATGTGCCATTGGTCTATTTCTTGTTTTCCATGTAATTGTTGTGCTGTTTTCATGTCTATTGGATCTTATTTTAGAAAACTGAAGCAATATTTCTTTTATTTTAGATATGAGGATGAGCCAGTAGAGCCTGAAATTGAGGTAAAATTACTGTTTAAAGCCGATCTATGTTCTTGTTTGCATTATACCCGAGCTTTCATCATTTAAGCATGGTTGGGAAATTGGTAGGAAGGAGCTGAAGAGGATGCTGAAGCTAACAACAATGAAGACATTGCTGATCCCTTGGCGGGAGAGGGTGAGGAGAAGGAGGAGCAAGAACTAGTAGAACGACCACGGAAGACGTCCAAGTTTATGACCAAGTATGAACGTGCTAGAATCTTGGGGACACGTGCTCTCCAGATAAGGTGCTTTCTCTGGAATACATAATTGACGAAACTTTCTTGTTTTGTATTTTAATGGCATGTTCGCTTCATGGTCTTAGGGTGGATTAACCTCACCTTTGGGTATTGGCTAAGCCAGTGTTGCGCTTCAGATTAACTAAGCCACGGGATTAAGTAATACTCGGTAGAGGTGACTAAAGTAAACCACCAATTTTGGTGGGACAAACTAGTCACAATGCTTGGCCATTCTGAGATGACCAAATTGCCCCTCATCTTTACACACTTTTCTCAACCTTTAGAACGAGTTTCGTTCTTCACCGTTTTTTTCTTTTTCTTTTTTTTTTTTCTTTTTTTTTCTTTTTTAATTTCTCGATAATCTGGGGTTGAGCACACGGTCGAATACACATAAGAGATGGCATCCCTTTGTGTCATCTTCTTCCTCAAATCCGAGCCTCAATTGTGTGTTGTTTTGTTTTTGTTTTTTTTTTAAACAATCGATCCCTCACCTCCCATCCTTTCTCCCTCAATCAACACAACCAACAACAACAATGAAACCTTCAATCATACCCTCAACGTCTCTTTTGATTACACACATACACAGTTCACCAAAATCGAAACTAAAATTCAATTTATTTTCCACACACCAACAATTTACAAAGGACGGGTAGAAATGTATTAGAACCAGAGACGAGAGAGATTGAGAGACAGTGAGGAAGGAAATCGTGAAGAGGGTGAACAGGGGGAAAGAAACAATGAAGGCATGAACGAGGGAGATGATGAACAGGGGGAAGGAAATCGACTTTGATGATTTTGTTGGAGATGTATGTTAAATAGAGGGGTAATTTGGTAAATGTACCTTTTAGAACCACATTTATTCTCAAGCTTAAAACTCCCAACCGAACAAGTCCCATAAAAGGGACTAATACATAAACTCATGTGTTAGTCCCATTATAAACTAATCCCATGGCCTTGGTCTTGTTAAAATTTGAACCGAACAGGCCATAAGAGTTTCTAAAAATAATGCTTGATGGATATTCCGAATAAGTGAATATTGAATATCCTTTTGGTTTTTATTTTTTGTGTTTACATGCCCTACAAGGGATTAATGAAATAATTAATAAGCTATTTGTTGGCTAAATGCTTTGCTATACCTCATTCAAATGTTAACTAATTTGTATTGATTGAAATCTCTTGAGTAAACAGCATGAATGCCCCAGTCATGGTTGAGTTGGAGGGTGAGACTGACCCACTTGAGGTACGCATCTTCTGGTCCATCTGTACAAGAGGAGCTTAAGTGGAGTGCAAATTATAAATGCAGGATGGTGGAACAAGATCACCCTTGTGTAATTTGTATTGCTATAACTTGTCTCCAACTAATTTGGAATTGAGGCTGTGTTTTTATTGTACTCTAACTTGCACAAGCCTATTCTTTGTGCGTGCATTCAGAAAGAAGTGAAAACCTTCCTTAGCCCAGAAAGTCGCTTGGGGTCTAAGTCAATAATCAATTCGAATGCTTTCTTGTCGTGCTATTATTTTCTAGGAGGTTCACTAGTTGGTTCTGTACTCTTATTTTTTCTTGTTGGTTCAAGGCACCTGCAATTTTTTCGTTGCTTGTAGCTCATGTTTCTGTTGATCTTCTCCCTTGTTGTCTCGTCTCATTCATTTTTTCTTATTTTAGCCATGGCTGATACTATAACCACCCTACAGCTCTGATGACAACTTTCTGACTTTTCTTTTCCAATTTTATCTTCACTTTTTTTTTTCTATCTGAATATGTTAGTCTATATTCCTTTTGCATTGTTTTATTCCATGATATGACTATGAGTCCATGACATAAGTCGAATGGTGGCCACATTGTTGTTTTATGTCTTTGGTTCCTTTGTTCTTACCGACCTTTTTAGATTGCAATGAAGGAGCTTCGGGAACGGAAGATACCCTTTACCATAAGGCGCTACTTGCCTGACGGAAGGTAAGACTGCAAACCACACTGCTTTCAACAATCAATGGTCATATATAATTGGAGTTGCTGATGCTGAACATGCTTCATGTGAAATTGGCAGTTACGAAGATTGGGGCGTTGACGAGCTAATTGTGGAAGACACCTGGAAGAGGCAGGTGGGAGGTGACTGATCTTTCTCAGCGGTTTTTAGAGACTATAATACTATCCTGAAGTTTTGTATAAAGTACTGAAGGTGGCTCTAAACAAAAAATTATGTTGCATCATAATTTATGGTATGATCAGTAATTGGGAGATCCAGAACTTCATTAGAAATGCAACTCCTTAAAAGATAACTCCATTAAGCAATGTTCAGAAACTCTGATAGGCCAGGATTAGTAGACAGCTTATATATATATATATATATATATATATCATATATATAAAAGCACAAATAACAAATTTTTGAGTGGTAATGAAATTTACTTCTTTGTCCATATATATCTATCGTATTTACTTCTTTCCCCATATATATCTATCATATATATAAAAGCAACTATATATCTATCATATATATCTATCTATATACGCTACCTCTTCCACGTCTTGAACACTGCCTCTTCAAATCGATCAACAACATCGATCAACAACTCAACGACTCTCTTACCTCTTCAAATCGATCAACAACTCAATTGATCAATGACTTTCCTTCCTCTTCAAATCATTCATTCTCTGCTTTCCTTCATCGACTCATTCGTTGATTTCATTTGCTCTTCGATTCAAATGTGAGTTAATCCAACTTTCTTCTCCACATTTTTTTTTTTTTTTTTTTCGGAGAGGTTCGATTCAAAGGTGAGTTAATCATCTGGTCTATATGGTTCAATTTGATTCATGGTTTTTGAAAGAAATTTGGGTCTAATCCAGCCTTGATTCAATGTTGAATTTAACACAAAAAGCCATATTTCATCTGGTCTATATGGTTCAATTTGATTCATGGTTTTTGAAACAATACCTTGGAAGCTAATATGATCAACCACTCTTTCATTGTATGGTTATTAGAATTCATGGCATACATATATGTTTGACTATTTGTAGTGAGCGATTTCTTGAAGACAATAAGCCGAAACTGAATTGGGCTTTAAGATCTTGAACACTAGGTGTTTGTTGAAATGCCAAAATAATCTCCATCTTCTTCCTTTATATAAGAAATATATAGATGTTTGATTTGTTTGTCTTTTTACAAGTTGGAATTAAAAAATTGCATCTTTTATATTAGCATACTTGGAAAAAAAAAAGGACATGAAGTAATTCGAATCTTTATTTTTTGAACTTGTTGTGTTGTTGGTGACGAACTAATCTCTTGGTTCATTAATTCCTACACAAATGAATGTAAAGTTTTTGTGCACATTTGAGATAAATGAAAGCCTCCAATAAAAGCATGTAGGAGATGGAAAGTAAGCAATGAAATTCTTGTGCCTTTTTATCTATATCAAACTTGCGGTCGATATTTTTTAATTTTTCTGCTAAATTATGTCTTTTATGTCTTGTTGAACAAGCTCTTCGAAGTAATCTTTGTGATACATAATTTATGGTGCATAATTCTTTTGAGAGGTCAGAACCACAATACATGCTAATCATATTATAACTTGGAACTGAAGTTGAACTAAAAACACAAACTGTCTCCAAATTATATTTTCAATAATTGCGGTTTATCATATTATAATTTGATATCGAGGAACAAAGCCTATTGCATTTGCTCGATTATGAAACATTATGATATATTTCGACACTCTCGTATGCATACACTATTTGATTGTAGTTTTCAACCGATCAGTTAATTTCCATATGTGTAGAAATACCATCTTAATTCATAGTTAAGATGAAATGATGGACCATCTTAGTTTTACAATTATGCTTGTCTACCATCTTAATTTTACAATTATGACTAACACGTTCTTTTGTGGTTGTATGTTTCAGTTAATTTCCTCAAAGTAGGTCTTGACAATAAAGCGAATAAAGGAATAATAAAATAAGAATAATCTGTAACATCAATTGAAGTATAATGAGAGAGCCCCTTATTGAGGCAGTTGTCATCCCTCTTTTCATTTTTTTTAGATTATTCTCGAGGTATCCCGGGATTTGCCCCGGCCAATTTTGGACTCGAGGAATGTAGGACTACAATAATTTGCAAGAGTTTTAAAGCTTTTCCATTCCTAGAGTTCTCATCCATCTTTCCACCCGATTTATATTTTGAAAATGTGTTCGTAAGCAATTCCTCTTAGTAATCCGACTTCGAAAAACTCGTGATAAATCATTTTTAATAGGTAATATGAACTTGAACTTGTAATGTGCTCTTTATATAGACCTACTTCCATTTGGTGAAGTTTTAAAGATCTAATTAAGTTTTAATGTATTTAATGTATTTAAGTTTTAAAGGTCTAATTAAGGTAAAGTTACACATAAGAAGTTCAATCCTCCAATGGGTGGCTTAAACTACTTGCATTTGGTGGCGGTAGTTATAACTTAACATCAGAAAATTGAAAGAGTTTCTTTTAGATTGAGTTAACTCATAAACAATAACTCCATAATCTTTTGTTTTGATAAGAATCCAACTTAATTAGATACATCATACTTGACTCCAAAATGAGTCAACCCCAACCTTTCTTTTTTACATCTCATTTCAATATTAATTCATCTAATTAGAGATGCTTTGACATAACTCTCTAATCTTTCCTTCTTGCTTTCCACTTTATTCATCAAACAAGTCCAATTTGTAAAGTTGGTCATCTTTCAAATTTTGGCTCCTGTTTTTTTTTATTTTCTAGAACAAATAATTAAATACTATAAAAATTAACAAGACATATTTGCGAGTTGATCAAAAGTTTATTGTATAGTTATATTTTTTTTCAAAAGAAGATATTTGCGAGTTGTGTGCTAATCTATTGGAAGACTAAGGACGACTAACAGCCAAAAGTCATTAACCTTAGAGCTAAATATTGATGTATAGTTCTATTTTTTTTCAAAAAAATGTAGTATTTAGATAAGCGGTTCATGTCGTCAGTATATTTCATGTAATGTTTAACAATGTTTATAGTATATGTGTCCACAATTGTGAAGTCAATTTTGTTACGTCTTTTGCTTTGATATTTCGTTCATATGGATCCTTTTTTTCTTTCTATTTTTTTCTTTGCTAAATGATCCTTCTTGAATTGCATTTTTACTTCTTACGTATTCAAATTATGTACGTTTGGATTTTATATTACATAGTTTGCTCAAACTCATACATATTATTTAAATTAAATTTTATATTTAGTTGCCTATTAAATTAACATTATTTATTTTTTTAATTACTACTCTAATGTTTGTTTCATTGGATTGTAGTTTAACAATCTCATCTAAAAATTCATTTAAGTATAACCATTTTACCTTGCATTAGCGAGTTACCATGGTTTAAAACTTAGGAGTTATCAACAATAGTGAATACGCTGTAAGAAATGCAATAAATACTAATCGTAGGGAGGTGGATAATTTGAAACGTAAATTTGCAATGGAGGAAGAAAAAGAAATGAAGCGGGCTCACCAAAGACAACTAAGGAGTGAAAAGAAATAGTTGAATGATCACAATATGGATTTGAAACTTCACAAAATATTCTATGAAATATTGAGTAGGAATGAAATTATGTCGAGGGGTTTTGAAACCGTTGCAAGTTCGCCACGTCAGCTCTTATCGACACGTCACCAAGCCATGCTACGTCACTTCAAACACCGAAGAGACACGCATACTTGTCTATGACGGCCCGCGAACTATCCTTCTTGTAATCCAATTAGTAAATTTTGTTGTTTTAAAAGATTAATATAGCGAAATATACTAAGTTATAATGTTTTATAACTTAATTCATTTGTTCTGATTTATTTAAGTTATTTTAGTAGCGGAAGTCTTAATAATATGCATATGCTTAATGTAAACCAGTTATGCATTAATTTACAACCTATGAGGTGGAAACCCAACAAAATGATACCATGTATATCAGTTAAGGTGACAAAAATGTATAATAGGCGTCAATATACATGTATCAGGTGAAAAGTCTCCCAAAATGATCCCAAAAAGTATATATACGTAAATACAATCACCTACGAGTAAGCTAGTGGAGGCGCTCCAAATCAGAGGTAGTCGCCAATCACCGCCTTCCCCGGCTTCGTCGTAGGATCTGCAACTTGCCACCAACAACAATGACAAGTTCCAGTGAGTAAATCCCAGAGAAATTCAGTTAGTATTCACAAGAAATCCAAGAAAACGGCTACAATTCATGCATATAAAGTAAATGAACAAGAACGTAAAGCATGAATATAAGTCGTGAGATAATCAAGAATATGGAACGCGAGTGTGGTGTACAACTGTCGAGCCCTGGGACGTAAATACTAAACCGAGAAGGCCCTGGAGGTGAGGAAATCCACACCCCCTCTTCACGGTCGAAATGAGGAACTCTGTTGGTCGGAAGGTAGACTTCCGCCCAACGCCTCAAAGGAGAGGAAATATGTGACGAAGGTGGGTCTCAAGTCAACTCGCTCTCGAGATCATCGACTCGCTGAGAGATATCTCACGCGTAGTCTAGGGTATGACCAACACCGTAGCAACAATCGGATCGTCATCAACGAGAGAGCCGAAAAGGGGTCACACCGTCCCTTCGACCATACACAGACACACGCGGGAATAGAGTAAACATGAAAACTGAACTGGCAAAAAGTAATGTGAAATAAATAATTTACAAGGAAAATAAGTAAATTCTAAACTGACTTTCTCGTGGGTTTACTTACCTCAAGCAATCGCAATTGTCTCTCTGAAATATCCCGCACACGCCTCGAGATACGTACCCGACACCCGACTATGGTAGCCTAAGTCTCTGGTGTCCAATTATACAATTTTTATCATTTTAGAGTCTCATTACTTAATTCATTTCAATCACAACTAAATTAGGTGAAGTAAACATCACCTCCATCTCGTTGTCGAACTTCGTCGATTTCGCGCCTCTCGTCGAGGATCGATCGATCGATCCGACAACGCGCCACGCGCGCCCACTCTGTTCGCGCTCGTGCGTTTCCACGTATTTCGCTTCTGCCTTCTGCCGGCGCGCCCTTGGAATCGCTGCACGCGCTCGCTGCCTCTCACCGTCGCATCCGCGCGTCGGCGCGTCTGCCGCCACTTTCGCCGCCAGCGCCGCCGCAGCCGCCCTCTGTTCCCGATCGTTCGCGCCCACCTGCCGTCTCGCTGCGCATGGCTGGCAGCTCCCATCCCTGGTCCGCTCTCTCCTCGCTAGCTCTCTCCACCGTCTCTCTCTCTCTCCTTTCTCTCTTGGTTGTCTCTCTCTCTCTCTCTCTCTCTCTTCTCTCTCTCTCTTTTTTTTCTCTCTCTCCTTTCACTTAAGAAAAAGAAATTTTTTTTTTAAAAAATTTTTTTGGAAAGGACAAAGTGGAATGATGAGGGATGGGTTGATTTGATGTGTGATGTGATGTGTGATGTGATGTGACAACTCAATCCCATACTACCCCGTACACCCGCGTTACGCGCACACCGCGACGTCGTACACTCTCGTCACTACACGCGCACAACGCGACCAAACGAAATTCTCAATTAACGCGGTGCGAACTATTTAATAATAGTAAGATAAATAAACATTCGCCACACAAAAATAACATATTTCACCCATTGGGCGTGCCATAGACTTTTCCGCGACGTCCACGTGGGTCTGAGCTTAGGTTCTTAATCCGTAATTTGTTAATTAATCGGGATTAATTAAAGCGGGTCGTTACAATCTTCCCAACTAAAAGGAATTTCGTCCCGAAATTGAAATTTAATTCAATCTTTACCTTGGAACAAATGGGGTATCAACCTCGCACGATAGACTCCTTTTCCCAAATGAGGCCCTTCAAAAGAGAAACCTTCAAGTAGACCCAATCATCCACTTCATAACTCAGACCATCGCGGTACTTATTCGCGTACTTCTTTTGTCTATCATGAGCAGCTTGTAACTTCTGACGAATCAGCCAAATTTTCTGTGTGATCTACAACAATCTCAGGCCCAACGGTAGCTACGTCCTCGGGCTCTGCCCAGCAAGCTGGTGATCTGCATGGTCTCCCGTATAGCTCCTCAAATGGTGGCATCTCAATACTAGCCTAATAGCTATTGTTGTAGGCAAACAAACAAAGTGGCAAAAATTCATCCCATGACCCTCCAAACTGTAGCACACAGGCTTTGAGCATATCCTCAAGAATTTGAATAAGTCTCTCAGATTACGCGTCAGTCTGCGGATGAAAAGCCGTGTTGAACTGCAATTTGGTACCATATTGCTCATGCATGACCTGCCAAAGCTGCGAAGTTGGTCGACTGTCTCTGTCTGACACTATAGATACTGACACTCCATGCAGTCTGATAATTTCTCGCTCGAAGAGCGCGCTCAGCTGTGGAAAGTTATATTTCATGGAT
Source organism: Stephania cephalantha (assembly GCA_039657325.1). Taxonomy (NCBI): domain Eukaryota; kingdom Viridiplantae; phylum Streptophyta; class Magnoliopsida; order Ranunculales; family Menispermaceae; genus Stephania; species Stephania cephalantha. Next base: position 9,968,302 of record CM077579.1, read on the forward strand.
ATTGGGATAAAACGCGCTGATTTCGTCAGTCGATCCACGACTACCTAAATGGCATCGTGCTTGCGCAAAGTCGTCGGCAACCCACTGACAAAGTCCATAGTGATGTGTTCGCATTTCCACTGTGGGATAGGTAGTGGCTGCAATAGTCCTCCAGGTTTCCTGTGCTCAGCCTCAACCTACTGACACACCTCACAACTCCTCACATACTGGCTGACATATGCCTTCATCCCTGGCCACCAAAATAACCGTCGCATATCATGATACATTTTGGTCCTGCCGGGATGCACTGTGTACCTGGATCTGTGAGCCTCCTGAAGAATATCATCGTGTAACTCTGCCACTACCGGAATCCACAATCTATCTCGGTGTCTCAAACACTCATCAATGGACTCGCGCCAATCTGGGTAATCTAGACTCTGTGCCATGTCCTTGAACCTCTGATACGTCATATCAGCTCTCCGACATTCTAAAACGCGCGAAATGGATACTCTCATATGTCCGCAAATGTGTGCCTCTGCAGTCTCTGGACCTCTGACATACTTATAGCTGCTGCAAGCTCCAGGTCGTGCACTGGACAACTCCTCTCATGGGTCCCCAACTGACGCGATAAATAAGTTATCACTTGTCTCCCTGCATCAATACGCATTCAATTCTGGTGCCACAAGCATCCGTATGAACAGTTAAGTCCTTGCCCGACTCGGGCAACATCAACAACGGTGCCGAAGTCAACTTCTTCTTTAACTCGGTGAAAGCCGCTTCACATTCACTGGACCAATGTGAGATCACATCTTTCTTGGTCAATTTAGTCTTCGGCGCTGCGATTTTAGAGAAGTCATGTACAAGCGTTGATAATATCCTGCCAATCCTAATACTCTTGATGTCTGTCGTGCACTCTGGTGTAGGCCAGTCGATGACAACGTGAATCTTACTTGGGGCCACTGAAGTACCTCTGTCGCTGATCACGTGTCCTAAGGGCTTCACCTTCGAACGCCAAAACTCACACTTACTGGACTTGGCGTACAATCTGTGGTCCCTCAATCTCTGGTCGGAGCCTCGAATAAAATAATGGACCTGAAGTCGCTTGGTTCCAGCTACGTCCATCGCAAGGTACGCAGGTGTGTGAATTTCTCCATGTTTTGCGCCACCGTCCGGCCACCATGCCTCAGCGTCAAGAACTCATCTCTCAGTCTCAGTTGAATCTCGATCGGGATATACATATCATATAAGAATTTCTTGAACTTTGCCCAAGTACACGGCTCTTCGTGGGCGGCTGTGTGGGCGGTTCACCATACTGCAGCATCTCCTCTAAGCATGAATCCGAGAAATCATATCTCGTATGTTGTGGTGAATCCTCAAAAGTTCGTGACGTTTCTCGTGTGAACGGATCCATTTCCCAGCTACCTCTGGGTCTCTACCTCCATGATAGTAGCTTGATTGAACACGAATGAACTCGTTAATCAACTTCGCCTCAGCTAATAAAAATGTCTTGAATGTGATCTCCAATGGTAGAATCAGTGTCGGTGCCACGATCGACGTAGTCAATGGTATAGTGACTGCTGGCAGTATCTCGGTAGTAGTGGTCGTGAGCGGGGTCGCCGGAACAGTCAAGGCGACAACTGTCTGCTCTATAGTAGTGGTGACGACGAGTGTAGCAGGGGTCGGTGTGGCCGATGCCTGCGCTCGAAGCAATCGAAGAATCTCCTCGAGCTGTAAACTATGGAGTGCAACCGTGTCGCGCAAGGTCTGATCCGAGTCGGCAGGTGTCGAGCCTATCGTCTGGCCCCATCATCCGTATGAAGAACTGGTCGTCCATCCATTTCGAATTTGCAAATCGCGAACGTACCGCATCTCAGCGTCGTAATACGTGTACATAAGTATTACAATCAATATATACACATATAAGTCCTAGTACTACCCGCTCACTTTGCTTCCCAACTAAAGTTCCACGTTAGGATCTTCGGGTTTCCACATCTAATGTTCATTGTTAAGTTTTATTCGATTGTATTACATTTTCCCCTAGGTTCCCCTAAACCTAGGCTCTGATACCAACTATGACGTTGGTATCACAATGTCTTAAGCCATGAGATTTCCAAAACTTTCCCTTAGGTTCGCCTGAACCTAAGCTCTGATACCAACTGTGACGGCCCCAAATTCCGAGGCAAACCGGGCACCGCCACGTCGCCGGACACGTCACCAAGCCATGCTACGTCACTTGCATACTTGTCTATGACGGCCCGCGAACTATCCTTCTTGTAATCCAACTTAGTAAATTTCGTTGTTTTAAAAGATTAATATAGCGAAATATACTAAGTTATAAAGTTTTATAACTTAATTCATTTGTTCTGATTTATTTAAGTTATTTTAGTAGCGGAAGTCTTAATAATATGCATATAATTAATGTAAACCAGTTATGCATTAATTTACAACCTATGAGGTGGAAACCCAGCAAAATGATACCATGTATATCAGTTAAGGCGACAAAAATGTATAATAGGCGTCAATATACATGTATCAGGTGAAAAGTCTCCCAAAATGATCCCAAAAAGTATATATACGTAAATATAATCACCTACGAGTAAGCTAGTGGAGGCGCTCCAAATCAGAGGTAGTCGCCAATCACCGCCTTCCCCCGGCTCGTCGTAGGATCTGCAACTTGCCACCAACAACAATGACAAGTTCCAGGTGAGTAAATCCCAGAGAAATTCAGTTAGTATTCACAAGAAATCCAAGAAAACGGCTACAATTCATGCATATAAAGTAAATGAACAAGAACGTAAAGCATGAATATAAGTCGTGAGATAATCAAGAATATGGAACGCGAGTGTGGTGTACAACTGTCGAGCCCTGGGACGTAATTACTAAACCGAGAAGGCCCTAGAGGTGAGGAAATCCACACCCCCTCTTCACGGTCGAAATGAGGAACTCTGTTGGTCGGAAGGTAGACTTCCGCCCAACGCCTCAAATGAGAGGAAATCTGTGACGGAGGTGGGCCTCACGTCAACTCGCTCTCGAGATCATTGACTCGCTGAGAGATATCTCACGCGTAGTCTAAGGTATGACCAACACTGTAGCAACAATCGGATCATCAACGAGAGAGCCGAAAAGGGATCACACCGTCCCTTCGACCATACACAGACACACGCGGGAATAGAGTAAACATGAAAACTGAACTGGCAAAAAGTAATGTGAAATAAATAATTTACAGGAAAAATAAGTAAATTCTAAACTGACTTTCTCGTGGGTTTACTTACCTCAAGCAATCGTAATTGTCTCTCCGAAATATCTCGCACACGCCTCGAGATACGTACCCGACACCCGACTATGGTAGCCTAAGTCTCTGGTGTCCAATTATACAATTTTTATCATTTTAGAGTCTCATTACGGCTTCCGCATCGCCGCAAGCCGCGGCCATCCATCCCCGGTCCGCCTTTCTCCTCGCCATTAAACCGACAGTACCTCTCTCTCTCTCTCTCTCTCTTGGTGCTCTCCCTCTCTCTCTCTCTCTCTCTCTCTCCCTATTTCTTCCCTTCTCTCTCCTTTCATTTCTTATCCGATTATCTCTTTTTTTATATATTAATTTGGAGATAAGAGAAATAATGATGAGGGATGGGTATGATGTGATGGGATGGGTGATGTGACCACTCAATCCCATACTACCCCGTACACCCACGTTACGAGCACTCCGCGACGTCGCACACTCTTGTCACTACACGCGCACAACGCGACCAAACGTAATTCTCAATTAACGCGGCGCGAACTATTAAATAATAGTAAAATAATTAAACACTCGCCACACAAAAATAACATATTTCACCCATTAGGCGTGTCATAGACTTTTCCGCGACGTCCACGTGGGTCTGAGCTTATGTTCTTAATTCGTAATTTGCCAGTTAATCGGGATCGATTAAAACGGGCCGTTACAATGTACATTTAGAGTGCAGGGCCAAATTTATCATTTTATAAATAATTTACTTCCTGACAAGGAGCATCATTCTTTTTCGCAACTGTACTTTTATGATATTGATCATGAAGTGCAAAACCGAATGCATTGCTCTGATAGGATGAAATAGACAATTTTGGCAAGGTTAATTAGTATGCTTGCGAAAAATCCATATGCAAGTTTTTTCCGCACTTTACAAAATAAGGAAGATTTAGAAGATCATGTTGTTCAATTAGTTTCAAGTGTTAGTCGCCTTCTACTTATTGTTTTTCATGTTTTCTATTAATTGTAGTGGTTCTTTTCAATTTTGGTTGATTAACTAGAAATTAATTCCCGCGAGCGAAGCGAGCAATGTCAATCATGCGCGTAGCACGTCTTGAAACTAGTATATATATATATATATTGTGTGGGAAGTCTTTCTCTATCTTCCATTATTATGTTGATCGTGTCTCAAGAATCCAACTCTAGAAAAACGAAGGACTTATTTATGATTTTATGATTCTGCCTACTACTAAAGTATTTGATGAGGTAGTAGGAAGTGAAGTGATGAAGCCCCACACTGGAATGAAAGTGTGTATACTTACTTAACTGCAATTGGAATGAACTGTCCGTGTTTGTAGTTGCAAGCTAGCTCTAGTGTAAGTTAGGGCCATCTCTTGATCAAATCAAGCTTTAGGTGTCTTTAAGAATAGTTGTTCCACTATGGACTTGTTGTACCCAAGGTTCAATCTTGATACCTTTATTTATTTATTTATTTATTTATTTTTTGAAGAAATAGAAATTTCATTAATCATCGATGGCTTTCAATAAGTTGAATGAAACAGAACGAGACATAGAATTAATCACCGTTGCAAATTGATTTGCTAATCCTAATTGTTCAGAACGAGACATAGTATACTAACTTTAAAAACCATGGAAAAAAATTTAGGCAATGTTTGATTGCAAAGAAAATGTTCCATTAATGGAAAAGAACATTTTCTTAAGAAAGTTATCTGGTAAATGTTCAAAAAAAAAATTTCTTATATGTGTTTGATTGCATATATAAGAAATTTTTTCCCTCAAAACTCATCAACAACAAGTTTTGAAATAAATAAGAAAACTAATTGTGTATATTAAATATATTGTATGGAAACTCAAATTTTTACGCATTAAATATAATGTGTCTTAATATGAAAATTTAAATTTTCTTAATAGAAAATTCAATTTGCCTACCATAATAGGTGGAAAAATATATGAAATATAAAAAATTGACAATTGTGAAAAAATATTTCGTGAGAAAATTAGGGTATTTTTTTATTTTGATACTTTTAGTAATTAAGAGGCAAACTCAATTGTTACTTAATACTCAAACTTCTCTTATGAACAAAATTTCAATTCGAAATTAACACCTTTAGTGATGGGACAAGGTGTGGTAAATATAATGTATAATCTCATCAATTTTTTAACGATATAAAAGCGAAAGCATCGATCTTTGATGAGATCGATGAAACATTATCCAAAGACAGTTTTCAAAAAAATAAAAAGGTACTTAATTATATGTCAAACTTTTTTATATGATCATCGCCTTCACGACAGACAGACAAGTAGTACTGGTACTGCAATAGTGAGGGCAGTACTAATTAATCCCAGTCTTAGAAGAACAGTTGACAGCATTAATTAGTAGCAATACTAGCCAGTAGTACAACTAATGGTGTCACACCAATTCCTCCTGTTCCAGATCGCACTTATTCATATATAGTAGTATTTTCATTACAATCCCAAACTAGCAAGGTAGACATATGTATAAAGTTTTTTTACTTGGATAATATGACTTTAGTTTGCATTCACTTGGATTTTCATGCCTGAACTGCAGTGGCCTTGGTAGCTACATACGAAGTAGTTCGCCCCCTTCTTCAGGGTGAACTTGTCGTTCCCGCTCGATTGTGCCTTTGACGACTCCGAGGCTGACGCTTTGCAGTTTCTAAATCCGGCAAGGCTTACCGGCACAGTGTTGTGCATACCTTGCTGGTAGTTGAAAACTACAATATATACATTTTGGTAATTAATTAATTAATCAGTTTAAATAATTGAGAATTAATTAGTAATTAGTGTTGCAAAATTAAGACTTCAATTTATATGGTACCTAAGGTGTCTCCTGCGGCGAAAGATCGCCCATCGGCCCAGTCATTGTACGATACAGAGAAGCCCCATCCCTGAGAATCCCCACGACGTGGGTGGTTGAAGCATCGGAGTGCTTCGACCAGGCCATAACAAGGAAAGTGAGGAGCAGAACTTTGATGCAATTGCCTCTTCCCATGGCCATTTCTGTTGCTTTAGGTAGTTAATTAGTTTCCTAGTGATTTAAGTTGTAAGTACTAGCTACTTCATTAATGTGCTGAATTTATAGGAGATTGCAGTGACAAAAAGTATCATTAGTTAATTAAATTGTATAGCTTTCTTAATTAGTTTGATATTCTTCACGTACGTTGTACATTGATTAATCAAATTCTTTACTTAGGAGCCTTATCTCTAACTAGAGTCATAATCAGATAGTAAAGTATAATTGGGTAGCCTATTTTATTTTTGTTATTTCTTCTTCGGATTAGGAGTTTAGACATTTTTCACACACTCACATAATTGAATTAATTCAGACTGTTAAGGAGACTCTTCTAAGGAATGGTCAAGCCCAATTAAGTAAGAATTGATTTAAAAAAAAAAGATAAAAAAAAATGCATACATTTAATTATTGGAAGGAAAATGATCTACAAACTCAATGTGTGGTGGCTCTAAACCTAAAATCTTTTTTTGGTTCTCTGTCGTGATTCAAGATCTTAACCACCGCCGATCTTCTCTTTTGATCGGCGGTAGTTTCAATCGGTACATCTCATGTGTTTATTTGTTCAATAAACTGCAGATCTTTTTAGAATTGTGAAGATTAATTGGATTCATTCTTGTTGCGGTACATCTTCCCCAACAATCGTTCATGGATCTATGCGGTTGTCGGGTTGCTCATTTTCTTTAGTTTTTATTTTTAGGTAGTTTGTCTTCGCTTATTGGAAGTCTTGATTTTTGTCTCCCCTTGTTGGAATTTATAAGTTTTCTTCTCTTATTGAAAGTTTTGTTTTTCGTTATGTGGTTCTAATGGTGTTTATGTATTGTCAAGTTTTTGAGATGTTTGTAGGTTTATAGAGAGCAATCTTTTTATTGTCACAATGTTTCAATTTTACAGTCACATTTACAACCAAATTTTTGACAGTTCTTTTGAACAAATAAGATTAGCGAATCAATGTATTTTTATTAGGGCAATTAATTTTTATGTATGGTTATGTATGAATCATTGATGATGAATGGAATTTCTTTTTTACTTCCAAATTAAAAAAAAAAGAAGAAAAATGATCTTGTAACTCAAGAAAAACATGCACAAAAGACACGCACATGTCTGGATGTTCTTGATTTTAGGCACTTGCATCCCGAGGCACATCGAATAGAAGACGACAAGTGTGTCGTTTGTACGTGTCTTTCCTAAGTTAAAACTTTGTTAATGTTCAATATTTTTCCAATTAGTTTGTGTTTTGATTCATATGTTACTTACTTTAATTTGCTTCAAAAGTTAGGGGTTAATTTTACACATGGTCATTAAACTTTACGTGTTGTAACATTTTCATCACTAAAGTTTACAAACAAAATAATTATTAAACTTTTTAAAATGTTTCAATTACAGTCACCCCGATTTGATGTGGTGCTTACGTGGCATTGTTAAGTGTATGATTGATATTAATTTTCCTCCACATCCGTACTTTCTCATCTAGATGCCTATCTAACATTCATTATTTAGTGTGTCAAAATCAATGTCCTATCAACACCCATAACACAATTAAGAACTAACAAATTAAGGATTTTTAAAAAATCACAACAGAGTAATTGTGAATTGAAGGAAAAAAGAGAGATCTTGAACACCGTCAACATCTCTCTGCAACTCTCTTCCCTCCTCAACCACTCTCACCCCGTCTCCCTGCTCCACTCTCTGCCACCCCTCACCCCCCCGAATCCACCTCTCTCCGCCACCTCAGTGACCTCACCTTCGTCATCGCTGCCTCCTCTAATTCGTGGCCTAAACACAGAGATTACATCCGAATTTGGTATAACAATTTTCATCACCATCATCAACATCAAAAATTGATTCAAAACCCCAGCAAATTGCAACGACAAAGCGGCGTAGAGCGAGGAGGGTATCGATGGAGTGTTGTTAACCTGTTCGTGAGTTCTTAATTGTGTTGGGAGTGTCGTTATAATATTATTTGGCAAAACTCATTATTTGGTCCTTGAACTTTGTGTTTGTATATTTTTTATCTTTGAACTTTTACAAAGTTTTACATTTATTAGTCATTTCACCATTTAAAGTGTTAAATTCTGACGACGATGTAGGTAACAAGAGTGTCGCGTCACTAATCAAGAAGAGTAAAGTAATTTATATTACTAAATCGAACGACTCGCATCGACCAACAAAAGTCGAAAAAAAAAATTAATTTCTCTATAAAAAAAAAATTAAAGTTGAGGGACCAAAAGTATAAAAAACTCAAAAGTTCAAGGATCAAAATGTACAACAATGAAAGTTCGGGGGCCAAATGTACACTAATGAAAGTTCAGGGACCAAAATCATAAAAGAGTCAAAGTTCAAAGACCAAAAAATATGTTTTGCCTATTATTTTTTACACACTTAATAATGACTGTTAGATAGACATCTAGATGAAAAAATACGGATGTCGAGGCAAATTAATATCAATCATACATTTAATAATGTCACGTAAGCACCACATCATATTTTGGCGACTTTATTGAAATATTTTAAAAAGTTTGATTATTTTTTTATTACAAAGTAAACTTTAGTGATCAAAGTATTATAATACGTAAAGTTCAGTAACTATGTGTGAAATTAACTCCAAAAGTTAGAATATCAATTGAAGAAAGGAAAAATAAAATAAAAATACAGCAGTCATTTTTTTTTAAGAATACAGCAGTCATTTAGTGCTTAATGACAGAGATAAAGCTCATCCGCTTAATTAGTGGTAATTTATGGGATGGCCACCCAGTATAAAGACCAATAGGAAGCATGTTATGAATGCATATAAAGTTCAGATAATATATTGTACATATATGCAGAGTGACTGATTATCCATTTGGGTATATAGATACTGAGAATCACCACAGCGGACAAGTTGTGTGAAGTGGACAAGAGTCACCTTAGATCTTGTAATTAGCTAGTGTAAAGGTAACAGCTGTTGATTAAGTGCTTAATTAGTTAAGTTTCAGATTTCAGTGCATGGAAGTAAGTTGTGTTAATTTGATTTTCTTTTTGTGCCAAATGCATACTTATTAGGTTGATTAGGTTGCTCTAATCATGCGTGTTGTATAACTCTGATGATCATGAAAAGGTAAAGTCTTAAGTAGGAGTTGAACTCACTATCCCGAAAACCTTACTTTTTTTAAGTATTGAAGTGTACCATAAAATACTTTAGTGACCGACTTTTGGCATCAAGTGTATTCGTTGTGCGATACACACGTGCATACATCTCGAAGTGTATCACATGACACACTCACAGCTTGGTGCCAAAAGTTGGTCATTGGAGCATCATCCGTTTTTTTTGGTGTACGTCATCGATTTTTTAAGGGAGCGGCTAAACAGACCCCCAGTTTTTGCTTAGAGGACCCACCTTAATGAAATGACCCAACTACTCCTCCATATAAAAGAGTTTTTACTCACTCATACCCCATTCACCCGTACCCCGGTCACCCTCTCTCAAATCGCATTCTCACCACAACCCTAAATCCGACGAAATCCGAGTAAAACCACATCGATTCAACGCCGTGAGTGCATTCCTCATCTCTTTTAGTGTCGATTTCAAAGTTTTTCAGGATTTTTTTTTTAACTTTTTTGAGTCGGTATTGTTTGTAGGATTGTTGTTGGGTTTATGGCTTCGATTTAGGGGTTGAATCTTGCATTTTTGGAGTAAAGTTTCAATGGAATCGAAAATATTGAGTGATTCCGAGTAAAACCTACTATTATTTTGGTCATATTCATGTATTTTTTAGGAGTTTTGAAAAAAAAAATTGTCCGTTCTAGTTGCCCTGCGGGTGTCGGACACACAGAGCTGACACATCTGAAGAGGTGTCAAACACACAGGGTCGACACCTCTAAAGAGATCTCGGACACACAAGGCAGACACCTCTAAAGAGGTCTCGTTGGATTCCTCCGTCACCCACTGAGACCTAGTTCTTTTTGCAGTTTTAGTCAAAGTCGGTCGTTACCTCTTTAGAGATGTTGACCATGTGTGTCCGACACCCGCGAGCGAAACTTCTTTACTTCTAGGACACGACGCGACCACACCCGACCTTATTCAATGAAAAAAACACTCCTATGATACTTGATGACCTAGTAAAAGTGATCTACAATAACTAAAATCGAAAAATATAGAAGATTGAGGGGTGTTGAGGTGAGGGTGAGGGTAATGGGGTGATCAAGGGTGTTTTTGAAATTTTGAGGAAAAAGTGAGGTAAGCTAAGTAAAAAGTGGAGTACGAAGAATTAAAAATTCAAAAATGAGGTCCTCTAAGCAAAAACTGAGGTCCGTTTCGCCTTTGTCTTTTTTAATTAAAGGTACATACTTCATCCATTTTTCAAAAGTATACTTCATCCATTTTTCAAGTAATTAAAGATTTTTTTTTGAAAATGTAATTAAAATTTAAAGATTGAAATTTAGGGATCCCGCTGGCTTTTCATTTGAAAATTATTGGTGACATAATTTTGATACCAACATTTACTATTGGTAGGCACTACGCAGTACGTCCCTTGAATTTATGCATTGAGTTTTGGTGCGCACATCTCAACGTGGATCAAAAGGACAACAATAACTGAGTAGCAAATGTACATACCAAGAGATTGTCACCTTATTATTCTTCAAATTATAATATTTACAAATATAATTTATCTTTTTGGTTCTTACAGTATAGTTTTTTATTTTAGTTTTTATTTTTTTTTGTCAAAGTGATTTGTATTGAGGTGTTTCTAGTCTAATTTGACAAGCATCTATTACAAATAGATATAACAACAATAAAGCACGGAACAAATTTAGAAAATGACGCACCCAATAGTGCGACCCCAACCCCAACCCCAACCCTAAGGTAGGGACAACCACCCTGGCGACGAAGATAACATATGCACGTAGGCGGTAATTAAATCTACCCAAATAACAAAAACACTAAAAACTTGACCCAAGGAGAAGAAAACTGGAAATCGGGTAGACAAGCCGCTCCAAGGTCACTGCCGTTGACTGCCGCCACCACTGACCGTTCCCCGCTATGAACGGCACGTCCCTACTGGTTTTTTTCCTTGTATGTGACTTTTCACTGGATACGAGGGACTCAAGACCCAAACTCACCGTTTTCTTCGCCTAGACCAAGCCCTAGGCAAAACGGCCGTCGACGGCGACCACGCCAAAAACCAACAGTGAAGCTAACATGTAGCCGTTGCTCAAAAAGTAAGGAGCGATGGGAGGCGCAGTAGATGAGGTGAAGGGTAGGTGAGACTGAGTACACATCGGGTGAGATGAGAGGAAGGGGAGAAGGGAAATGGGTGGTGGGGAGATGACAATCGCAAAATAGAAAAGAAAAAAGAAAGGAAAGGATGGAGGGGGACCGACGACCACGCGACTAGTCGGAGCAAGTCGAGGGTCGGCGGTCCCAAATATATCTGAGGGTTTCTTCTTCAAGCGGCGTTAGGGTTTGGGTAGCTGCGCATGAAAACTTTTTATTTGTCATATTCTTATAGTATAGTTTATCTTTGCGCACACTCACACATACTATTGGCTACAAATAGCAAATGTATACATCAAAAGTATTTCCCCCAATCATTTTATTTCCCCTCAATCATTTTTACTTCTATACATGTATCCACCTAATCATTTTTTTATATAATTAATTTGGGAAGCGACTAAATGGACCCCACTTCTTATTAAACATACCCAAAAAAATCTTCATTTTTGCTCTTGAGCTAAATGACATTTTGCCCTTCCATATAAAAGGGTTTTTGCTTACTCTACTCACCCTCTCTCACCATACCCCAGTTAGTCAACCAAACCCCACTCTCGAATCGCACTCTCACCTTCAACCCAAATCTAATGAAATCCAAGTGAAACCACATCGATTCGATGTTGTAAATGCATTTCCTACCTCTTTTGTATCAATTTTTGGGCTTTCTTGGATTTTTTTTTGTTGTTTTTTAGTCGGTTTTTAAATTGTTGTTATTGAGTTTAAGGCTTCGATTTTAGGCTTGAGTCTTGCATTTTAGGTACAAAAATGTCGATGGAATCAAGAATATCAAGTGATTCCGAGTAAACCCCACTATTTAAGATCATTTTTAGGTATTTTTTAAAGAGTTTTGAAGCTTTTTTGTTCGTTCTTATCGCTCGCAGATCTCAGACACATAGGGTTGAGACCTCTAAAGTGGTCTCGGATGGCTCCCTCCATCTTCCACCGACACCGAGTCCTCTTCACAATCTTGGTATGAGGCAACTGATACCTCTTTGAAGGTCTTGATGGGAGTCGACCGAGACCTCTAAGTCAACCGAAGCCTCTAAATAGGTATCCACCGTGTGTGTTTGAGACATATAGGTGGCACTTCCTGTAACGGCCCAATATTTATTAACGTCGTTATTTAAGCTATTTTCAAACTCGGAGCTAGCTCAAGCCTACGTGGACTCCCCGAATAGGCTAGAACACGCATGACTGGCATAAATAGTTATTTATGTCTGTTGGTTGCATATTTGCGATGTTAATTATTATTTATTTCATAACTCATCGCATGTGTGTATTTATAATGTCATATTGTGTGGAATTGTGTAATAGGTAAATGCCTCGTAAAGCGTGTCAACGCATGTATCAAATAGGCATAGTACGGGTACACTAAGTTTTATAATACTAACTTGAATAAAATGACTAAGAATCAAGGTGAATATGGCATAAAATGGAGAATCAAACTTTAGGCTAAGTCAAAATAATTGGGTACATCAAAGATTGGTGCGCCTTGAGATGCATGTCGAGACGCGGGGCACTGGGTGCCGGGTAGTCGAGGGTTAGTAGGATCACAAATATGTGAAGTATGTGACTAAACGCACTAACCATATGTAATTATGTGCCTCGGTGAATTAATTTAATTTAAGATAAAATAAAGTCCTATAGTCGGATATGAATTAATTAAACCCTTGATCAACGTAGTGAAGATTCTAGAATAGATATAACAAGGCAAGATGAGTGGCTTTCATGTGGGGCAAGTGGTTTCATTTTAGGACAAGTGGCATTGAGGGAGGACACATGTCATAATAATTAACTAATAGTAAATCAAATATTTGGCTAATTAATCCACTTACTAATATAAGTATATAAGGCCTATACTTAGTGGAGGAGTTCAACATATATATTTGAGCTTAAAAATCAAGAGGGATTGAGGAGGGTCTTGGCTCGAAAAATCTTAGGGAAATCAAGGAGAGTTGGAGCTCAAATCAAAGTGTCATCAACTCTAGGTACACATATCTCTATTTCAAGTTTGAAATTAGTTCTGAGTTTTGATTATTTTCAAAGGGTAAATGTTTGAATATTTGAAATTGGTTTATATATTTGGATTCCTCATTTCAAGCTGATAATCCAGCTATTGTGAAGTTCTTAATTTGGTTTTGAAATAAAAAAGATATGAATTTTCGAAGTTCTAAGACCAAAATTAGAATTTATGTATGTTGTATTATAAATCAGCCTATGTAATTTGGTCATAACTTCCTCTTTTAAATCGAAATGAACCCAATCTGGTGGCATTCGAAAGCTAACTCAAAGGGGAACAACTTTGTCCTCGAAACTTTTGTAATTTGAATGTTTTCATGTCCAAAAGGGCTTTACAAATAGGTGATTGAATGCATTACGAGATTTTTGAAACTAAAATTTTAAAAGCATGTTTCCTAATTACTTATCCAAATGAGTTGATCATCAATATGTTGTTATTGTGTATTTTAGCTGCCTCATGACCAAAAATCACAATTTTCGAAACTATAGATTGGGAGAAATAAATTTTCTAACTCTGTTGGTCGATTAAGTTCCAATTTGAGCCATTTTTGGTAGAATTGAGATATCTCTCTCGTTTTAAATCAGAATTTTGCCAACCAAACCTTTTCGAGAAGCTAAGATAGAGACCAAAAACTTTGTACGAAGGGAAGTTTTTGAGATTTGGACAATTTCATGCATAAAAATGCACTGCAACACAAGACTAAAATTGAGACTTTATTTAGTCTTTTAGGGCTTATTTGGAAAGATCAATTTAAAACATATTCAACGAATCTAAATACATAATAAACGCATTTAATTGACTTCAAGGGACTGAGAGAACGTAGCTCAGGTATCGGGAGCTAGGTAGGGTCAGATTCAAAAGTTCGGGGAAGTCGGAGCGCATATTGAGGTTTGTAAAATCCAATAGAACGTCACTTGAGTATTTAATTGCTTTCATTACTGTTTTATTCTATTTTGTTCAGTATATTCCTAATTCTATTCATTCTTCACTTCAATTATCTATGTCTGTGTTACTGTTTGAACAATTGGTCAAGTTTACTCTAGCCGAGTATTCCGTTGTGCGTCTATGACACGCTAGACTATAGCATATGTAGTAGGAGTCCTTGGTGAATAACGACCCGAGCTACTTTGTCGGTATATGTGTCGGTGCGCCGTGGGTCTACGCAGGTCACCGAGAGGACCAGGTGATGGGCCAGTTGGAGACGCCCACTAGAGGGATCCTGGGGAGGGTATCCGAAGTATACATGGTCTAGTCTAACCGAGACGGGCACACACATTTGCGCTTTATTGTTATTACGCATGCGATGGTCCCTGTACAGTTGTCTGTTTAGTTTCCGTTTTTTATTTAACATTATTTATTGGAATTCGTTTACTTTATCATATGAATGCTAAGTGAATTTCCTTGAGATTTTACTCACTGGACTCATCATCTGTTTTGTTGTGATGCTGAGTGTAAATCCTTCTACGAGTAAGGGTAAGGGGATTCTTGGCGACTATCTCTGAGCTCGTCCGTTGTTCGACACACTACTCGTAGGTGTTTATATACATATCTTGTTATATATTTTGGATTTATGAGAGACTTATGAGACACTTGTACTTGCATATATTTACTTTTATTGCCTAATATACAGTGTATTGTATTTCGGGTTTTCCATAGTATCGCTGATGCTCTATATGACTTGAAAGTTAATAAAAATTCATGTTTATTCTCAGTTAAAGACTTTCGTTGTAAATTACTAATTATCTATGTACAACTCTGTAAAACACAAGCCATACTTGTAACTAAATGAATATCTCGAATAATTGGCAAAAAATATAGAGAATGTGACAACTAACATGCACACCAAGGAGCGTTGATGTGGCAATAATGTAGGCTGGGCTGCCGGACCTGCGTAGCACCTCACCCGGCGGCCTCGGCGCGGGGCTGCCACACTTCCACTCTTCTAAGGCACATCGAAACTAGATCCGATCTTGTTTAACGAAAAAAAATACTCATACAACACTTCCGACCTAGTACAAGGGCTCTATAATGGTTAAAACTGAGAAATTGAGAGGATTGAGAGGTGTTGGGGTGAGGGTGATGGGGTTTGAGTCGTTGAGGGTGCAATATTCTTGGGGTTTAGAAAAAAAAGTGGAGTATTTGAAGTAAAAGAATTCAAAAACTGGGGTACAAAAGAGTAACAAGGTACGTTTAACAAGAAGTGAAGTACGTTTAGCCGCTTCCTTTATTTAAGGGAAATGTTTGAGTGAGATATTGTGACGACCCCTTCTTTAAAACAGGGCATCGCCTAGCCTAATCCCATAATTAAACCATAATCTCAGCCACGTAGGTCTCAACTACGTATTAGTCAGCCTTTGTCATATTCTCCTTGTTCAGGATAAGTAGTACACTTGTCATATTATTATTGAATTTCATAGTTAATTAAAACTTTTTACAGTTAATAATGCCTAACGAAAGTCTTAACAATTATGCGAAATAATTATTAAAAATCCTAGGTGTGGAAACCAGGAAACAACATCACATGCATATAAATATCATAAAGATGATAACACAGTGAGCTAGTCAAGTGTCAAGTCGGGGAACTAATCGCTCAACCCAATATACAACCCAAAATGTATAGAGAAAGACATGAAGTAAATATTACATAAAAAGTAGAGACCTACAAGATATGAGGTAAAAAATCGTTGAATGCTCAGAGATAGTCGCCGATTTTCTCATTGCCCGGCCTACGGCTCGACGGATCTGCATCTACCGTCATGAAAAGGACGATGAGTACAATAAGTAATAAAGTAATTTATGGAGTTTCTTATGTACATTTTCAAACATAATCGACTGGTATTTAAAAACATAAATATAGCGAAGAAGTACTGAAATAGAGATCTGCTAGAAAATACCACAGTTAAACAAAACGAGACTGACACAACCTAAGTAGTAATGATCTAGGTTCGGTTGGTTGAGAGTCTTATCATATAGGCCTTTATTCCACTATCAGAGGTGTAGAGCACGAGGTGGATATCGAAGGTTGAAGCTGAGCTCTACGACTCCATAATCATCTATATCTAAATCTTCAAAGGCAGAGCTGGGATCTACGCATAAATAAATCATCTATATATACATACTTGCCAACTACGCCGGGTCTCATAACCCGTGCGCCGCGCAAGTGTAGCGGTGAGTGCCGACATCCCCAGTAGTCCAGTGACCCCGTGTGTCGTACATCTCATAATCGTGCAATGGAACCTATATTCTACCACTACTTTATAATTTCAAGAAAGACTCGCATCAAGGATATCAAGATAAGGCAATATGCTTTAAAGCCAACAATCATCTAATACAAGTCCATATACACTGCAATTTTATTACTCTAATCCTAATAGCATACTATTCTCGATCACTCTTTCATAAAAAAATAACAAGAAAGACATAGAACACGAGAATAGAGTCAATGATTCCATAAGCAAATGATATCATGATAAAAACACCCATATAATGAGTAGAATATGAAACAAATTCATGATATCAGAATACAAGACATTTCATAGTCAAAGAGATTGTAAAAGAGAGTATAATTCGAATGAAATGTAAACAAGAACCTCGACAAGATTACTTACAAAGCACGCAATTTCCAAGCTCAAACTGGTTGTCCCACACCCCACGTCGCATTCCCTACACCCAATGTAAATTCTCTAAGATAAATTTCCAATGTTTCATGTGTTAGGATCTTATTTAAATACTTTTGAGTAATTATAGTTTAGCTAACTGCATTTATTGAGGTTGCTTCAAGCTATTTTTGAGTTGACTCAATTATAACATTTAATATGCTCTAAAATGCTAACATTTGAACTTTGAGCAAACTCAAACTAAGTCAAACAGTCTTAATCCAAATAAGCAAGCTTGAAAATCCATAACAATCTTATTTCTATTGAGCAAACTCAAAACTTAAACAATCTTAAATATCATCGAGCACATTAAAAATCTATCCTCTTTTGAGTCTGCTCAAATTGCACATAAAGAATTTTACGCAACTCTAAAGCTTTCGATTCTTGAGTCTAAGAATACTCAAATCACCTCGAGCTCGGTCTATTTGGCTTAAAAACATCTTCATTAAGTTCTAACATCATCATGAAATCATTTATACTCAAATTCCATGCAATAAATATCCAATAACCATTAAGTAAAGTTACTATTCATCTTCTTTACTTAACACAACCCAACAATCATAAAGACTTCCATAACGATCCCAACCAGGGATGTTCACTAATTAAGGGTCGATCTACTCTTATGAACCTACATGTACAAAAATTCATCAATGATAATAACTTGGAACATAACTTTTGTAGAGATTTGATGAAGAAAACATACCAAGAGCTTTAATGGAGTTGCCTCCTTTCATTCTTTGATCTCCACTAAGTTAGATTCATACTCTCTAGCATCAACCTTCTTGGATCTTCAAATATTCCAATAACAAATGCAATATTTTCTATAGCTTCTTTGATCTCCTAATTTTCTCGCAAGCTCTCTAATGGTGTTGGAGTTTATTTTGCATGTTGAGCAAGAGACCATGAAACTTATATAGTTATTGACTTTAAATCTCACCTCACTCACAAAATCTTTAAGTGAATCAAAGGCTCACATTTAAGCCATCATATTCCACTAAGTCAAAATTAAACCACCACTTGTCACTTTTTGCATGACACCTAACATGCACCTTATTTTCTATTGGTCCACCTACACATATCATAAGATATTTCTCATTTTGTCCATGCCCTTTTAAATTAATTACATGTAAGTCTAATTCCATAAAACTTAAAAGTTGTACTTGAATTTCGCTATATTTACAATCAAACCATAGACATATTTTATTTAAGTTGGCAAATATTCGTTTAGTCTAAATATAGCTACTAACTAAAGTATGGACTTACATTATATCCAAATTCAAGTCTATTTAAGTACTAATTACAACATCAACTATTCGCATCCCGCGCTCGCACGCATCTCGAGGCTTGTTCCTACTCTCTTCTCGACGCCTATATATACTAAATAAAAGTGATTTAATAATTTACACACATACACAACACTAGGAATACGTCACACAAATGTAAAATATACCTCGGCCATGTGCCTAGGTTAGTGCAAGTATCTCAATGCAGGTCCCACATCACGGGTCGGTGATTCGGATATGGAATAAACTAGGATTAGAAATTTGGGCTGTGACATATACATATTTTTCCCTTTATTTGTTTTAATGTAGTATCTGATGTCAAACGGACTAACTAACTAACTAATTCATATTCAAACACCGTCGAGCCATATATAGGAAAAAACAGACATAAAACCAATTCCTCACTTGGGAACTGATCTCTTCCACCTCACACAAATCATTTAAGTGTTACATTCTAAGAACATCTCCAATAGTAAATGTGGATTGTATGTGTTAACTGATGTCACGTCAACAATGTGAAGATAATTTCCATCATAAGTGGCTTAAATAGACATTGAAGTTCAAAAGTGCTCTCCAATAATCAATATGGATTACATTTTATTAAAAAAAAAGATTATTGTTTTTTATATATTTTAGAGAGAATCACTGACGTGACTATGGACTTCTAGAAGTAGACATTGAGAATATACATTGTATATTCCTTACATGTCACGTTAGCTCAATATTCGAAACACACATTTGCATTGGAGATGGTTTTTTTGTTCCAATGTTTATTCAGTCCTAAGTGAAACATATTCACACTCAATCTACATTCCCATTGAAGATACTTTACTAGGGATGCAAATGGGTAGGGTAGGGGATGAGGACCTCATTCCCATACCCATTCCCACTAAAAAATTTATCACCCATACCCATACCCATACTTATCTGGGGATGAATTCTCATATCCATCCCCATACCCATCAAATCTTCGTAGGTATGGGGAATCCCCATGAGTAAAATGTTTTACTCATTTCATTCCCCATTGGGGATCATCGTGGAGATTTTCATGGGGATTTTTGTAGGGATGGGGAATCTCGTTGAAATTTTTTTCCCATTCTATTTCCCATTGAAGATCCCCGTGGGGATTCTTAAAAAAAGAATTATAACAAATAAGATGTCAAAATATATATACATAACAACACAATTATTGAAATTCCAACAAAATAAAAAAAATCAACATATCATGCAATAAAAATTCTATATAGTAAGTGCTAACACTTATAATTAAGTTTCTACAAAATTATTGGCATACGCAAAACGAAAAGTTCAAAATCAAAATATTCCTTAAAGTCACTATTTCTTTAAACCACCAAGTCATCAATCTTTTCAGTACTTTTGATCTTAAAATATAAATATAGTTGCAAATAATTCAAAACGAAACATATAATTATTAACTAACCAAATAAATTAAAATTATAAATCTCATTAAGAGGTTTTTTGTTATATGTATGAGTGTTTCAGAGTGAAAATTATATTATTATGTAATATTTGTAATAAATATCATATGGTATATATAAATAATAAATATTATATGGTGTATAAATTGATATATGGGGATCCCCATGGGTAGATGTGTATCTCAGTGGGGAATCCCCGTGAGGATCCCCGTGGATATATTTTATTACACATACCCGTGTGGGTATGAGATTTTGTACCCATCCCTACCCCATCCCCATTTAAAATCTTCATACCCGTACCCGTTATGGTAAATCTCCATCACCCGTGGGTATTCCCATACCCATTTGCATCCTTATGCTCTACATATAAAATTGTTGGTGTCTGCTTATGTATCCTGATATGTGCACATGAGTGTAGCAAATATATGTGAATTACGCTCTGTTAGCAGATATACTCTGTTTTTTTTTTTTTTTTTTGGTGTTAGTCCATTTTTTTTTACAACAATTTTATTTCGTAAAATAAGTTATTTTTTAAAAATAATGGTATGATGTGATTGCAGAACCCATAAAGTGTGGGGTTAATTTCACAGATGGTCACTCAAGATTACATTTCTTAACACTTTGGTCACTAAACTTACATTTGTCCAAAATATATCACTCAACTTTACAAAACGTTTCAACAAAATAACTCCGACCACTCTCCGGTCAAAAACCCGCCGGCTCTGCTGACGTGGCGCCACGTGGGATTTCATCGGATGTCACTTAAGTTTTTAAGTGATGACATGACATTGAACACACACACCCACCCACCCCTGTTAAGTTCACCCCACACTTATTAGGGCTCAGTCGGGCTCTCCCCTCCCCCCACTGGCTCGTCTTCTTCCTCGCTCTCTCTCTCGCGCTACCTCTCTCTAGTTCTTCATGTTGAATTGTTCCATTGTCTTGTTGGGCGAAATAGAGGCTGTTTCGTTCATCGTCTTCACGTCCCTTCCATTTTCTTTTTCCTCGAGCTCGGTTTTTCTCCTCTCTGTTTTCGTTTTTTTTTTTTTCTCTTTTACGTTTTCATGGCTGTTCATATTTGTTGTTTGTTGACTGGTTTGTTGTTTGTGTTGTTTTCAATGAAACTTTCACCTCTCTCAATACAATCACAGTCACAACAAAAACACCACAGTCCCTATTTCGATTCACAGCTAAAATTGAAATCACTAATCGATGCTTACCTTAATCGATTAACACAACCCACTGTTTCGGCTCTTCTCTTCTTCGTTCTCTTCCAATCCAGTCGAGAGAGAGAAACGATTTAAAGAAACTTGATCAAGAAAGCAACAGCGAGAGCAAGGAGATGAAGAACAGTGACGACGAAGAGCAGAGAGGAACGAAAATTGAAGAAGACGATGCCCCTTTTCGTTTGGTTTTGTGAATAACAGATGGTCACTCAAGATTGGTTGCGCGAGAGAGAGGTAGCGCGAGAGAGAGAGCGAGGAAGAAGACGAGCCAGTGGGGGGAGGGGAGAGCCCGACTGAGCCCTAATAAGTGTGGGGTGAACTTAACAGGGGTGGGTGGGTGTGTGTGTTCAATGCCATGTCATCACTTAAAAATTTAAGTGACCTCCGATGAAATCCCACGCGCGCCACGTCAGCAGAGCAGCGGGTTTTTGACCGGGAGAGTGGTCGAGTTATTTCGTTGAAACGTTTTGTAAAGTTGAGTGATATATTTTGGACAAATGTAAGTGTAGTGACCAAAGTGTTACGAACTCGTAATCTTGAGTGACCATCTCATGAAATTAACCCATAAAATGTGTAATGAAGATTTAAACCATTGCGGATCGAAGTGTAGTAGATAAGAGTATAATGAAATGATGATGTGACACTCCAACAACTCTAAAATGAGTTCAACCATTGTGGATGCTCTAAGATACAAAGTAAAGTGTGAATGTGACAGTACAATTACAGACATTAAATCAATAATATGTTACCGTATGTATCGAAATTCAATCGAAAATTTTTACCGTGACTTACTTTGAACACGCACATTTGGCACACAGTTGTTAATCTTCTTTAGATACTTATCGATTAATGTTCGCACAACATTATCGCACAAATCAAAGATCCAAGAAATTGAGTGTCAAAAGTTAGTGATCCCCAACAAGGGCACACAATATGAACACGCAGCAGAGTTATCACGAGTAGGTCCGATCAAATTAATTTTTCCTTACTTTCTTTTTTTATTTTCTCGTCACAAAAAATCGTCAAGTTGATTGTTAGCACTGACAATCGATTGACAATACAACCACACAATACAAACACATTACCAAGAAAACAAAAAAGAGAAATTGAAGAAAAGCCCATTTGATGGCACCCACAAATTAGGCCGACTGACTGCCAACACCTTACAATAGACTTTGATCTTGTTTTGTTTTTTAAAAATAAAAAAACAAAGTGAGGAAAAGCTTATTTGGTGGGACTCACATGTGATGACTCAGCCGCATGTCCATGCCGCGTGCCGAGTTCAAAAGCGCGGATCCACTGAGTCAACACAAACAAACCGGTCGAGTCACCACTCGTCAGCCGAGTTTGAAACCTTGAGTGAGTCAAACAAACAAACCTAAGTTTCTGAATCAGGGTTTCTCAAAAGATCACACTTTTCTCGTTTCACGCCCGATCGATCACAATCCTCCATTGAAGAAGACGACGAAGAAGAATCACAACAATGGTGAGGGGATTGCTCGCTAAGATCGCATCCAAGTCGCTGTCCGTCGCCGGAAAATGGCAGCAACAGCAGCTCCGCCGCCTCAACATCCACGAATACCAGGTCAATCAATCAATCAAATCATTCATTCATTCACACAATCTGTGTGTGTGTGTGTGTTTTTTTTTTTTTTTTTGATCTGTTTTTGTTCTTACTAGGGCGCGGAGTTGATGGCGAAGTACGGGATAAACGTGCCCAAGGGCGTGGCGATTTCGTCGTTGGAGGAGGCGCAGAAGGCGATTCGCGACGTTTTCCCCAACGAGAAGGAGGTAAGATTGAACGGTTTTGATGTCAATGTGAGGTGTGGATATGGGCTGGTTGATTGAGAAATGAGAATGGTGGATTTATTTGATGGAATTGAATTGGGCTTGTTTGTTTTGTGTAGTTGGTTGTTAAAAGCCAAGTTCTTGCGGGCGGGCGAGGGCTGGGGACGTTCAAGAGCGGTCTCAAGGGTGGAGTGCATATTGTTAAGACAAATGAGGTTGAAGATATTGCTGGTATTGTATTGAATTGTTATATATATCATTTTTTTTCTGTTTCTATGAAGCTGTTATTTCGTTTAATGGCTTCGGAATGATACGTCTGATTAATGACCCAGTTCCAAGTTATGATGTTCGAGAAACTAATTTATGTGGGTCGTCACTAGCTCGTCTTGTTGTCTTTGTTGTCAAGAATTCTTAAAATGCAAGGCATCGTGACGGCATTGGAATGGAATATGAAAATGTGTTTGAAAGTTTCATAGAAATAGCGGGCAGATGTTTCCTTAAGAAAATAGACAATTGAATAATGTGTTTTGGGTTTTGCCCCCAATTAAGTTGGGACTGAGGCTATGTTGTTGTTGTTGTTGTTGTTTTGGGTTTTGCCTATGACCCAGCTTTGGATTATTTTAAACCTAGATTTTTGCCTCTATGACAGTCTATATTGCTTTTAGTAACTTGTCCCCTTAAAACTCTTGTTCTTGAGGAAGATGCTACGCACAGTTTGCCAATAATGCTCTAATCTTCTTCGTTTGCACAATGCGTCCAATATTGAGTCATTTACCCTCCCTTTACCGCAGGTTGATTAGTCGGTTAGTAAGTCTTTGCCTATCTACTGTTGCTTCTTAACTTGGTATTAGCGGTTAATAAGTTCATGGAGGTCTTGTATTCGGTCCTCATTTAAAGCACGTTTTAAAATTTTTCTCTACGTTCAATGTGTTTAACTTCTGTTTGTTCAGGTGCAGTTTAAGGCTGCTCCACATGATAGAGAGTTTGGTATCACTATTTTAGGTTTTTACCTATCAGCTGTTGCATTCTCTGCACTCTTTAAAATTCCTCTGCACTCTGCAGTAATTACTGGGGCTAAAAGGAAGCTAGTAATGTTTCGAGTTATCTTTCTTTTTAGCATTACAAATCTTCTGATGAGGCATTGAACGAAAAGACCTAATAATTAAATTGATTATGCATTATTACTACTTGGGTTAGCTGCAGCTTCTATAGATACTTTGTTACTCTTGGTGCTCTGCTGTTTGACAAGTTCATTGTTACAGGGAAGATGCTTGGACAGATACTGGTTACCAAACAAACAGGTCCACAAGGCAAAATTGTGAGCAAGGCAAGTGTCATTTACTTTTCACTTCGGAGTGACTTTGCTGCGTGTATTTCTCTGTTGATTCTCATGTCTCATGACCATGAATTAAATTATTATTCAATTTTATCTTGATCAAAATGATTCATTCTAATTGGTGCTCGGTACAAACATGTGCACAACATTACTATCAACTCTGTCTAGGTGTCTGATTATTAGTTCTAGAGCTACATGTTCCTTTCTAGAAATTAGATGTTGCATGTTATATTAAAAATATATGCGACTGCAACTTACTGTTTAATCTGTCAAGGTCTATAATTGATTTTTAGTTTTTAGGAGCTAATATCTGAGCTTCTCTAACCTTGCTGGTTTGCTTTGAAATTCTGATAGTTTTTTACTTCTCGGACCCAGAAGTCCCTGCTTTCTTTTTCATTTTCTCCATGTGATTTTTGGAGGTATAAAAAGAGATTCAATATGGTAAACATCTAGGTGTTTCTTCTTTGGCAGGTTTACTTGTGTGAAAAGTTGTCTCTCGTCAATGAAATGTATTTCGCTATCACCCTTGACCGAACATCAGCTGGTCCGGTATGTTCAAGAAACAAATTTCTATTGCTTTTCCAAATATTTTATGTACAGGAAGAGTTTTATCGTTCATTCTAAATCCATAGGCCAAGCAGATTAAATTGATGTTACCTCATAGCTTCTTCCATTGTTGTGAATTGTGATTGCAAAATCTAGAATTGTTCAGTCGAAAAATCTGTTCTCATAAATTTATTTTATATTAGTATGAATTTCTGTGTATGCATATTGATTTTGGATAGCTACGTATGATCCTCTGGGCTTGCTGTGTCCTGCATATTTAAAAATTTGCTGGTTTTGGACTAAGGAATCTGCTTGAAGCCTTGAGCAATATGTTGCTACCATGGACATGAGACGCCATTTTTCTGTCCCCAAGATAGTGTCACATGATGTGAATAAATTATCATTACTATTAATTTATTGTCTCAACTGTCGTTAGAAACTTAGATAGAGCAAGTATTTATATCTTCTCGTGACAAAATAAAAGGAAAAAACACATAAGGTGGAAACAACTCGTTTAGGTACATTGATTATTGGAAAACTAATAGGGAAGTTTATGAAACTAATGGCTAATATGATTCAGATGCGAGTTAGTATTGTTTGCCTCTAAGAAATTAAATGGATAGGAGAAAAGAGTAAGTAAAATTGAAGTATAGGGTTTATGTTGTGGTATCTTGGGATATAGATAGAAAATGCGATGGAGTAGGAGATAATAGTTACAAAATAGGGTTGTAGAAGTTAAGGGAATAAGCAATAATTGATCCTAGTTTAACTCATTAATGTTGATGAAAAGAGTAACATCATTAGAGTTTATGTACAAGCAGCATGATTAAATGAGAACATTAAGCATAAATTTTGGGAGGATGTACATGAACTTTTGCGAGGAATAACCGTGGATGAAAAGATTTTTATTGGAGTTGATATAAATAGACGTGTATGGCTACATAAAGATGGATTTGATAGTGTTCATGGAGGATATGGTTATGTAATAGAAATGAAGATAGAGAATCCTTCCTAGAGTTTGCTTTGGCATGTAATTTATTTATAACTAATGCTAGTTTTAGGAAAAGGGAATCTTACTTTAAGAAATTGACATAATAAAAGCCAAATAGATTTCCTTCTAACAAGAAAAAGATATAAAAAATATACAAAGTAATACCTGGCAAAGCGCGTAATACTCAAGTAAGTCAACATTGGTTGATAGTGTTTAATGTTAAGGAAAAAATGATTTAACAATAATAAATGAGATCAATACTGCAAAATAAAGTGGTTGATAGTGTTTAATGTTAAGGAAAAAATGATTTAACAAGATCAATACTGCAGAATAAAGTGGTTGAACACTTGTACGTAACAATAAACTGATAAATGACTATAAGTTAAAGAAAAACTACTAAAAGAATATTTATGAAACCTTGTCGTGGACGTTGATTTGATGTATCTAGAAATGAGTAGTTGCATACGAAAAGTGGACGGAGTTTTTTAGGTTTCCCAAGGCATAGGACCACCTAAGAAGCAAACATGGTCATGGAATGGAGATGTTCAAATAGCAATCAAGATTGCTCACAATGGGTGTGTTGTACTGGCAAAGAAATGAGCAACATAACTCAAATTGGGAAGAGGTTATTGGTTCAATTCTTGGTGGCTACATTATATTCCCTTGGTGTTATGTGGTTGGGGCACCTAACTAACCCTATGGGATTAGTCAAACCAAAGTAAGGAGAGGGGGGGCTGAAAAAGGTTCGGACACCCATGGTTATTTTAAAAAAAGCAAGAGTGCTTAAATTTCCAAAATCTTTAAACGCCAGGATAGATTTGCCTTAGGCCGATAAACACCACAAATAAAATAAGCATAGTTGAGATGAGGAGGCTTTGGTGAACGTGTGGTAAAACCTATTAGAATAGAAAAAAAAATACATAAATCCATAGAAAAGTAATACCATTAGAGGAAAATATTAGAAAATGGTTGTTGCAATTATTTGGATACACTCAAAGATGACCAACTAGTGTTCTAGTTAGACAACATGGCACGAGATGTTGATGGAATTCGACAATAATAGGGGTAGACCTAAAATAACTTAAGAATGCATTAATTTTAAAGGATCTAAAAGATTATCAGAAGTGAATGTTAGGCGGTAAATCAACAACAATTACATAAAATGAACGTAGAAGAAATGAGGATGCTTAGGTGGATGTGTGGTAAAACTCGTAAAGATAGAATAAGAAATATAGAAATTCAAAGACAAGTAGGAGTAGCATCAATTAACACAAAGATTAGGGAAGGGCGGTTGCGGTGGTTTGGTCACCTACAAAGACGGCCTACAAATGTCCCCACTAGAAAACTTGACTCAATAGAAACTGTAGAAATTCGACGAGGTAGGGGTAGACTAAAGTTAACATGAGATGCATTAATTATTGAATGGTTTGGAAATCTCACCATCAATTGCACTTAATCGAAACAATGGAAGAGTTTGATCCGTGTAGCCGACCCCAATTAATTTGGGACTGAGGCTATGTTGTTGTTGATCTAAAAGATTATTAAAGCACATCATGAATCGCATTAGTTAGAGCTAGGTTGAAGCATTTGATCAATATACTCGACCCCAACAAATTTGGGACTTAGGCTTTGATGTTGTTGTTTTGCACTTCTTAAGGGAGAATGTGGAATTGTAGGAGAGAGAAAATGAGGCAATTAGAGTGGATGAAAGATGTTGCTTTCAGTGACTCGGTAATGCATAGTCCTTGATATCAATATTTTCAAGGCGCCGCTTTAAGCGTTTAGGGGTGCCTACAACCTAGTCCTTAATTAGGTAGGCAGTGGGCTTGAAAATATTTTTTAAAACTTAATAAAGAGGTTTGTAATTTTCAATTTTTTTTATTATTTATTTGTTTGAAAATATTTTTTATTTTAAAATGCGTGGAGGTAAAAATATGTTGATGAAAATGTATAGGTGAAAAAATATGCCCCTTATTGTTGAGGGGTCTCTAAATAAATTAAATTATTTCTTAGGGAGGACTAAGTAAATATTTTTTGTCTGCCTAGACACTGCTTAGGAACCGCCTAGACTAGGCGGAGCTAAACTGCCTAACACTACCTCTTCGCCTTGAAAACATTACTTGATATGATGGGCATCAATATATTGAAAATCTAAGGTACTTCCTTTTTTTGTATACTAAATTATTTCTTGCCAAATTAAAGATTCTTCCTTTTAAATATAGGAAGTTTGCTAAATTATCCTACTTTGGGCCCTAGATTGAGCACCTAGTTGATGTGGCACTGGGGACCCACACTTGCTTCTCCTCCTTTCAGTCTGCCAATTAGCTAGTCAACTAGGCAGTCAGTCAGTCAGTCAGCCAACCAAAAAGGGAAGTGTTGGAATAACCCCTCAATTCGCATTTTGGGATGCGGACTTATGTATCCCGTAGTGCAATACATGGGTAGTGAGCATTGTGCATTTCTCATTCAAAAACTCAAATTTTCCTCCAAAAGCTTGACCTCCTCTCTTGCACCCAATAGTCAGTGGTTGACCAACTGACAACATACAGTTAACGACATGAACAACAAATTGGGTCCTTTCTCTGACCGCATCAGCTAGGTGCCCAAAGCGAGTTAATGAAGCATAAATCCCTTAGAAAATGATTTTCTAATCCACTTTGGGCACTTAGATTTGACACTCACTTATGTGGCATTGACATGGGGACTTATGTCATTGACTGCTTGCTATCAGCTGGTTAGTCTGACTGACTGACCGTTGGGTGCAAGAGAGGAGGTCAACCTTTTGGAGGAAAATTTGAATTTTTGAAAGGAAAATACACAATGCCCCTACCCACCGTGTATTGCACTATGGGATATGTAAGTTTGCATCTCGAGGTGCGAATTGGAGTTGTTATTCCAACATTTCCCTTTTTGGTTGATTGGTTGGCAAACTGGTTGACTGAAAAGAGGAGCAACAACTGTAGGTCCCCTATGCCACATTAGCTTGGTGCCCAATCTAGGTCCCCAAAGTGGGTTAGTTTAGCAGACTTCCTTGGTAAATAGAGCCTAACCTTTGCACCGTGACTAATAAATGTGAATTTTTTGTTTTGGTGGTATATATCTTAAAGTGCCGCAGAACAAGTTTTTTGGCTACCATAGCGCACACGATAATCATCAAATTTGTGGCATTTATCCTTGTCATTAACATAATAGTAAATTCTACTCTATGGTGTGGTGTTCATGGCGTTTGTTGATGTGACCAAAAAGATTTGAGTGGCATCTAAGGGTAGAATTTACTACCAAAAAAAAGGTTATGTATTTACTTGCAAAGGTTCAAAGGTTAAGATATATTTTCCTGAGTGCGCAAGTGTTAGGGTATTTTTGCTTTGAGCCTAGAAATGCAAGGAATTGTTGAAGCCCTGTCTCTAGTTTTTATTTTCCTTTTTTTTGTATGTGTATGTGTGTGCCTGGTTTGTTGTAGACTAAACCTTTGAATTCGGCATATTGGTGATTCTTTCAATTAGCATAAAACTAATTTGTGTAAAAATATTTTTTGTGGGATTCAAAGACATTGGGAAGGCTCAATCTTTATATAGTGGTAGGGAGGTCGAATAAGTCCTCTTGAGAGGATGGGTTGACGTGAATAAGATGCACTAATTGGTGAAATTTGTGAGTAGTTCTGTAGTACTTTTTTTTGTATTTTGATGGAAGAATCCTTTTGGCACTATCAGATGTGATTTGTTAAACAAGTGGTGTGGCAACATTTTGAGGAATTCGAGAGGCGTTCTTCTCAAGCTCTTAATAATTTTTTTTGATAGGAATGGCATACATTCCTTGTATCTTCAGCCATTATTTGGGTGCAAAGTTAAATTGGCATAATGATGGTTGGAGGTGAATTCTAGTCAACAAATTTCATTATGGGAATCTATCAAGGTTAAGTAAAACTCTCCACTTTTCAACTCTCACCAACTGATAATACTTCACGTACAATAACTTTTTTTCACCCTTTTGTTATGAACCTTCCTTTCGGAATAAAATTGTATTCTTAATAGCTGTGAGCATAAATCGATAGATGATTAAATTGATGGATGATGTTTTTTTTTTTTTTCATATTTGTTGGTTTAATTGAGCATGCCATTTGCCTTTGGTGAAGTAAAGAGAAATTATTCTGTTATATTTCTTGTTTACTAATCCAGCCATGCTAATTGTCCATATATAACATGTTTTCTTGATAATATTGCTACAGTTTACATCTAGAGTGTTATTTAATTAATGCCAATGAAATATAACTGCTTCAAATAACTTATCTTGTATTTTTTTCTCACTCGTGCCTATGTCATGTTATCCAGCTTATCATTGCCTGTAGCAAGGGTGGGACCAGCATTGAAGACCTTGCAGAGAAATACCCTGATATGATTATTAAGGTCAAGATCGTGTTCCTTGTGATGGTAATATTATAACTAAATTCCTTTCTGTATACTGCTAATTGTACGTTGTATGTCTAATCAGGTACCTGTCGACGTGTTCGAAGGGATCACGGATGTGGATGCTGCTAAAGTTGTGGATGGTTTGTCTCCTAAAGTTGCGGATAGAAATGCTTCAATAGAACAAGTCAAGAAACTATATGAACTTTTCTGCAAAAGTGACTGCACACTGTTGGAGGTGAATATATATTTTCATTTATCCTCCGACGTATTGTCCTTTCACTGGGTAGCACCATCATATCTTCCTTCCTATCTCCCAAGTTTTATTATTTATTTGATGATGCTTCATTGTACTTTGTACAGATCAATCCCCTTGCAGAGACTTCAGATAACAAGTTGGTAGCTGCTGATGCTAAGCTCAACTTCGATGACAATGCTGCTTTTCGTCAAAAAGATATATTTGCTCTACGTGACCCATCCCAGGAGGATCCTAGAGAGGTTTATGTTCAGTTTTTGCTCTTATTTTTTTTTCCAGACCTGTGTTCTGTGTACTTTATGAATAAGTACTTAGTTTTTTACTTTTGTTTTTGGTTCTTCTACTTTACTGGCAGGTTGCCGCTTCTAAGGCAGATCTGAACTATATTGGTTTAGATGGAGAAATTGGATGCATGGTGAATGGGGCAGGACTTGCAATGGCAACAATGGATATAATTAAACTGCATGGTGGCACTCCTGCCAATTTCTTAGATGTTGGTGGGAATGCATCTGAGGGCCAGGTAAGTTGCAATTTGATTGCACATTTGTCCCGGTTAATGCCAAGTTCTTGTTGTATTGTTGCATTTCTCCATAATTTTAATCACTTGTTGCCACTCACATTGCAAGATTAGACTCTAGGAAAGTTTATATGTTCTTATTGGTGCTGCCTACATACAAGTGGCACTTCTCTTTGCTGGAAGGACTGAAATATGTTAGCTCCACACCATTATCAAAATGTCTAGAATTCCTATTACGATTTTGGTGGGTTCAACTTTTGGTTTATTGTAATCTATTGTTGCTTAGGATAGGAATCAGTGATTGCAGGGCGGTCGCCTAGGCTATTCGAGGAAAAACCGCCTAGGCAGGCAGTGTCCTTTTAAATAATTTTAAAAAAAAAACTGAAGAGGCAAATGACAATTAAGTTTGGTACAATGGTACCTTCCAAACAACAAAATCTTAACAAAGTTAATGTTACATAAGGACCTAAAGACTTATTAATATTCTTGAAGTGTATATTGAATGGGAATTATAATGACTAATAATAATCATTGTTAATTAAGGACCTATAAATAAATAAATAGTAACTCAGAGGCCTCTAAATAAATATTTTTTTTGCCGCTTAGGTTCCGCCTTGCCTAGGTCTGGGAAATCGCCTTGCTTTTTAATTGAAATCATTGCCGGTTCTTTTCCTGTCTCCATCTCTTTCCATGGACAAGAACCCAAGAATCTTTTTAAAGCTTGCTTAGAGCGAAAGCTTTTTTGTTATTTGAGCTATTTGAGAGGTGTTGCTTATTATCTTTCATCAATTCTTCTTGTTGTCTCTTACCATTGTTTGCCTTCGTCGATTGAGTGAATAATAGTTAGAAGTGGTAGACCTTAAAGAAGAATTTGTATTGGTTCACATGCATGGTTCTGAAATTCCTCGAATTGCCCCAAACTTCCCTCAATTATTTAGTTTTTTTTTTTTTTTTTTTTTTTTTCAAACACCGAATTAAAAAATATTCGTAAATGAAATTTTAGGAATTCTCATTCTAAATTAAGAAAATAAAGACATAATTTGCAAATTTTAATATTAATTTGAGAAAGATATTACAATCAAGGTCTTTTTTTTTCAAAAGATACACCTCTTAATAGAAGTACATTAGATTACACAAAACTTGGAAATAATGTCAAGCATAATAAGTGAATTTCAACTTGACAAAAATATTATATAAAATAATCAAAACTATTAAGATTGTACTTTGGAATCTTGACTTAGATGCTAATACAACGTGGCTAGAAATGAGTAGTTGCATAAGGAGAGTGAGATCAAACGTATTAGGTATATCTAAAGGCTTGGGACCACCAAAGAAGGAAACATGGTGGTGGAACGAGGATGTCCAACGAGCAATTAAGACTAAAAGAGAAATGTATAGGAAAATACCTAAGGGTGTGTTTGATAGCAAAAAAAATCTTCAATGAGAAAAAACTTTTTTTTTAGCAAATCTTCTCGAGAGGATTTTATAAAGAAAATTTTCTCATAGTTGTTTGATTGCACGAGAAAGAATTTTCTTTTATGGTTCAATGCGTGTGCGCATCTAAATCATCGTCGATGTCGGGCGGCTCGACGATGATGTTGGCGACGAAGCCGGAGACGAAGAGAGAAAGAAAGAGTGTATCCGCGAAAGAGTAGCAGAGGCCAAGTTTGTTTGGGTGGAAGAAATGATCGGTTCGTGAGAGAGATGGAGAGATTTTCAATTTTCCACGCTAAAAGATGAGAAAATAAATGAGGAAAATAGGGGGATGTGGTTTTTTTTCTCAGTGCAGTTACAAAGTTATCAAACAGTGGAAAAAACGGTTACATAAAAAAAGTAGACAATTTTTTATGATTTTTTTCATTTTCTTTGCTATCAAACACACCCTAAGTGTCAAGATGAAGATTTGTACAATCAATATAGAGAAGCTAGAAAACAAGCTAAAAAAGTAGTTAGTCAAGCTAAAACAAATTTCATGGAAGATCTATATACAAGGTTAGGTAATAAAGATGGCGAAAAATATATATATATAGGCTAGCCAAATTAAGAGATAAAAAGAAACAAGACCTAAGTCATGTAAGATGTATTAATGACGAAAATCAAAATGTTTTAACGCGCGATGATGATATTAAGGAGAGATGGAGAAGTTACTTCGATAGTTTATTTAATGATGACCAAGTTGATACTATAATAGATGAAAACCCACACCAAGAAAGAAATGTAAACTATACTCGCAATATTAGAAGTGTAGAATTTAAAGAGGCATTGAAAAGAATGAAAATAGGGAAAGCATGTGGCCCAGATGAAATATCCATAGAGGTTTGGAAATGCTTAGGAGAAATTGGATTGACTCGGTTAACAAAACTTTTCAATAAAATTTTAAAATCAAAACGGATGCCAATGGATTGGAGAAGCACGCTTGTGCCAATCTTCAAAAACAAAGGAGACATTCAAAGTTGCTCAAACTACCGGAGAATTAAACTTATGAGCCACACTATGAAACTTCGGGAGAGGATAATTGACAATAGGCTACGGAGAGAAACAACAATATCAGAGAACCAATTTGGTTTCATGCTTGGGAGGTCAACTATGGAGGCGATTTTCCTTGTAAGACGATTGTTAGAAAAAATATATTCATATGGTATTCGTAGATTTAGAAAAAACATATAATATGGTCCCTAGAGATGTTCTTTGGTGGGTTCTAGAAAGAAAAAGAGTGCATGCTAAATACATAGACACTATTAAGGATATGTATGATGGAGTAGTAACGAGTATAAAGACATTTGGAGGAGATACAAAAGAACTTCCCATTACGATAGGACAACATCAAGGATCGGCTTTAAGCTCGTATCTATTTACTTTAGTTATAGATGAACTAACCAGACATATTCAAAAGGATATACCATGGTGTATGCTATTTGCAGATGATATTGTCTTAGTGGATGAAACAAAAGATGGAGTGAATAGGAAATTAGAACGCTGGAGGAATACATTAGAATCTAAATGCTTTAAGTTGAGTAGGACGAAAACCGAATACATGCACTGTGAGTTTAGAAACACTAGACATCGAGATGACGGAGTGGTAAAATTAGGGGAAGTAGAAGTTCCTAAGGTAAACCACTTTAGATACCTAGGATCAATCATACAAAATGATGGTAACATTGAGAATGATGTCACACATAGAATTCAAGTCGGATGTAAGAAATGGCGGAGTGCAACATGGGTGATTTGTGATCGAAATGTTCCTACTAAGTTAAAAGGAAAATTTTATAAGACCGCAATTAGGCCAGCTATGCTCTATGGAAGTGAATGTTGGGCGGTAAAACAACAACAATTACATAAAATGAACGTAGCGAGAAATGAGGATGCTTAGGTGGATGTGTGGTAAAACTCGTAAAGATAGAATAAGAAATATAGAAATTCAAAGACAAGTAGGAGTAGCATCAATTGATACAATGATTAGGGAAGAGCGGTTGCGGTGGTTTGGTCACTTGCAAAGACGGCCTACAAATGCCCCAACTAGAAAACTTAACTCAATAGAAACTGTAGAAATTCGACGAGGTAGGGGCAGACCAAAGCTAACATGGGATGCATTAATTAGGAGGGATTTGAATGGTTTGAAAAGCTCACCATCAATTGCACTTAATCGAGCACAATGGAAAAGTTTGATCCATGTAGCCGACCCCAGTTAATTTGGGACTGAGGCTATGGTGCTGTTGTTGTATAGAAAGAGAAAATACAAGAAATATTATAAAAAAAATGTTTCTTTAATGTTCCTTGAAAAAATTAGAGTCTTGCTAGCAGCCTAGCACTTGATAGACTTATTTATAGCTTCGAATTAAAAATTATTCGTAAACAAGATTTTATGAATTTTCATTCCAAATTAATGAAATAAAGACGTAATTTGCAAATTTTAATGCTAACTTACAAGAAAAAGATATTACAGTTGATGCCATTTTTTTTTTCAAAAGATACTCCTTTATAGAAGCACATTAGATTACACAAAACTTGGAAATAATGTCAAGTATGATAAATGAGTTTCAACTTATCACAAAAAATATAAAATAAAAATAGTATCTAAAAGGATTAAACTATTTAGATTGTACTTGGAAAAACTTTTTATGAGGTATAAAAAGAGAAAATACAATAAATATTTTTTTTTTAAAATATGCTTCTTTAATGTGTCTTAACAAAATTAGAGTCTTGCTGAAAAAAATAAAAAATTAGAGTCTTGCTAGCACTTGATAGACTTATTTCTACTTCTCAGTGTCGAAATTTCGGACATTGAATTAGACTTTCCCGAATTAGTACCAAATTTTAAGTGTTCTAAACTTCCAAGTCATAGACAAAATTGAATTTTTTCTTATCCTTGTTGATATGTTTGAAGAATCAGGTGCAACCCATGGAAATGTTGGTGAACATCACATCTGGTTCCTTATAAGCTGGTCATTATCCTTTATGATGAATTGTTTTTCATTTAATGATGTGCACAATAATCGACCTGCATAATTTCTTATTACTTGTCATATATGTATCATTACAAATCGAGTACTTGGAGAATTCATTGTGAAGCAATGGATGCCAAAGTCGCAATGTTACATTTCTCATTCAGTTCTTAAACTACTCCAATGTTGTATTGTTAGTTTCATTTTTTTTGCGCAAGTTGTTACATTTTTTAGACTAGACGGGAACACATAGGTCTAAAAGTGCATCATCAACAGTCAATGCTCCATTTTTCATGGCATTTGCTAGTTCTGTAATGGATTTGTAATGTTTAATCTTCAATATAACAAAATGGCAGACTTTTTCTTTTGGCTCACGAGATTTCTCCAATCATGTGAGCAGGTGGTTGAAGCATTTAAAATATTGACCTCCGATGACAAAGTAAAGGCAATATTAGTCAACATTTTTGGAGGTATTATGAAGTGTGATGTCATAGCAAGTGGAATTGTCAATGCTGCCAAACAGGTAATAAGTGGCTTGATGACTTCTAATTAATCAATTTTTTTGTAGTAGCATGTCTTTGATTTTATTTATATTCTTGAAACCAAAATGAGTCAAGATACTTAGGTTTATTACATTCGTGAAGTATGAATTTGACCTGGACTCGAATTTATCTGATGACTCGGCAGATGGAGGACATGAGAT
This sequence comes from Stephania cephalantha, assembly GCA_039657325.1. Classification (NCBI taxonomy): domain Eukaryota; kingdom Viridiplantae; phylum Streptophyta; class Magnoliopsida; order Ranunculales; family Menispermaceae; genus Stephania; species Stephania cephalantha. Next base: position 10,004,413 of record CM077579.1, read on the forward strand.
TTTTCTTTTTTGGATAGAAAAAGGAATCGGGATTATTTATGATTGTTGGTTCTGTATTACCAAACTTTAAAATGGGTTTGATATTTTATTTTGCTGGACAATTGATCTTTGTATCTATCAATTGCTCTAATCTCAAATTATGAAGTGTGATGTCATAGCAAGTGGAATTGTCAATGCTGCCAAACAGGTAATAAGTGGCTTGATGACTTCTAATTGATCAATTTTGATGTAGTAGCATGCCTTTGATTTTATTTATATTCTTGAAACCAAAATGAGTCAAGATACTTAGGTTCGCATTCGCGAAGTGTGAATTTGACAGGGACTCGAATTGATTTGATGACTCGGCAGATGGAGGACATGAGATTTTTCTTTTTTGGATAGAAAAAGGAATTGGGATTATTTATGATTGTTGGCTCTGTATTACCAAACTTTAAAATGGGTTTGATATTTTATTTTGCCCGACAATTGACCTTTGTATCTATCAATTGCTCTGATCTCAAATTGCTATCAGCAAAATGCTCTAAAATTTTCCTTTCGATTTTCTTAGGTTGCCTTAAAAGTACCTGTGGTCGTTCGTCTTGAAGGAACTAATGTTGATCAAGGGAAAAGAATATTGAAGGTAAATAGGGAAAACCTCACATGTTTACAGACGAAAGAGTTATTGCCGATTGAAAAGGAATCAAATAGCATATACTGATCGTTTAACGCTGTTGGTTACTTATTATGCAGGAGAGTGGCATGACATTAATTACAGCAGAAGATCTAGACGATGCTGCTGAGAAAGCAGTTAAAGCAGCAGCTAGTTAAGGGAACTTTTCCACAGTTGTTGGACAGCAAAGTGGTTCTTTCTTTTATAGAAACCAAAACACTTCTATTGGGCTGGGCGAGTTTTTGTAATTTGAGCAAATTCAGTTTGATGCAAAACTCAGATTGAAGCTACAACAACGTGTAGCTTCCTGAATAATGGTTGCTTTTGGAAAACATGTGATTATTAATTTTTTGCCAACGAAGCTCATCTTTTTGCCAAGGTTATGCAAAACTTTCCCTTTATAACATGCTACTTGATGGATATGCTTCAACGTAATTCATTGTGAACGTGTGCAGGGTGGAAATCTGAAAATTTACTGTATTAAGAAATCCTACATAAATTAGGATGGCATAAACTAAATTGATAAATTTGAGAAAAATGATTATTTTGTCTTGACTTTTTGCTACAATATAGTGAAGTGATTTGAGTGATTTGATGTGCATATAAAGATGCATGCATGCTCAATCTTCTTCCCGTGATATAAGTTGATAGAAATCGATTTTTTTTTTCTAGAAAATAAATTATTGTTATTTTTGTCATTGTTGATGGGTTGATTATGAGGTTTAGCTTGATTATGTAATTCTTTATTGTGTTAAACATGCGCTTCCTTTTGTTAACTAAAGTTTTGTGTTTCTATGGATACTTTGTGATGGGACTTTTGACTGAGACATTGAAGAGCTCTCTAGCTGGAAGTTCTCTAAAAGTGGCTTGAGGTTGAAAGTTTGTGGTAAGATTTACTTCATCTTCCACTATGTTCAATTGTTTATTGCATTCTTGATCTTTTTTGTTCTTGTAAAATAAGTTGAAATGCTATTTGTAAAAATGATAGAACCTTAGGTTTGGAAGTTGATAGTTGCATACATATGATTCAACTGTCACTATTGGATAGATACATCTTAAATCTGCTCCTTGCTTTGTAAGTTTGTCCATTTGCTTAAGTAGGCCATGGTCCTCTGGTTTCACTGTCACTTTGATGTTTATCGACATTGGGTGGCTTCGTGCCTGTTGAGATGTTGATTATCATCAACTTTTTGACAGCTGAGTTCTCTGTTATCTGTGATTTTGAAATATTCATTCCGATTTTCTTGAAAAATTTGTCCCTGATTTGGTGACTCTTGTAATTTCTTACTTCTGTTTGACCTTGTGCTCTGTGATTCTGTTGTTTCTTGATATATTTGGCTGTTGCAAGGATGAAAACAGAAGGTGGAGAACATCATTAAAAGAGCTGTTTATTCTATATTTATTTAATTTTTTAACTTTGTTGTAGATTGAAGACAATTTTGAAATAAAGCAAAGTATCTATTGGTCCTTGAGTGAATTATAAATAACCTGACACATATTATTTGATGCAGGCGCCGCTGAAAACTAGTTCCCGCTTTATTAAAGCGACTCTTGGACTCTGATGCTTATTGGAGAAAATGACAGAATGCAGATTTGGGAGGGAAGGTCTTCAGCTATGAATCAATGTAAGAGTAGTTTCTCTTCTTCATAAGATCTACTATCTTTTTAGAGAGACAATAAGCAGTGGACTGGATAGTGATCATGGGATTAACTCCAGTTGCACTTGGTAAAACACCCCCATCACACACAAACAGCCCTTCTGCTTCCCAGGTCTCTCCATTTTCATCAACAGCACCATCTTCCTCAGTCGCACCCATCCGGCAACTCCCCATCTGGTGGGCAGACTTGTACACATTCCAGAGTTCTTCCCGTGATGCCATCCCTCCTGTCGCTGTAACCTCGTCCAAGAACTCTTCTATTCCCTCACTCGTCAACCCCTTACACTTGAGCCTCTGTTTGTCAATTCTATAGGTACCAACCTCTGCTGCTCCAGCTGCAATCAGAATTCTTAATGCTCGCCTCAATCCTACCTTAAGATTCTCTTTATCAGTTGCACTTAATCTGTAACGAATCCGACCCTCCGTCTTTACTTCTCCTGAGCCAGAATCCTTAACCAGTGCAAACAGTTGGACCGTCCTCGCATATTTCAGCATCGTCTCTTTCATGTCTTGCCCTGATATCCAGGGGAATAATGTACCAAAAGCAGCAGGCCCAAGTATAGGAGTTTCTATGATAGTTTGGAAGACATTATCCTCGGATACCACTTTGTGTAGCGATGATATTATTGGTCCCTCAAAACTCTTGCCTTTCAGTTCTGATATTGATTCTGGAAAGTAACCCCACACAAATAAAACTGGATGTAGTTTCAGGTTCTTCCCAATGTTTCGGTTTTTCAGTCCACTTGAGATCAATAGAGGGGGTGTCATGAGAGCTCCACACGAGGAGATTGCAATTTTCGCTCGAATGTGCAGTTTCCTTGTAGTTTTTCCTTCCAAACATGTCGCCATCACTCCAGAGCATTTCTTCCTCTTCGAACCACCATTTTTATTCTCTTCCAGTAAAAATCTCTCCGCTTTGCACCCTGTTAAGATCACAGCACCATTGTTCACTGCATCCACTAGCCAAGTAGTGTCGGTCCCTTTCTTGTCTCCCCTTCGGCATCCATAATTGCAAGAACCACAGTAGTGAGTCTCCGAGGAATTTCGCGGCACAGCCTCCACTTTGAGTCCGAGAATTTCGCACCCTTTCCTCAGAACTTGATTCTGCAGCCCTTCCTGCTTGCAATTCTGTGTCACTCCAATCCTCTCACAGACCACATCCATAGCTTTTTGATAGTCTAAGGTCTTATATAACTTGATATTATGATCTGTACTCCATTCATTTAGTACAAAACTAGGTGTTTTAATACTTGCAGACCAGTTAACTGCAGTGCCTCCACCCACAGTTGATCCTGCCCATATCATAAGTTTCCCATCAATACTTGATAGACTTCCTCCTGTTTCGTAGAGTTCAGTTAATGATGGCCCTTCGAGTGAGGAATAATCTTCTGCCACAAAGTAGTTCCCTTTCTCAAGCACAATGACCTTCTGACCTGAGCTTGCGAGAACGGCGGCCGCGACGCCTCCACCACACCCAGATCCCACAATGACTACATCACAATCAATCTTGTACACATTGTTCCTTCTCTCATGTACAACACTTAGGCCTTTCTGGGTGAGTGCTTGAAGAAGTGTGGAATCAGTTTCATGCCTGGTTTCTATAATTCCCTTTTCTAGAGGTCTTCCTCTGTGAGTTTTAGGTGAGTTTTCCTCATCCACTTGGTATCCAATTGCATCAAATGCTGGATTTTTTGAGTTTTCATCCGTCTGCAACAATAAACCTAGTTTAATTTCCATAAACAAAGATGCTGTTCTAACACAAAAGGGAATACTATGCTGACATGGGGTCTGCAGCCCTTGTGGGAATTGGTACATGGAACTGAAATGGATCCCATGAATTTTGTTGAATGATGATTATAGGAAATGTACCAACCATTGTGACGGTGCAATGGTTGACTGGTTGCTACCTATCGTCTTCACTTGTGTCTCAATGAGAAGGCATGTTCGAACATCCTAACTTTTTTACGAATATTTCTTGCGGGGTGTGATCTAGTTTGGACGCTCTAGATCCACAAATTAAAGAAAAATGATGGTATTGAAAATCTTCCAACCATTGCGGTGGTTGGTACCTACTATAGTCTTCACTTGCGTCTTTGAGAACACATGTTTGAATATATTAACTTCTTGAGGTATATTAATTTTTTGAGGCAAGTGTTCGGTGAACTAGTCAGGGCACGCCCACGGATTACAAAAATAAGGATGGTATTGGAAATCTATTGCTGTTGCTGGTACAAAAAAGACAGTTTTGCTAAACCCCACACATGTAAGGTTGAGACTTTAAATGCCTTATCACTAGACTTTACCTACTCTCCTCATTGGAGCAGGTAGATTCGCAAACAAACAAATGCTTGTGAATAATTGTGATGATATTTAAACCCTAGACCTCCATGACAGAAGCTGAAGCCACATCATTACCTAACCTAATAAATACAACTTTAAGACAAGCTCAAGGTCAACTGTGATCATTAATAGATGCATTAGATGGTGTTTTTCAAATTTAATTCAGCAAATTGGGAGGTTTACTTTTAAATTTTAAAACTAAGTGTATAACTCGTTTTGAAAAAGTACTATTGATGATGAGGTGGCATGCATAGTTGGTGAGGTGAAAGACTTGTATGGATAACTCTTTTTGAAAATGAGCTATCTATATAAAATTTTAAACTTTATGATGAACGACACGTGCATATCGAGATGGACAACTCGCGTCACTCGCGTATCTCGAGGTAGACAACGCATGTAAACGACACGCGCGCACATCGACGTGGACAACCCATGCAAACGTCAAGCATGTATGTTGAGGTGAATAATTCATGCAATTGTCGACACGTCTGTCGATGTGGGTGACTCATGCAACCTCGTGCAACTTATACAACTGTTGCAATCCATGTAAACCTCACGCACGTATCTCGAGGTGGACAATTCATACAACCTCGCCTAATCCATGCAAACCATTCAAAGGTCACTCACGTATTTCGAGGTGGACACCTCATGTAACCTCGTAAAATTCAAGTACATCATGCAAACGACTCGCACGTGTCTCGAGATAGTAAAGTCAATGCAAACGTCACACATATCTCATGGTTGACAATACACGGAAACGCCACACACGTATGTCGAGGTGGGCGAGCCATGCATCTTCGTGCAAACCATTCAAACGTCACACACATATCTCGAGGTGTTGACAACTCATGCAACCTCGTGCAATCAATGCAAACCATGCGAATGTGAAGCACATATTTCGAGGTAGACAACCCATGCAACCTGCTGTAGTCCATGCAAATCATCCAAACGTCATGCACGTAACTCGAGGTGGATAACTAATGTAAACGCCAGACACGTATCTTGAGGTGGACAATCCATGCAAACGTCATGCACGTATCTCAAGGGGACAACTCATGCATATCCACTACAGACCATGCACCCCATGCAAACGTCACGCACATATCACGAGACGGACAACCCGTGCAACCCATAGTAACCATGCAACTCGTCCTTTAAACTTTTGTCTTTCCCACTTGGACATCCCACGTATACCGGGAAACAAGAATAGCGCCTTTTGAAAATGCGCTATTCTTGTTTGTCTTTTCCACGTGGACATCCCACGTGGACACCCAATACTATTTACACGAATAGTGCATGCCTTATTCGTGTAAATCGGCTCCAACCAATCCACGTGGAATCCAAATAACACGAATAACGCCTTTTGAAAAGGCGCTATTCGTGTTATTTGTCCAACATGGATCGGACACATGAATAGCGCCTCTTGAAAAGGCGCTATTTATGTGTCCACGTAGGCCAAAATTTTTTTTCCCCTAATAGCGCATTTTCAAAATGCGATTTACCTTATTTGACGAATAAAAAGAAAGCCCAACTTATTTTACTCATTTAAACCACTTTTCACTTTCGCTTTTGTAATTTTTTCTCAATAGATTGCTTTGAGCTTATCTTTTTAACCGATTTTAATATCTACACATCATCAACATATAAAACAAAGTTGTAAACATTGGTTAGAATTCAATGCCCCTTAATCTGAGGTTTCTTTTTATTTATTTATTTATTTTAAGGTCTTGGTTCAAACTTCAGTGGGTTCAAAGAAGGCATAAAATATTATTTGGTTATTAAATTTTTAAGTTTTTATTGATTTGGTCCTCGAACTTTAATCATTTCACTTTTGGTTTACGAACTTTCATTTTTCTCTACTTTTGGTCATTTTGTTAAGTTTAGAGAATAACAGTTACTAATGAAACGATTCACAATCGATTTTTTTGGTTGATAAATTAGTTGTAAACCGCATGTGAATTGCTCGTGAAGGGCTTTGTTTAGGGATGCAAATGAGGAGGGGAGGGTATGGAGACCCCATCTCCATCCCCATCACTGCTTAAGAATTCATCTCCCATCCCAATACCCACCCCACGCGGGGATGAATTTTCATTCTCATCCCCATCCCCATCCCCGCCTAATCCCCGCGGGGATGGAGAATCCCCATGGGGAAAAAACATTTTCCATTTCATTTCTCATTAAATATCCCCGCGGGGATTTTTACAGAGAATTTGCGAAGAATCGCCGCGGGAAAATATTTTTTCCCACTTTTTTTTTCAAAAATTTATAAAAAGTATGGTACACATGCATATAATTACAATCGTTGAAAATTTCAACCAAATAAAGTATAACATATAAATATGGTTGCAAACAATTCAAAACAAAAAAAATATAATCATTTAAAAAAACATATAATTAACCAAACAAATTAAAATTATAAATCACATTAGAGTTTGTTTATCAATTATCACTAATGTTTTGGGTGAAAGCCTTATAATATTATATAAAATTGATATATACAATGTATATAGATGTATTTGATAAATACATGGATCTTCGCGGGGATCCCCCGGATATTACCAATGGGGATTCCCCTCGGGAATCCCTGCGAATATTTTTTTCTCCATCCCCGTACCCATATCCGTGTGGGTATGAGATTTTATCCCCATCCTCATTTAAATTCCCCATCCCCATCTCCGTTGCAGGGAATCTTCGTCCCATGTGGGGATTCCCCACCCCACTTGCATCCCTAGCTTTGTTATTAACCTTTGTTCTCCAAACGTAACAAAAGAATCAAAAGTAGAGGAAAATGAAAGTTCAAGGATTAAAAATGACTCATGAAAGTTTGAAGACCAAATCAACAAAAGCTTAAAAATTCAGAGACAAAATGATATTTTATGCCTTCAAAGAAAATTATTAGAAAAAGAAAAAAATAAAAGTAATTGATGTATAATCTTGATTGTATGCATAGTCCTTACCCAAGATAAGAAGGCGAACAAGCTCAGCATTTTGAGTGCAGCAAAGACCAACTTAAGTGGCCTCAAATACTTCTCCCTTGACCATCTTCTCAAAATCTCTTCTCTTATTTCAATTGGCAAATTTGTAAACGCAGTGATAAATGGAAATTTCCTACTGAAACACAGTGAACCACAGAGAAACGGTGTTCCTATTCTGGTGGAGAGCATGAACAGAATCAATCTCGTCAATTTGACAAGCTCTGGTATTACCCTCCTCACTAAACGTTCTGCAACCTAACCACATACCAACTTAACATCAATTCTCAAATACAACCTACTTACAATTACATATGTTAAATATATAAACATATACATAAATACGTTATGTTTTTTTTTTTTTTTTTTTTTTTTTTTTTTTTTTTTTTTTTTTTGGGTCTTGCGACCCTTGGTATCCGAATTTCTCCCACTACTCCACAACATCAATGATTCTATGTACACGTCTTGATTAAAATCCTAATCATGCTTAAGGAGCAATGGCCTGCGTACGAGGCACTAAATGTATTTATGTACTATGTATAAATGAGTCGTTACCTCGTCTGGGATTGGTGGCTGAGACCCAGATGATAAGAAGAAAGATTGAATTGCCTTGTTGGGTGAATGAGTTGGGATCGGAGGGATGAAGGCCTCACAAATGGAAGAAAGTGATTTCATCTCATATGAAGTGAACCCATGACTGTAACTCTTCTTGTCTCTCCTTCCCCCTCTAAGCAATGGGTGATATTCTCTTTCTCCTCCTTTGGTTGTTCTTTCTTCCTCCATGTTTCCAGTGCTGTTTTCCTTTTGCCTCATTTTCGGGTGTCTTCAAAAGAGTGGTTTTTTATTTGGGTGGGGCCTTATATATATATATCGAACGATCCAAACCTGTATACGGATCTGTACGTATAGTTAGTTGGTCTATATTGATGATTCATATTAATGGAACGGTTGGCAATAGTACATTGTCACATGTCAAGTTAGCATCTCCAATGGTAAATGTGGATTATAGACATAGATTGATGTCACGTCAGTAACGTGAAGAGGATGTCAATTCTAAGTGGCTTAAATAGACATTGAAGTTCAAAAGTTACTACAACAAAGTGGGTCTATACAACAACAAACAACAACAACATAGCCTCAGTCCCAAATTAACTGGGGTCGGCTACATAGATCAAACTTTTCCATTGTGCTCGATTAAGTGCAATTGATGGTGAGATTTTCAAACCATTCAAATCCTCATAATTAATGCATCCCGTGTTAACTTTGGTCTGCCCCTACCTCGTCGAATTTCTACAGTTTCTATTGAGTCAAGTTTTCTAGTTGTGACATTTGTAGGCCGTCTTTGTAGGTGACCAAACCACCGCAACCGCCATTCCCTAATCTTTGTATCAATTGGTGCTACTCCTACTTGTCTTTGAATTTCTATATTTCTTATTCTATCTTTACGAGTTTTACCACACATCCACCTAAGCATCCTCATTTCTGCTACGTTCATTTTATGTAATTGTTGTTGTTTTACCGCCCAACATTCACTTCCATAGAGCATAGGCTGGCCGCTAATCTGCGGTCCTATAAATTTTTCCTTTTAACTTAGTAAACATTTCGATCACAAATCACCCCTGTTGCACTCATGCCATTTCTTCCATCCAACTTGAATTATATGTGTGACATCATTCTCAATGTTACCATCATTTTGTATGATTGATTATAGGTATCTAAAGTGGTTTACCTTAGGAACTTCTACTTCCCCTAATTTTACCACTCCGTCATCACGATGTCTAGTGTTTCTAAACTCACAGTGCATGTATTCGGTTTTCGTCCTACTCAACTTAAAGCCTTTAGATTCTAATGTATTCATCCAGAGTTCTAATTTCCTATTCACTCCATCTTTTGTTTCATCCACTAAGACAATATCATCTGCAAATAACATACACCATGGTATATCCTCTTGAATATGTCTAGTTAGTTCATCTATAACTAAAGTATATAGATATGGGCTTAAAGCCGATCATTGATGTAGTCCTATCGTAATGAGAAATTCTTTTGTAGCTCCTCCAAATGTCTTTATACTCGTTACTACTCCATCATACATATCCTTAATAGTGTTTATGTATCTAGCATGCACTCTTTTTCTTTCTAGAACCCACCAAAGAACATCTCTAGGGACCCTATCATATGCTTTTTCTAAATCTACGAATACCATATGAAGATCTTTTTTCTTTTCTCTATATTTTTTTAATAATCGTCTTACTAGGAAAATCGCCTCCATAGTTGACCTCCTAGGCATGAAACCAAATTGGTTCTCTGATATTGTTGTTTCTCTCCTTAGCATATTGTCAATTATCCTTTCCCGAAGTTTCATAGTGTGACTCATAAGTTTAATTCCCGATAGTTTGAGCAACTTTGAATGTCTCCTTTGTTTTTGAAGATTGGCACAAGCGTGCTTCTTCTCCAATCCATTGACATCCGTTTTGATTTTAAAATTTTATTGAAAAGTTTTGTTAACAAAGTCAATCCAATTTCTCCTAAACATTTCCAAACCTCTATGGGTATTTCATCCGGGCCACATGCTTTCCCTATTTTCATTCTTTTCAATGTCTCTTTAACTTCTACAATTCTAATATTGCGTGTATAGTTTACATTTCTTTCTTGGTGTGGGTTTTCATCTATGATAGTATCAACTTGGCCATCATTAAATAAACTATCGAAGTAACTTCATCATCTCTCCTAATATCCTCTTCGCGCGTTAAAACATTTTGATTTTCATCCTTAATACATCTTACATGACTTAGGTCTTGTTTCTTTTTATCTCTATTACCTAACAAAGTGGGTCTATAGCAATATTTTTTTGCCAACGCTAATAAAAAGCGTCCTTAAATTTTAATTTTAGAGACACATAATGTACGATAGTTGCCAAGTTTAAAATTTTGAGACGTATAACATACAAGTGTCTCCAAATTAAGGACACTTGTTATTAAAACGTCGCCAAATTCAAAATCTCGAGACGTATAATGTACAAGTGTTTCAAAATTAAGGACACTTGATAAACAAGTGTTGCCAAATTTAAAATTTGGAGACACTAATTTATAAGTGTTGTCAAATTTCAAATCTAAGGACACATTGTTTATAAGTGTTGCTAAAATTAAAATTGAGGACATAAACAATAAGGGTTGTCAATTTCAATATTTAAAGACACATAATTTATAAGTGTCTTCTACATAAGAGACACTTGGTAAACTAGTGACACCAAATTTAAAATTTGGGGACCCTAATTTATGTGTTGTCAAAATTCAAATATAAGGACACATAATTTACAAGTGTTGTTAGATTTTAAGTCTAAAGACACATAATTTACAAATGTTTGTTAGATTTTAAATCTAAAGACACATAATTTAAAAGTGTTGTTAAATTTTAAATATAAAGACACATAATTTACAAGTGTTGTTAGATTTCAAATATAAGGACACATACTTTACAAGTGTTGTTAGATTTTAAATCTAAAGATACATAATTTACAAGTGTTGTTAAATTTCTCAAGACACATAATTTACAAGTGTTGTTAAATTGGAGTTTAGAGACATTTGTTTATGTATGAGTCGCTTAGATCAATTTGCAACATTTACAAGTGTTTTAGACATGGGACTAGCCTTTCAATCTTTAGATCTACTCCATAAAACACAACATCCATCAATCTATTACATCAACTCGATCTACCTCTACAAACACAATACAACATATTACATCTAATGATCAATTAAAACTCTTTCTTATCAAATGTAAAAAAAAAAACTCATGCTTAACAAAAAAAAAAAAAATGCTCACTCTTCGTTCATCAATGTTGAACTCTCTTTCTGATCTTCGAATTCCCATCGATGGGAGCGTGTCAAATGCATCTCGAGATAACCTTCATAAGCAAAAGATTAAGAAAGAGCTGATTCCTGTTCAAATCCATATGACACCCCAAAACCACCAGATCCCTCTCAACAATAAACACGCTCGCACCGTCGCACGCTATAAACACGCTCATTCCCGCTCTTTCTTCTCAACACGCTTCATTCACTCTCGCTCTCTGAGGATCTCATCACTCTCTTCGCTTAGGGTTTGAGAAAATCCCATAACTCTCTTCGACGGTGGAGTTGCAGCTGTAAGTCACACACACACACACACACACACACACACACTCACTCTCACTAACTCACTCTCTCTCTCTCACTTTCTCACTCTCTCGTCTTCTATGTGTTTCGAGTTCTGGATTGTTCGACGATCGACCATTCATTATGGTCTTCAAATGTGCAATCAATTGATGTAACGACAAGTTCGATGATTGATCCATTCATTCTGGTCTTCAAATGTGCAATCAATTGATGTAACGGCGATCGATCCATTCATTCATTTTGGCTTCTGTCAAAAATTGGATTGGTTTTCCCTTTTTTTATGGAAATGAAGCTTTGTTTTGGATTCTCGATCTATATCTGATGTTTGTTTTAGTGTGATTTGTTGATTGTGTGTTGTGTTGATATGCAGCCAGAAAGTTCGCTAAACAAGGTGTAAAGCCTGGAGAGCTAGCGATTGTCTCCAAAGAAGCGGTACGGATTCGATTATCTTGTGTTAATGTGTGAGAGTTTTAGATTCTTAAAATTGAACTTGTTATTGTTTTGGAGATGATGATGTAGAGTATAATTCATTGAATCATTTCCGTTAATCTTACTGAGTATATTGATTCAATTCTAAGCTCACAATACATGATAAGCTATAGATTAGTATTTGCCCTAACATTTTTGGTTTTATAAACCTAGTCGGTGAAAAACCATATTTGCAAAAGGACTCTGTTGTTATTATGACATGTGCACCTTTCTGTTGCTTCTCCATGCTCTGCTGCTGCCTTTGCTCTCTCTGCCACTGCCATGTTTGTGGAAACTCATAAATAAAGGTATCAGAGAGTGTATAGAGAAGGGATGAATCATGTTTGCGAAAAATATAAAGATGACGAAAATCCATGATTTCTTATCTGTTCATAGTTAATTTTGTTGTATTTACTTTATTGCACATGAACCTTAGGACCGTGTTTCTTCCATTATTTAATACCACCTACTATGTTTGTTCAACTTTTTTATTGCAATTATAAAACTAATTGATCAAATTGATTTGTGACTTGTGTGTAGGTTGTTAGATATGACGGAAAAGCGTCTTGCAGATTGTGTTTTAACAAACACGGATGAAGATCTACAAAGCTTTGACAGTGATGAGACTCAACCACCTAGTGAAGATCAATGCAATGACAATGAAACACAAGATAAAGTCGAAAATGACTTATATGATGATGTAGAAGTAAGAGGTAAATATCAATTATTTGTTGTCTTGTTGTTTATGAAACTATGATATTTGCAATGCCAATGTTAATAAATATTATATGCTTCCTTTCTTTTTTATGTTAGATTGGAAATTTTTATAGATAATCAAGGGATTGTGCGAAAAAAATGAGGACTCACGCGCTAAGGACGTCTCTAGTTTGCCCGATGGCCAAAGGATTGTTGTTGAATTTAATAAATATGGCCAACCAATTAAAAAAGGAGGAGGGATTTTAGGTGGATGGTTGGGAACGATTGCAAGGAAAAAGGAACATCGTTCAGTTGAATGGACAGATTAGAGGTTGATGCCTAAGGAGGATAAGCAAGCTTTGATAAACTCTACCAAGGTAAATTGATATTTCTATTTCGCAGTAAGTTTTTAATGCTGATGCAAGGGCAAACAAATTTGTGCAACTATATTTGTACACTTTCACAATAGTCCTTGCGCTAGCTATCCCTCTTATATATATACAAGCAACAAATGATCATAACACCTAGACATATAACACCTAGACATATAGTTCAACACTAATATTCTTTTTATCAAAAAACAGAGAGGCCACAGTGCATGCATGCATGCTTTACTGCTTTTGCTTTTGTTGGGTCTTTTGCTATCAGAATATATAGGTGCCCTTTTATGCTTGCAGCTTTAACTGGTGTGCATGCATGAGACAAACTTTTGAACTAAGTTGCCTTTTTTTTCCTGAAAAAAAAAGTTGCCTCTTTTTTCATTCACAACAACTTATTTAATGGATAGGTAGCCTCTCACACTGTCATTCACAGTGAGTTTATTATTTTTCTTAATGCCTGAATACTTATTTATTTTGATTTATTTGATCATCACCTCTATATTGCAAAAGAGGTTCTTTGAGATCCCTCATGATGCTGGAGTAGAGAAGTGGATCTTTCAGTCCATAGCGTGCAAATGGAAGGAACACAAGTTTGAACTGAAGTCCAAGTATTTTAAGGTTGACAATACTAGAGAGGAGATTGAAAAATCAATTCTTATTGGATTCTTTCCTAATCAGTGGACCTCTATGGTATACTATTGGTTTTCTGAAAAATCAAAGGTAACAATTTTGCCTTTAATTTATACCAAATAATCTGGAGCCTAACACACTTAGTATCTCTCCTGGTTAAATTGGAAGGCTTGTATGCCCACTGTCCATATCAAAAGTTCATGTTTTTTTGTGCTTGAATGTTTGACAGCAAAATATCATGTTGAGCTCTTTTCATATAACTTTCTTTGCACTTGTTTTCTTGGCATACCTCGCACCCTCTTTCCCTTAAAAATCCTGTAGTCCCTAATTGCTTTGCTCTTTCAAATGTATTAATGATACTACACTTTCAGATATTGCAGTTATTGTATTGAATTTGTTGGATTTGTATGTTGTGACTACTCTTTTCATTTTCACTGCAGTAAGTATTGATATTGACCAAACCAAAAAAGATACTGATATTCGATCCTGCACTTGTTCCTTATATGTATCTAACTAAACTAGAGTCTTAATGGATGATAGGAATGGTACAAAAAGTGCATCAGATTCCCATTAAAAATTTAATATGGGGTAGAAATATGAAGGGAAAGGGAAGAAAAGCCCTTATATTGCATGCTAGTTTTTGTTTTATTGGGCACCCTCTTTGGTTATTTTGAAGGGAAAGGGAAGAAAAACATGGATCAGAGGCCTGCATGATCATATACTAAAATCTTATTAAGTTATTTGATTACTGTTTCATGCATTGTTTGTTAGAAATTAAGCTACCTATGTGATACATGTATTTACTAATGAAATCTCTCATTTTTTTCAAAAATGTGTTTTAATGGAATTAGATCATAAATGTGATACATCAACTTTTCTATATTTTCTTCAAGCGTCTTTCTGAAAGAGGTAAAGCGGCACGAACATACTATAAGACGCCCCATACGACTGGATCCAAAAGTTTTGCTAGAGTTAGACACGATTAAGTGAGTTCTCTATTACTTTCTACTTAATATATATATTCAGTCTTAGAATTAATTAATCTTTTTGTTTCATGTTGCCACAGGAGACGACCCAAGGGAAAACGCCAGGGAGAATTGAGTTTTTTTTTTTTTTTTTTTTTTTTTTTTTTTTTTTTGTCACCCATAAATGAAAGGATGGGAATTTCATCAATAGAGAGGCAAAAGAATTAACGGAGAAAGCGATCAGTCTTGTTGAAGAACATGTCGCGATAGTGGAAAATCCTAGTGCTTACGATATAGAAGAAGTTGTATTTACCTTTATTTTCAAAGAATATAAGTATATATGGGAGGGTAAGAGGCTATGGTTTGGGAGTCACACCTATACAACTTTTTGGTCCACTACAACAAAAAAGAAGGGCATCTCAATTTGAAGTAGATAGACTTCAACACAAAATGAAGAATATGCATTCCCTTTATGAGGCAAAGACGGAGAGTATGAAGGAGGAGTACGAGAGAAAATCAACAACAATGAAGATGGACTATGAAGAAAAGCTGAACAGTGTCACTAAGGCCTATGAAGAAAGGTTGAATGATGTCACAAATGACCATGAAAGAAGGATGAACAGTGTCACAAAAGGATTTGGATGAGTTTCACACCAGTATGGAACTCTTTCAAAAGCTATTTTCACAGGTTGGATGTTCATTTCATGTATTCTTTCACTTTCCAATGATGTTTGTGCATTTCTTAAATTCTATCTTAACTCTCTTTTGTGAACTATTAGGGGGTTTCAGGGTGATCTTTCTCCAACACCTGAAAACAATGCCATTTCCATTGATGATCAGGTTTGTGCATTTCTTAAATTTCTTGATTTTTCTCATTGAACTTTCCTGCTTATTTAAATTGCCAGTAGTTTCTTTTTATCTCCTGCAATTGACATGAACCAATTGTTAATCTAAAATAATCAAGTCTTCCTAATAGATTCCAAGGACTTGAAAAAACAACAACCTTGAATAGCACTAATTGCATTTCGAAGACAAGTATTACAGTCCCTCCCAAACAGGTCTCCAGTGCAGTAAACCATCCCATACACATTCTCAAGACTGTCCAATCTACTCTCTCCATAAGCATACATCTTTCGATTAGAATCGAAAGCTGCCCGTCTCGACAAATTCCCCAGCATACCTTTCACAACACCTCTAAACAAATAGGTCTGAAATGTTTTTGAAGTTGTATAGTGTGAGATTTGTTGTGTTGTCCATTGAACCAAAAAAGTTCTTATCTGAGTACCTTAATTGGCAGTACTCCTCCCATGTAATGGCTTCTTTGTGTTGTGGACACAACATCTGAATGTCTTGAACTGCAGTTGATATGCATTGCTGACAAGTCTGTCTCGACACATAGTTGTAGCATAGGAAGTTGCCATACACAATCCTATCTACTAGGTCTTGTCCAACAGAGGAGTTGAGGAAGTTTGACTCAGGATTTTGATGTCAACAAGTCTAGGAGTTGCTGCAGATTTGATTGGAATTTTGTATCATCTGTGAAGTTTGTTGTTGATGAGTAGTTGTAGTATGGATGGTCTGCATAAGTTTGGTGATTGAGGAGCAAAGTTAGTGATACAAATAATAAGAGATGAAACCGACTTTCTTGAAAAAGACAAGTCAGTGCTTCATATCTTACTGACTTTCTTGCTTGTACTACCCTTTATTCTAGGCTACTGATGAATTGATGAAGTATGAAATCCTTCTTTTTTGTTCTATCTTTACCTTAGCCATGTTATTTTTTTTTCTTTGAAAGTTGGTGCATGTCAAGCTGAAGGTTTAGATTAATCTCTTTTTGCTGGAGTATTTTCTTTCTTATAATTTATAAATGAGGGTTCGCTCCTTCTCTGCCTCATACTTCACATGAATATTGCTTATAGATTTTTTTTTTGCTGAGATTTTGGCTATTTTTCATATCATTTTTAATCTTTTTTTGGATGACAAACTCATATTCATGTTAATATTGGATTCATTTAAAAGAAATTGATTTAATTGTGTTTGGGTTGATTTCGTTTGTTTTGCAGTTGCAGAAAAGTGTTGAACATGAAACTATGATTTGGCCTTTTTCTTGAGTTTTTTTGTGCAGTGGTAATGTTGAGAAAGATGAGCAGATGGATTCAAAAATATCAATATAAAAATCATCTAATGCTTCTCCTTTGCATAGTTAGAAGTTTCTTGTTCTCTTTTGAATTGAAAAGTATATAAATTGTTTTCGTTTGTCTTTCTTTGTGTTTGTTTTTATATCTACAAATGATAATAATAATAATAATAATAATAATAATAATAATAATAATAATAATAATAAAAGATTGCTAATTTGGAGACATTAAATGCACAACTGTTGTCAATTTAAAGACACTAACTGTATAAGAGTTGCTAATTTGGAGACATTAATTGCACAAGTGTTGCCAATTTAAGGACATTAAGTGTATAAAGGTTGCTAATTTGGAGACATTAGGTGCACAAGTGTTGTCAATTTAAAGACACTAAGTGTGTAAGAGTTGCTAATTTGGAGACATTAAGTGCACAAGTGTTGCCAATTTAAGGACGCTAAATGTGTAAGGGTTGCTAATTTAAAGACATTAAGTGCACGAGTTTTGCCAATTTAATGACATTAAGTGTGCAAGAGTTGCTAATTTGGAGACATTAAGTGAACAAATGTTGTCAATTTAAGGACGCTAAGTTTACAAGTGTCTTTAATTTATGAATGCATAAACAAAAAATATCTTTAAATTGGAGACACGTAAGAAATAAATATCTTAAAATTAAAGACACATAAACAATAAGCGTCCCCACTTTAAGGACGCTTATAACAAAATTGTCCTAAATAAATGTTACCAACACAAACCTTTTGCGTCGTAAAAAAATGGGGCAACATCACTTTTACCAACACGATGCGTCGGTAAAGATTTTAGACACTAATTAGTATCGTTAAATGAGTAAATTAATGTCGCTAACACACAATGCTTTGTAGTGAGTGCTCTCCAATGATGAATGTGGATTGCACTTTTTATTTTAAATTTTTTTATTTTTCTTTATATTTTAAAGAGAATTGCTGATGTGGCTATAGATTGCACCGTTTAAAAATATACATTCGAAATAGACAACGTCTATTCCTTATATGCCATGTAATCTCGACATTAAAATGCATATTCTTACTGGAAAAGTTATTTTTACTCCAATATCTATTTAGTCCTAGTGACACATTGACGTCCAATCTACATCGCATTGGAGATGCTCTCACATGCGGTGATATTGGATGAATTATTATTAGGGAATATGCTTCATAAATCATAAACACACACCCGTTTAACTCGATGGATTTTCTACAAACAGTTTAATCATCTGCACTTAATTTAATTAGTTGCAAGTATCTGCCTTTAAGGTTAATTCACTCACAAATGTCAGTAACATAATGTAACGGCCCAAAAATTTCTAACTGTGTTTATGCATTACACAGGCTCAACGACCCGTACTGTGGGACCCACACTGTGATATGTTCGTTTACCGAGGCAAGGGCCGATGTACATTTTATATTTGTGTGTTGAATGCCTAGTGTACTGTATATGTGTAAACTACTAAGTCATTTACGGTAGCGATACTGAGAGACGCGGGGATGCGCCTCGAGTTGCGTGTCGACGTGGGACCGAGGTAGCGACATTTTAGGGGTAAGTTTAATTTATTTACATAAAATGTGAATTTTTTTTTTGGTAATGTGCGGTGTTAATGTGGTCGCATCTACTACTATATATAAATGGGCCTATAGTTTGGAAAAAAAATGATGAAGCATTGGATGTGCATCGAGACACGCGTTCACTAATCTCTATGCAAGTGTGTTAAGGTTTTGAGTCACTCACAAGTGACTTGGGGGAAAATGTGGTGTTGAAGACCACAAGATGTGTCTCGAGATACGTGTGTGGTTTGAGATGTGTGGCTCACATTCAAGCCAACCCAAACCATATATATAAAGTCAAATTAACACCTCCTCAAAGTCCAGACTTATCTCCTTTTCACTCTCTTGAACAAAAAAAAAAAACAAACGAAACAGAGAGAAGAAGAAACTCGAGAAGAGGAAGAACGAGAAAGGAAGGAGAGAGAGAGAAAGAGTGCGAGAGAGAGAGACCGATAGCTCGAAGAAGGTGAACACAATGTGAGTTGCTTTGTCGTTGTTGTTGTGTCGTCGTTGTTGTTGTTGTCGTGGCCGCCATGGAAGGCTCAGCCTCCATGGCCGAGAGGTGTGAGGAGGGAGATGGAAGGGGTGTCTCCCCTGCCATCGACGCCAGTTGGGTTGGAGATGGGAGCCAACCCCAACTCCTCAAGAAATAATAAAAAAAACAGAGCATGTAATGCTCTGTTGAGGAACAATTAGTTTGTTATACCTCAAAACTATGGAATAAAACACAACAAAATTATGCTACTGTCAAAAATGAAGTTTTAGCAATTGTTTTATGCGTGCAAAAATTTCAAGCAGATGTTTTAAATAAACGCTTTTTAATTCGTGTTGATTGCAAATCTGCAAAAGAAATTCTTTTAAAAGATGTCAAAATTTTGGTTTCAAAACAATTATTTGCTAGATGGCAAGCAATTTTAAGTGTTTTTGACTTTGATATCGAATATATAAAACGTGCTCATAACTCTCTCCCTGATTTCTTATCTCGTGAATTTCTTGTAACGCCACAAATTCATCTCCTACAGATCATGGCTGACAAAGGTAAATCTATAATGTTTTCCTCGTCTTATACAAATAAATTTTCTCCTCTTTTTTCAGTCCTATCATAAAGCATCTGATGAACATAAACCAATTTACAAATACAACAATCGTCATTTAGTTACCCTTCTTGAGCATGAATTACTTGATCAATCATTTGAGTCTCAAATTAAATTGGTTATGCCTCCCAATTCTCATTTCCTTCATTCTCGCCCCAATGTGTCTTTAAAATTCTATGAAGCCTTACTTACTCAAACTCAATCGGTTATCATTGAACATTTTAAACGACAAAATTCTGACGAAATTGCTTACTCCAAATTCAAGATTCAAAAGGTAATTACTTGGTCAGAATGGACTCAGCAGAATGTGATTCAACAATGCCCTTATACTTATCAATCAATGACTTTGGTCCCAATTCTTCCAGCATTACCTGTTTGTTATAAAGATTACATTAAAGCTTGGAAAGTTATCATTTTCTATAAGGATCCTTCTTCTGGCCATTCATGGTATATAACGTTCAAGAAGTCTCTGCGCATCAATATCCCAAAATGGTTCATGACAAATTGGTGGGAGAAGTTTGGCTCGATAACAAGCATTTTTCCTTCTATAGTGCAAACCAAATTTGAAAAAGAAAAACTCTCCCTTTTCCAGTTTATTCATAAACATACAATCCATTAGATCCTCAAATGGAATTACGGTATACATAAAATTCAAGTCAATGATTGTAACCTTACTTATCTCTCGCAAGAAATCCATGTCAAATGGTGGGATAAATTTGATATTTTGTCCATCACTGACCATACCATAACTCCTTTGGTTACTCCTTCCAAATTATTAACTCCCATTGACATTTTTACCTCCTCTTATCCATCTTTATCCAAAACATATAAAAATGTTACTACTCCTGCCCCCTCGCCAGCAAAGCCTAGTACTGAATCCAGTTCTCTTCCCCCTGATATTGCTAAAACTATTCTTCAAGAATTACATGCCATGAAAGAAAAATTCAAAACTATTGAAGAAAAGTTATCTACTTCTTCAAGAACATCCTCTGAAGCTGACGCTGATGCTCACTCTACTGCACTAGATTTTATTGATTTATAAATGAAGACCTTGTCTCGTGCTCTTCGACATCTAGCTATGCAACAACCATTAATCGACTACCTTATCGAAGAATTAATTATGTATGGTGTTGATGTTCTATGGGTTTCATACATGGGCTCCTATCAAATACTTATTTTCGCAGTTCAAGCAATCAATTGGACTCCTGATGAAGGAAAACTTCTTCTATCTCTATGGTATTTACTGGATAAACCTTTTATAAAGGTTTATGTCGATTATCCAGATATATTTCGTTTTGTTGATTATGTGCACTATCAATTATGGCGAACCCTGCGCCTTTCTCCAATGCGCCCCTACTGTGAATTTTATGCCTTATAAAATCAGACAGGCCCATGCCACATGACTTATCAAGCTCATGCTTCCAGGCTATCATTGCCTGCCTAGTCATCAATACAACTGCCTCTCCGCCTCAATCAAGAATCTTATCCGATCTCACTTTATGTCACATCACCTTATCCTGATTCCACATCAAGACAAGCTTTTACAAAGAAAGTCAAAAAGGCTACAGTATCTACAGTATAAAGTAAAGTACTCTACAGTATAAAGTTGTGAATAACATCTTATGCTTTTGCTTTTATCAATAAAGCAGAGCATCTCATGCGACGTGTCAGTGAATTGTATGACTATCTTTTCACGATAGTGCGTCAGTTTTAGCTATAAATAACTCGTTTCATTAGTAATGAAGACAACGAGTTTTGAGTTAGTAAGTGTTTCTAGCTTCCAAGTCTCTTAAGTCTCTGTTCTAAGTCCCAATTTGGTTTCAGTTTGCTCTAAGTCTAAGTCTGTCTGTCGATAAGTCTGTCGGTTTGTCAATTGGTATCAAATGAAGAATGACGATGGCCTGAACCAGGCCGATTCGGCCCGGTTCAGGCCCAAAGAAGAAAAAAAAAAGGAAGAAGAGGAGAAGATGGATTGGGTGAACCATGCCAATTCGAAACCGGTTCGGCCTGGTTCAACCCAAACCCATAATAAAAAAGAGGAAAATTGGGAAAAAATCCGGAAAAATAGGGAAAAATCTCGAAAATTTATATTTCGACAAAATAAATAGAAAATAATGAATTTCTAGGAAAAAAATAAAATATTTGGAATTTCGGACGAGCATTTTGCAGGGGTTTTACCTCGAAAAACGCGAAATGGGCCGATTGGTCGAAAATAAATAATTTTTTTTAGAACTTTGTCTCGACTTCGATTTGGCCTAAATTGAGACATTATTGAATGTTAGGGAACTAAGGGGAGAACTCAGGCGTTTAGGCGCGCACTTCGAATTGTCGAGAGATCGGATAGACTAGGACAAGCGTGTGACTTGTAAGTACAACTGCGAGAATTTTATATTTCATTTCATTCATCTTTGTTGATTTATTGGTCTCTTGGTAGACATTACTACTTGAACTCGCACGTCATGTTGTTTTTGTATCTGTTCATGAGTGAATATTGTGACATGATGTCTTGTGAATTATTTCGTTGCGTCCGATTCCTACACTTGATGTCATTCTTAAACAAAATTGATAAAAAACATGCTAATTGAATAATGTAAATTTAAGTAGACTTGTATTCGATTTCCTTTGGGCTTTGTAGCCTAACTTATCTTGGTATCCTAGAATGTTGGAATTATTTGTCTTTGAAATTAAAGTAAGGATTATCTAGTATCCATTGCACGAGAGATGCGCGGTTCACGGGGACATGGGTCTACCGGGGTTTCGGCACTCACCACTACACTTGCGCGACACACGAGGTATGAGACTCGGGGTGGTCGGCAAGCATGAGATTGATGTTGTAAAGCGTAGAGCGCAGCTCCGCTATTTATGTGAGATATGTTGAGCGCAACTCCATATAGTAGTGGGAAAGGGTAGGTGATATGTCTCACCCCCGACTGAACGTAGATCATCTCGACTTAGCACAGTGTGTCTGTTCTACATCTTTAATCGTGGTATTTACTTACATTACTTGTTTCAAAGAATTTACTTCGCTACTTTATGCTTTTAAATACCATTCGTTTATTTTGGAAATGTGGCATATAATTCTTCAGTTAGTACTTAAATATCATTATACTTACCGTCTAGTTTGTGACGGTGGGTGTAGTTCCGTCGAGCAGCAGCAGACCGGGGAAGGAGAAGATCGACGACTTCCTCTGAGCAATTCGGCGACTCTCCTCACTCATTTTGTATGTCTCGACTTTTGTTGTATTATTATTGTTATGTCATTTTGGGTTGTACATTGGGTTGAGTGAATAGTTTCATATATATATATATATATTATACATGTATGCATGTGATGCTGTATTTTTTTGGTTTTTCACACTTAGGAATTTTGACTCATAATAGCTTTCACATGATCTTTAAACTACATGAACATGATAATATAGATCAAGACATGAATTCAGAGAAATATAGGAACGAAAGGTTGACTAATACGTAATTAAGTCTTATGTGATTTGGATTAAGGCTTGGTTATCTTGGATTAGGCCGGGCGGTGCCCTGTTTCGTAGTTGGGGCCGTCACACATAAATTTATTACTTACAGGTCCTATAAGAAAACTATAGTATCTGCAGGTTGTGTATTACCATACTTGTAATGATTTTTTTTTTCTAATTATACAAATTCACGAGAAGCAATCTTCGCCACTTTAAGTAACATTTTTTGTTCTAATTGTAAGCTCACGAAGAGCAGTTGCAATTTTACTAAAGTTCAGTAGTTAGACCTAATCGATCATAGTAGATACATATCACTTAATTAGGTGGGTCATGATGAACTGATAGAGTTTAGGTGAGTTTAAATGGATCATAGTAGACATATAACTACCAAAATATATAGTGACTCAAATTATTCTATCAATTAAAACTTATGATGAATTTGGACTAAATATGTGGTGTAGCATTTATTAATCAAATATTTCAGAGACTTGGCCATGATTGGTTCTCCCATTTGGAAAGTTATTCTCTATTAAGTTGATCAACACAATTAAAGCAATTTTTTTTTTGGGTGCGTGTCTAGCTTAAGGCATTCTTAATCAATTTTATCAAGGTGTTGTCAAATTGCCCGAGTGAAGGATACTGCTACTTGTATATTGCACAATGTTTGTAATACTAGGCTCGATCGGTCGAAGGCATGAGAGAGTGTAGTAACTAGTTAATTAATGTAGGGCTTTGGTTTGAAAGCGGTGGAGCCAAGATAATTGTTGAAGTTCCCACTCCAAGTTTATACGCCATACATATTCTTTTTAACTAGTCAATGCCACATCTCCAACACGCCACCCTCAAGTCTAATATATAATTGGTCTATCAGTTGTGATTTCATCGTAGTCATCCTCAACTTAGAGGTTGAGTTTACCTTTATTATTTAATTACTATCCCTTTTTTGTTTAACTTCCATTTTAGTTAATTTGAATCCAATTTATTTGAACTTTGGATCTTATGCGCTATTAAGCCACCATTGGCTCTACTACTGTTGGAGATGTGTGGACTCAAAATATAGTCCACATGGATTAAGTGTGACTTCATTATAAAAAAGTACGTTAGTGTGGAGCTGTCCCTAAATAGTACCGATCGATTGGCATCTTTTGAAGTAAAACTTTACATATGTGAGTTGAAGGTGGTTAAGGTATGGAAAATAGTTATACTAGTGAAATCCATGGACCAGTGGATATAGGGGCAGGTAGGCCCAACAAGTGACAGTATTAGAGCTTATTGCTATTCGGTTGGGGCAATACATGTCTGTCGGTGGTCACTTCTCCTAGAAATGCTAGCAACGACATATCGTGGGATGTGACACCTTGTATGAATCTCAGTTCAAGTTGGAGATTGTTGGAGATGTATGGATCGAAATATATATATAGTCCTGCATTAGTTAAGTGTGACTTTATAAAGAAGTAAATATATTACCGTGGATCTCTCCCTAAAAACCTCACACATATAAGTTGAAGGTGGCTAAGGACAATGGTGGGTCCAACATATACCATAATACCATGTACAATTTTTGTTATGTTAGGCAAGATAGATCTAAGGAATGAAAGAGTGGTGTGGTGACTAATTTATGTACGACCTTCGATTCAGAAGATATTGGTGAGATTCACAGACATGCAGATGTAGGTGCGGGCGGACCCAACATATACCATTTACAATTTTTGTAATATTAGGCTTGATCTAAGGGGCGAGAGCTAGAGTGTGGTCACTAGTCATCTCACATCTCCAACAAGTATTACTACTGACAAGGAGTCTCAAGATCACTGGGGAGTTCGTAATGATCAATATACCAGTATACCAAAACTGTCAAATCATAAGTTCATAACTGTTAGAGCGTGGTACAGGTTTGTCCTCGCCAGACCCAAATGTCAATTAGCCCATTTAACAAGGATTGCAAAGTTCTAGTTATATATGGAAGTTCTGAAAAATTTACAAAAGTACACCTGAATTTACTTTAAAATAGGAAAATGAGGGGATTTTTTTTTGTCAAACTATGCAATAACGCCTAATGAGAAGGCGCTATCACAATGGACCAAATTTTTTGCTGACGTGGACACATGGATAGCGCCTTTTGAAAATGTGCTATCCATGTGTCCTGGCCACGTGGGCACATGGATAGCGTACAGGCTGAGGTGGACTGGCCCGAACGAATAGCGCCTTCTCAAAAGGCGCTATTCGTTCTGGGCACGTCCACGTGGATCCACGTGGACTCCCCTATTGGGGTACACATATAGCGCCTTTTGAGAAGGCGTTATCTGTGTATCCTCCTTTCTTCCTCGCGCGCCAGGGACGCAGAGAATCTCTGCGTCCCTCTCGCGCGAGGAAGAAGACACCCTACCTACTTATGTAGGGCTCACGGGTGTGTTGTAGGGGGGGTGGTGGGTCGGGTATTTAAGGAGGGGAGGGGCAGAGGTCGGTTGAAGGTTTTAGTGTGGCTGGTGTTGGCGAGAGAGAGGAGGCGACGGTGAGGGATTTGGCCAGAGAGATCGACCAGCAGTGGAGAAAGAGGAGAGGCGATTGACGGAGCGCGGCGGAGGTGCGAGAGCAAGGAGGCCGAGGCGAGGGTGCGCGGATCGACCAACAAGATGGCAGCAGAGAGATCGACCAACGATGGGCAAATGAGGCAAGAGCAAGGGTGCGCGAGCCTTCATGGGTGCGCGGATCGACCGACAGGGGCGCGAGGATCGACCAGCGAGGTGCGCGTGAGTCACTGCAGGAGAGCCTTGAGAGCGCGAGCCGGGCACAAGACGTCCCAACGGAGGAGAAGGAGGAGGAGGTTAGTTAAGTTTTGTTAAGTAGTTTAGTTAATCGTTATTTGGTTGTTTGTTTAGTTAGTTAAGTTAGTTTAGTTTAATTTAGTTAGTTTGATTAGTTTAGGTATTTATGTTAGTTAAGGTTAGTTAGTTTAGTTTGGTTAGTTTATTTTAGTTAGTATGTTTAGTTTGCTAAGTCAATTAAGTTAGTTTATTTTTGGTCTTTAGGTTAGTTAGTTTAGTTTGTTTAGTTTATTAAGACGTTTAAGTTAGTTTAGTTTCGTTTAGTAGTTTAGTTAATCGTTTTTAGGTAGTTTGTTTAGTTAGTTAAGTTTATTTAGTTTAGTTTAGTTTAATATAGGTATTTAGGTTAGTTAAGGTTAGTTAGTTTAATTTGGTTAGTTTAGTTTAGTTAGTTAGTTTAGTTTAGTTAGTTTGTTTAGTTAATTTCGTTAGTTTGGTTATTAATGTTTGATTACTTTACTTTAGTTTTGTTGTTCGACAATTTGCGGTCAAAGTATAATTTAGTTTTGTTGGGTTCGTTAGTTTAGTTCACATAGTTAGGTTATGTTAGGTTAGGTTATTTAATTTGCTTAGTTATGTAATTACTAGTTTTTTAATTTTCTTAGTTAATCATTTCGGTTGAAATTAACAATGGAACAGCTTTCGATGATGCGCTTTCCACTTTCACTTTTGTTTGAGAAATGCAGTGTTTAATTTTTTTGGTTTGTTAGCATTATTTTAGTACTAGTAGTTCAAATGTTATTCTATCGTAATATCATTTGTTGAGAAAGTTAATTGAACCACTTCTCTATGTAGATTTAACTTTCAATTTATAGTGAAATGTTGTGGTTGTTTATGCAAAAGATTGACGAAGAAATTTTACTTCTCTTCTCTGCCTTGTCATTTTTACGTGCATGCCTTCATGTTTGTCTACAAAAGCAGCCCTTTTTAGAGAAAAGGAAATAGTTGCTTCACAACTTATCGTTTGCTTAAAGGGATTAGTTTATGTCTGCCCACATTTTAAAAATAAGAATACCCTTCAAGAAATCTAGATAGGGATGCATTATGAATTAGCTATCTGTGTAAATAACATAGTTAGGTTAGGTTAGGTTAGGTTAGTTAGTTAGATAAGTTACTTGAGTTTAGTTTAACACTCATTACTTGGGTAAAGGTTTACTTAGGTTTGTTAGGTTAGGTATGTTTGATTACTTTACTTTAGTATTGTTGACGTGGAACTAACGAAAATAAAATGTCACTGCAGGATTGTTACGTTGAAGACAACAAGCGGAGGAAAATAGTAAGTTCACGAATTTGGTATTTTTCCTAATTATTAATAATTGTTTGTTATGATTTACATGATATGTAGTGACATAGGTGTTGTGGTTTTTCAAAATGATTTATATGTTTATTTAATGGTATGTCTGCTTAAAACATTCAGTAACTCAAACTCAAATGAACGTGTATGCTCTGTAGTTGCGCTATTGATGCGATCTTCTACATAAGAAAGTCACATTTATGTTTAAAGTGCTGAATGGAAGAATATAATTTCTGGCATAAATACTTATCGTTTGGTTTCGTACAACACTCATTTTCTTTTTCTAACTTTCATTTGTAGTTGTACAACAATGGAGCCATGTCCTTCAGATCCATCACTATTGCAACTCCAATCTACACATAGATCCACGCGAACCTGGAGGGGCGAGGTAAACTGTTTTACATGAATTCGTCAAATTTACAGCAATAACGTATCAAACTCATACATTACGACCTTATCAATTATAAGGTTTACGAAACAACGCGCGTACGTCGAAGACGTGGGGTCGTTGATCGAACGATGCAGTATCATTCTAGGATGATCTCATATCTTCGTTCCAGTGGGTTCTATGAGATTTCCCGGGTAGCATTTTTCAGCCTTGATTGGGCTTTGATAACTGCGTTCGTAGAGAGATGGCACCCTGAGACCCATACATTTCACATGCACCGTGGGAGTGCACAATTACACTCCAAGATGTGCGGTACAGCTTGGATTACCTATCGAAGGTATGCTCGTGACGGGGACGACGATACGTACTATGCCGATGTCTGCGAGAGGCTACTTGGACGAACTCCTGTGGGAGATGACGTGGTTGGTTGTAAACTTAAAGTCGATTGGTTTGAGCGTAACGTACCTGCTACAGATGATGATAGCGATGAGGAGTCGATGCAACGCTATGTTCGATCCTACATACTACAACTTATTGGTGGTTGTCTTTTCGCCGACAAGTCCAATCGATTCGTACATTTGATGTTCCTACCATTGTTGGAGGATTTCCAAGTAGCTGGACAATATAGTTGGGGGAGTGCATGTTTGACATATTTGTACAGGGAGTTGTGTCGCGGATCTCGCGCGGGGGCACATGAGGTTGCTGGCGCGTCAATTCTTGTACAACTGTGGGCATGTGACAGATTTCTATTCATAGCACCGAGACGCCTGCGTGTTTCTAGAGCTCAACAGCGAATGGTGGATGACCAAAATATGCTTATGGACGTTCCACTGGGACACATATATTAAGGAGGGTTTGTCATTAATATGCTAAAAAATCTTGTCCAATTTCATTTATCTTAACTTATTGTTTTCTACACAGATGGCTCGATGCATTTTCGGTTTCACAAAGTTCGACGCACGTCGTATCGGCTTACCGTGATGCACTCGACTCGCAAAGGCATGAGGATGATGTGGTATGACAACCATATACTGAACTCATGGGTCTCTTCCCACCATTGTACTAACGGTCACGGTAGTTGGCTTTCGACGTGTCCCCTTATTTGTTTCCACATAGTCGAGTGACATCGACCGGAAAGGGTTATGAGACAATTCGGCATGGTACAAGTGGTGCTACCAAATTGTGCTTACGACACCCAACTGCACCGCCTCGAATTGCGTGGACATCATCATGAAAATTGGGTGACTTTTCACGCAAGCTACATACACATGTGGGAAAATCATGGGGACACCATTGCCACAAATGACACTTAATGAAGGGCACGATCATGAAGACTACATGACGTGGTATCGCTCGGTCACTAGGAGATTCATTGGACACGACGGGGCGTTACGTGACTACTCGGTAATCTTCTAACTCTTACTTTTCCTCGAACAGCTAATATCTTATTTTGCGTGCTTTGAGCTCTTATTTTTTGTATATCTGCGTAACTTGGTGCATCGACTGAGGCGAGTGTTTATTGAGGATGGGTACGAGCAAGGTCTTGCTGCGCTTAATGAAGGGATACAAATTTTAGACAAAGATGAAAGACAAAGATCTACTATTTCGCATGACGGAATTGACGTCGAACAAGACGTAAATGAGGATAATGAACAGGAAGATGAAGAAAACGATCAGGGCGAAGCAAACATAGAGGTGAGAAGAAGACGAACACGACCAGAGATTGTGCGGGAACGCACCAGACGTCATCGTCCACCACGTCCATCTACTCAGACTGAGATTGCTGCAGAGGGTAGCAGACGTTCTCCTCCAGCACGTTCATCTCGTTCGAGAGCGAGTAGAACATAGATTGTTGGCGAGAGTAGCCAACGATCACCCCCACCAACTCATTCTTCTCATGGGTACATTCCTGCATCGTCCACACCCCAAGCAGAACCTCAAATGTTTGTGCCCCGGCCGTCGTTCGTGAATCTTCCTCCTTACCATTTTGATCCTTACGCACCTGGGCCGTCGTCTTCATATGTGGACCATGGAATGCCTCATCGTCAAATGTATCCGTCACTGCCTCAATACATGCCTAGTCCATATACTCCTACTCCTTATAATTACAATATGCCATATAGTGGAGATCCCTCATTCATGAACTTGTTGACCATGCCGCACCTCATGTTCCTTTCCTCCAACCCCATACAGAAGCCGGTATTTTGGAATGGTTCCACCTCCTATTTTGGGAGCATCGATGCGAGAGGTGAGTCGAGTGAAGCACCGAGAGGAAGAGCATCAATCTACTCGACGTGATTCAATGCAAGACCAACCACCTCAACAACCTCAATCGGAT
This sequence comes from Stephania cephalantha, assembly GCA_039657325.1. Lineage (NCBI taxonomy): Eukaryota > Viridiplantae > Streptophyta > Magnoliopsida > Ranunculales > Menispermaceae > Stephania > Stephania cephalantha. Next base: position 10,034,446 of record CM077579.1, read on the forward strand.
GTACAAACACAATGTCCAACTAGACAAAGAAAGACGTCCGGTTTGCATCACCGAGCAACAACGTCAACGTAACCGTCGTAATAGACCTGCATGATGAGTTTTCTTGATTTCATAGTGATTTGTAGATAGCTTATATTTTGGGTGAAGGAAGTACGTGTATACAACCTTCTCATTGAATAAACTTATTTCTCATGTTTTTCATATTATTATAATGTCGTATCTGTGATGACTCTTCAATATTCCATAACAGAAACTCATCACTGTGAAAGATATATATATCTCGAAACATTAGTAGATTCGAACTTATAAGAGTTATTTTGCAGTAGAATAAGGATGGTGAAGTGCATTAAATGAGAGAAAAGTGGATGGGCCGTCGTACTAATCGCAGTAAAGTACATGACTCTATAATTAAGTAAATGCACGAGCTAATTTAGATTGTCATCGCGGCATTGTCCTTCAATTATTCTCGCGACACTTTCTTCAAGGAGGAGTCATACACGTATATCACTAACTGGCATAAATCGTGTTTTGATATGCGTGCGATGTACTTCACGATAGGTATCATGCACATCTCGAAGAGCATCGCACGTACAGATGTGTATTTCGACGTGCGCGTAGACTTTTCCCTTTTCAATAGGCTAGAGTCTAGCTAGAACTATCGGTTATGCGAAAAAAAAATGATAGTAGATAGCAATTCGCAAATCGATATTGAATCCCACGCAATTAGACCTAACTGCATGCGTGCTATTGGCATCCATTTTTTATAGTGAATTGATCGAAAACAAAGATAATAGTCCATAATTATAGGCTTACCATATAAGAATCTTGAAAATAAAAATACATGTGAATTTCTCAACTTTTTTTAGAAAGATCACATACATAGTAAGTCTTGAGCGTTTCCATCAAATTAATTAATTAGAATATACGGCTATGTGAAAATCGCAAATAGAAAAACATGTAAAGAAAAATACGTGTGAAAAACTAAAAAATAAAAACTAAAATAGAAATATCTAAAAATGACAATATAATAAAATTAATTAACTATATAATCTATAATGGAGTTAAGACTAAAAATGTCATCAATGTATTATGTAATCTCTGTTGCAAGATACCTCAACTCTATCATTTGCATTGAACCCTTTAATACTATTTATAGTACAAGAACATAAAATTTTATTGTTGATTACTTCCCCAAATTGTCTTTTGAGGTTTTCTCATCAATTCGCACAAGTTCAAAAATCGAAAAAAAAATATTACTTAAGATATTATATTCGCTAAAAAAATAATCTTCCCAAAAAATAAATATCAAAGAAAAAAGCCACCCAATGAAAAAAAAAACATCAAAGAAAAAGCCACATGTCAACATGTGGTATTGGCTTCCACAAAAAAAATAGCCTCTCATCACAAAACCGCCACCTCACCACCACCTCGCCGCCACCTCACCTCCACGTCACACACGTCAAAACCAATAACGCATTTTCAAAAGGCGTTATTGGCATTGGTGAATTCAAAGTACACCACCCTATTTTGTGAAAAAAATTGTAATTGTGCCTTAGTTTTGGAAAAACACCTGGAAGTTCTAGTTGGGAGTTGTTATATATGGGAAATGTTGGGCACATCAGAACTTGATGTGACAGCTGTGCAATAAACCTCGTGATGCGATGCACGCGAATCTTGAGATGCATTGCACCGCTGTCAAAATGCAATGTGAGTTCCATGCGTGATGATGTACGTGTAGCAGTACTGCCCCATTAATATTGTGTGGTCAGTAGCATGGCCACTCTACTAGATGTTATTGCGTTGGTTGATGAGTTGATGTCATTGAACCTTCCAAGCTGATCAATTTCAAATTTGTTGGGCATCTCCAATTACACCATCTTTTCTGGTGTGTGAACCGAAATAGGGTACTACATCGATTAAGTATATATTACTTATGGCAGCTGTAGCTAGGGGTGGGCATCGGTTTCCCTAAAACCGCCAAACCGCCCAAACCGTATGGTTTGGTTTGGTTTTTAAAACTCGCGGTTTGGGTGCGGTTTGAAAAACTTGAAAACCGCAAAATCGCGGTTTGGTGGTGGTTTTCAATTCTGAAAAACCACGGTTCACCGAACCAAACCGAGGGTAATTTAGTAAATTTATTTAATTCACATTTTAAAACATTAACCAATATAAACAACTTAACCTTAACCAATATAAGCAACAAATGCTTTCATTTTTTCATCTCCATCTCAAGATCCTAAACATATTCGCCTCCACCAGATCAAGGCCATCCGTTGTCGCCTTCCACTAGTCGTCGTCATCGCGCTTCCCACCGCCGCCTTCACCATCTCCTACCAGGTGATCTCTCACTACCGCCTCCAACCACTTTTTTTTTTTTTTTTTTTTGGAAGATATGTAACCAGAAAAACCGCAAAACCAAACCGACCAAACTGCGTAAACCGCGGTTCGGTTTGGTTGCGGTTTTGGTGGTTCGCGGTTTGGTGGTGATTTGCAAAATGACCAAACCGCAAACCCTCGGTTTGGTCGCGGTTTGGTGGTTTTCACCACCAAATCGCGGTTTGCCCACCCCTAGCTGTAGCGGAGCCAAAAAGATTTTGTTAGGGGGCGAATTTTAACTTTAATTTTTTTTTCAAACAAAAAAATATAATATTAGTATGAAAAATGAAGTATGAAAAAAAAATTTGCAATATGTAGGGATATTAAAGGGGTCTTGCTGTTTAGGGGGTAATCATATGAAAAACTAAGCATAACAATTTTTTTTTTTACAATACGTAGGGAGTACTATAGGGGCTCATGGGGTTAGGGGCGACCCCTAGATCCGCCACTGTATATCAGTATAAATCTCTTCAAGTACGTAGTATCGAGACCTTTTGTAGTAAAATCACACATCTATATGTTGAAGGTGGTTAAGGTGAGGACAATATAAAATCTATTGACCTGTGGATAAATCTTGTGACAGGACTTTCTCGGTCAAATTCACCTTCCGGTCTGTGTGTGCTTTGGAGGCCTCAGGAGCTTTTCAATCCTTCAAATTTGTTTGGAAGCAACATTCACCACCAAAGGTAAAAAAATTTTGTGTGGTTGATCATCCAAAGAAAAGTTAACGTGGCGGAGATGCTTCAAAGGCGGCGGCCGGACATATGTCTCTCCCCGCATCAATGAGTTACGTGTGGAAGGTGGGGAGAAGACTTGGACCATCTATTTTTGCATTGCTCTTTTGCAAGGGACATGTGGGCACGTTTAGTTGGAGAGCTGGATTGAAATTGGACCCATATAAATTCTTGTGAGGAATTGTTTTGGGACGATAGATGGAATCTTCCTCACAGCAAAAAATTGGCTCTGTGGGGTGTGGGGCACAGGTGATTGTGTGGAGCATTTGGAAGGAGCGCAATGCTAGGATATTTAATGATTCCGCTATGAGTTGTGGGGATGTTTGGGATGCCATCAATCTATCTATAGCAAAATTAGTGATTGTCCCGCGCTTTCACACGCGGAAGAAACAAAGTATTAGTATTAGTTCAAAATACATCAATATATAACTCAACTAAAATAACTTTGATAAGAAAAGAAAAGTAAACGAAAGATGTAGTCTTAATAAATATATAAATAAATATATATTAGAGTTGGAGTTGATAATGTGGTGGAAGAGTGGATGATGTGGCGAGAAGGAAGCTTGATAAGAAGTCATATGGCAACTCAAGATGTAGGCTTATAAATGTGTCACGTGATAATGCAAGATATTATTTTATTCTCATTAGAGTTGGAGTTGATGATGTGGCGAAAGAGCTGATGGTGTGCGACGGGGATGCCACGTGTAAGATGTAATTTTATTCCCATTAAAGTTGGAGTTGATGACATGGCGAAAGAGGTGATAATGTGGTGATTTAAATTTTTATATTTAGTGAGGTTGAATGCATGAGGTTTTAAATAAAGAAGGTAAGTAATGAGGTTTTGAATAAGGCTACATCATGGGCATGCCACGTGGCTCGTCGAGAAGACTCAAAAATGCCATGTGCATGGAACACCCAAGATGTAGGCTTAATATATATACTAGTCGGCATCCCGCGCTTCGCGCTCGGGATAGTTCTGAGTATTAGTGCACGTGAGAGACCAAGTATTAGTATTAGATAAAAATATTGTATAGTCATCGACTCATCGATGGATTCGAATGTAAAAATAACACACTACATCAAGAATAAAAATTAGTTAATAATTTACATTTGATGTAATAAAAAAAATTGAAGTAAAAATAAAAGAAGATCCTCGCGTAGTAAGAGCCAATTGAAATAAAAATATAAAAAATCTTTGTAGAATTAAAAAAAAGCTAAATTGGAGTCAATAGATAAATATTTGAAATTCAAATTAAAATATAAAAGACGTATGTAGAAGACATGGCTGCAAACTCGTACATTCCATGATCGAAGACAAAATATGGTCACTAGAACAATTTCAGTACTTAATAGAGGTTTTAAAACCTCTATTAAAGGGGATGTTATTAAATAACACCTAATTGATATGAGTTTTTAAAAAACATCTATGTAATACATGTATTAAAAATTAAAACATAACACATTTTCACATGACATTTAATAACACACTATCTATTAAAGGCCAAAAATGTTCTAGTGGGTGGACTCCATCAAGAATATAAATTAGTTAATAATCAACATCACATAGAATAATGAAATTTAAAAGAGTCATGAAAAACAAATATGTAGTCCATCCAACAAATCTAAGTGAAAACAACATTTACATTGAATATTTAAGGCAACTTTATTATCTAATTATAAAAGTACGTTGTGGAACTACAAATCATCTTCAAAAACACATCATGAATTGCAGCAAAAGGGAAAGGAATGAGCAAGAACAACATAGCAAACTAAAAAAAATAAAAAAAAATGAATAATTAAACTCTACTGCAATCTTGTAAAACAAACTAAAAAATAGAGATTATTGATTTGAACAATGCTTACCAAAAGTTGTCAACAATCATGCGTCATTTCTAAAATTTTGCTTTTTAGAATTGTGATTGACTCCTTATAAGAAAAAAAAATTAGAATCAAAAATCAAAAGAAGAAGATTGACATTTTCGTGTACATGTAGGATATAAATAATTTTCTTAAATCAATGCATATTTGTAACTACTTAGTGAAATGAACGGTTTCCATATTGTAACTCCGACTAAGAGCATTATTATAAAGAGTAAATTAAACAATGAAACGTTACATAATAATTTATGTAACATACATTATTTTAAATTTGCAAATTAAATTTCCATATTTATTAATTATTGATTTAAGAAAGAATTAAAAGTTAGAGATAAAATTATATATTTGAAGAATCCATATTAATATTTGATAATTAATAAATAGGGAGTCTTGGAAGTGCCACGTGGCGATAGAATTTTATGTAACCTACATCATTTTAAATTCGTAAATTAAATTTCCGTTTTGTTAATTATTGATTTAAGAAAGAATTAAAAGTTAGAGATAAAATTAGAGATTTGAAAAATTCATACTAATAAATAGGGAGTCTTGGGAGTGTCACGTGGCAATAGAATTTTATGTAGCCTACATCATTTTAAATTTGTAAATTAAATTTCTATATTTGGTAATTATTGATTTAAGAAAGAATTAAAAGTTAGAAATAAAATTAAAGATTTGAAAATTCATATTAATAAATAGGGAGTATTGGAACTGCGAGGAAGCTCGAAACTGCCACATGGCACACCCAAAATGCAAGCATAATATATGTATAGATAGATAAATAGATGGTTATCGGGTCATAGACTTTTTAAATTCTGGGGTATGAATTAATGGTCTTTTGACTCTTTTGAATGGATGGCGACCAATGCTTGAGGCAAGGGTTTAATGAGGCGTTCTTCAATTCTTCAAATAAGGCTGCAGCTTCGGTGGTTCGTCCAGCAGTGGATTGGTGTGATGGGCTTGGTCATGGGGTGTTTTTGAGGCCCGCTATGGGCACCCCATCGTTTCATGAAGGCACCCATAATTTTTCTCATTTTCCAATCTAAAATGTAAAAGACTATTTTGCCATTTCATATATACACACCCAAACCCCACAAACCATTTGCAACTCAAAACTGGGGCATCCCACCACCTTGAGGAAGAAGTGAGCCTAAAGCCACAATTGTGTTTACCGAGCGTGTATCGATTCTTGCGTCTCGACATCATCCGACAAATGAGGTAACAATATTTGACAACCATATGAAGCTTTGAAGGAACTATTTTTGGATAAAAAACTTTAAAATTGATGATTTGGTTTGTCAACATAGGATTTCTCAAATTTTTAGACGTTTTTTCACGGGCGCGATGGATTCGGCCTCGTAGGACCGAGAGTTATGCAAACGTCTCTGTCAACATCCACCGAGAAATGAATAAAAGTCTCGGTAATGGACAACCGAGAGAAATGATACGTTCTCGGTTGTACATCACCGACAGGACATAAACTATACACTTCGACTTACTCTCGTGATGTGGTGACCGAGACGACAATAAAGTCTCGGTCATGGACAACCGAGATCTATCTTACACTCTCGGTTGTACATCACCGACGTAACATAAACTATACACTAATGGTTGCTCTCGTGAAGTGGTGACCGAGATAACAATATAACTCTCGGCCATTCGTTGCCGAGACTGTGTAAACTATACTGGCCTGTCTAGCCGAGAACCACGAGTTCCCAAAAGTTTCCCCTCAGTCTCGGCCATGCTTGGCCGAGACCGTAAACAAAATCTCTGGCCTGTGTGGCCGAGAACCACGACTTTCCAATAAATGCACCATTGAATGCACCGCCACACAAACATAACAACTACTCTACCAAATGCAACTTAATTAGACTATCAACGTACCTTCAAACGATCGATTTCACGACTTGAGTGTGTGAACGAGAAACTTGAACCGAGCCCTAATGTGGAGACGAAATCGACCAAAACTCGAAGCCTTCAAACTCGAAAAATGTCCTACAACAGCGGAGAGAGACGGAGAGGAACGAAGACAACTGAGATTCGGGATTGCTAGGCGGTTCGTTGACGAGAAGTATGACAAGTCAAGCAAGAGGACGGTGGTGGGGTGGTGGTGCCTCTGTTTTGCACGAGGGGTATTTTCGGGATTTCGGGCCTAATTTTTGGGTGCCCTTGGTAATTTGATTTGTGCCCTCAATAAGAGGGTGCCTTCATGAATTGGTGGGGTGCCCTTAGTGGCCCTCGGTTTTTTTGGTTTTTCGATTTTTGACTTGGCCATTTTTTGGTGTCAAGATTTAGGTGTTTTTGCTATTTGGGGTCGGGTCTTTTTTGAGGTTTTTTGAAGGCTGATGTATAGCATGTATAGTCTAAACCCATTTTTTTTTTTTTTGTAAATCATAGCTTTTGACATGAATGCAACTTACTTTATCCAAAAATATATATATTTTCATTTCACATATACCACTTTTGTCGACTCATCACCATCTTTTCTTAATGGGTTAATTGCAACTTTTATTTTTCTTTTTTCCAATTTTTCTTTGATGTTCTAAAAGATAACCTGCAAATATGTCTCAATTAAAAACTTCACAAAAAAAAACCATTAAAAAAATTCGATGTTGTATATTATGTCTAGAATTATTTAAGAGAATATGAAAGCAACCCATCAAAGACATTGAATCAGCACGGTGAAAGAGTTTGATTCATGTAACCGACCCCCTTTAATTTGAGGTTGAGGCTTGTTGTTTCTTTGATGTCTAGAATTATTTCTGATTATTTCTCCATGTTAGAGATACAACATAATAATATCATGTCCTAAATAAAAATAATGAAACCTACAACATTTAAGTGTCAAAGTTGGTCCCGACCATAGCACTTGTAGACGTCGTATTTTCATGGCTTGTCATATTTTGATAGGAGCATGAGCATGAGTAAGAACAACATTAGTGCTACAGGTTGGCCCAACGGTAAAGACGCGCACGGTCTTAAGTTCGATTGCATCAAGATTGTCCAGGCCACTAAAATACGTTAGTTCAAGCCGATTGCACCGAGGCCTCTTAGGATCATAGTTAAGCTCGCCTAAACACCATGAATTAAAAAAAAAAGAAGAAGCCCATCAATGACTAATCCTCCGTCTTTTGAACCTCATAACATTATTCTATTTAGGAGAATGATTGGTTGGACACTGTAAATTAGTTGATGTGGGATATATGCTTCAGGTGAATCTTTTTTTTGTTTTTTTTTTTGTTTGTTTGTTTGAAGTAGCCTTCAGGAGTGTAAGATCAAACAACTGATGGGAACTTCATCATATTTACTACTGCACTTAGCAGCATTTCACTATTAGAGCATGATTTTAGCTCAACTCTAGTTGATGAGACTGTTTTCTCAATCATCTTACAACATACCAGAAGGGCCACACCATACTTGGAGATGAAACTTGAGTCGCTTGAATTGTCCTCGTTTATTTTGTTTCGACCAATCATAAAATAGAATTCAATGATATGTTTGAAAAATATGGCACCAAAAATGACTTCATCGCGGAAAGTTGTCAAGCAAATCTTATAACATTAATTTAAATGAAGAAAGAGTGGAAAGTTGTCAAGGAAATTTTATAACTTGACTTATAATGATCATAGACCAGGATCCTTGCAACCAGTGAAAGATATCAGATTAGAGCATGCACAATACTGATTCGGGTTTATTACTCATTAATAATAAATCCCTTCTGAAAAAAATAAAAATTAATAGCATTGCATCGCCATGACAACAATAATAAAGCCACAATACCAAATTTTCCTAAAAAAAAAAGCCTCAATACCAAATTTGGTGGGGTGAGTCGCATCAATTAAACTATTCCATTTCGCCCGACTTAATGCAGTTGATGGCTTCACTATATTAACAATTTGTGCAATCGAAGCCCTACCGATTCCAATATTCCTATGCATGTTAGAAATTAATCATAATTTGAGAACTTTAGGAGCTAGGTTAAGTGTACAAATGCAATTATCTCCACGTACATGGCTGGAACTTGAGACCGCTAGTCACAAGGCATTGAGAGCCAGCATTCAACCCAAACCATCACATAAACCAAATCATAAAATCATAGCTTTTCTAAAGTGAGCAGAATAAGCAGTGAAACAGAGATTCAGGTGGGCAAGACAAAGTAGTTAACATGCAGATTATTGGAAGAAACCAAGCAAACATTATCATAAAAACACAAGAAATGCAGCACCTGGATGGTAAGAAAACATCACTTGGTTAGCCAACTTCCTACTAAAGCAAACTCCATATTGAATGCAACAAACTCAGAAACAACAAAGGAAACAGAAAATTCTAGCACAGATTCCTTCACGAAGGCCAACTTAATTATAATATAATAACAGCTCCTTTTGAACTACATTCGAAAGACAGAAAATCGAGGGAATAACTCGAATCAATGTAAAAATAAAATGCAAAGAGAAGTGGCAGGCAAAGCCAATAGAATATTGAAAGTGATCATTCATGAAATATGAAAACTTTGGATATATTATAGCTACGCATCAGAAAGAAACTGAGAATGCATCAACAAAGACAATGTTTATACAATAATTAAGCATCTATACTTCATGCAGTAGATACACCATCTTCGAGTCAAAGACAAAAGCTACTGCCGTCTTTAACTTAGACAAGATAAATAAAAACTATGCTAAATACCTCCATAGGGCCGGACGATCTCTTGATATAACAAGAACCCGAGATGATAAATAATCAAACGATGGCGAATACAAATCGTCTGGTCCAATGATCTCTCTGACAGGTTGAGCTCTTGAATTATCAACTCCAAAAGAGGCCATACAATCATCCTGTAAATTGTCAAATACAAAGAGACCCAATCCAGAGACGCCCATTACAATATCTGAATTTCCCCACACTTGAGATATGGCGGAATGATGGAAATGTGTCTTGGATTCTGGCAGCGAATAAGTGGAAATGAGCCTGCCTTTGCGTGTAGAGAACTGCTGAATACATGAACGGACCTGTTCTCCACCTGCTAATCTAGCATCACTGCATCCTAGAAAGATGGAATCGCCTCGGGAGAAGATGGACTGGACAGTTACTCCAAGTTTGGATATCTTAAGACCTATGCCAGATGGGAGACGGAAATCCAAAACATTAACAGAGTCATGCGTGCAGAAAACACCGTCGTTTCCATCTACATCTGATGAACTGACCCTGCATTTTCAAGGGCAGGTTTAGTTATAATAATGCACTAGAATTAGGCATTACTAGTCATCTGCTCCATAGCCTTTCTACTTGCTACTATTCAAGTTTTTTATCTTACATTCTTACATTGCAATTTGAAGAGTTTAGAATCTATCTCTAGCTGAGTAACTTTCTAAAACAAGAATCCACATTGATGAATGCTTCCCCCATAGTAGTAGTGGCACTCATGAGGGGAAGCTGAAAATGCTACCTTGAGCATCGGATTGAATTTTAAAATCGAAGATTTTAAGTAAAACTAAGAATTTGAAGCTATGAACATCCCTTTAACTGAGTTTGGTATATCTGCCGCAAACAAATATGATCAAAATAGTACAAAGCCTCAACCCCAAATTAGCTGGGGTTCCGCTACATAGATCAAACTCTTCCACTATGCTCGATTTAATGCATAGGTGAAAACGCCCCAACATTTATACTTGTTTGATCCATTTCATAAAGAGAGTAAAAGTTTTATGCAGGCTATCAACCTATCGCAACCCTCCCTCATTTTTTGAGTATGAATAATGGGTTTGGAAGCCCTCCTTTGTCCGGACTTAGGACCGGCTATGTAGTGCATGCAATGTTCTACATAGGTAGAGTTATGATCAAAATAGTAAATTAAAGAAAATTGACAATTTTTTTTGGTACAAAAAATTGACAAATATTATTAAAATTATGATTCATGATGTCATGCAGAAGAAAAAAATGAAGGCAAAAAAGTAAGTTAGTTTGAAATATTCCAAATTTATATCATGGTAGCCTCCCACATAATGTCCTCGTGAATTTGAAGAGGAAACAAAATGAAATGGGGGCAGTTATAATGCTAAAACGATGCAGATGTTTAGTAAAACCTTTACCTTCTCCGGACTCCACCACCTAATTCGGCATCAGAATTATGTACATGAAGTGCCAAAACCTTTCTGCCAAACAAAGACACAGAAAGCAATGCTTGCGGATTGAGTGAGTTCACATCCCACAAAGTAATGGCTTCTGTTTCAGCTATCACCACCTTCCCTCGATTCCTCCAATGCAAAGGGCTCGAGTAGTCCATCATTGTAACCGCCTTCTGTGCTTCCCACTTCATAACATGCTCACCATCACGTATATCATACACATTAACGGCATTCTGAGAGCTTGCAGCAGACACAAGAAGCGGTCCGCAAGGTTTATACCACCATTGACTATTTTCAGGAGCCATGGCAGCAGGCAAAGCATTTCTTCTGTAAAGACCCCTGTTTGAGAGAGGTCCAAGTACTGTTCTTGAAGAGGTTACTTTCTCATCCTCTAGATGAAATGCCCTTACATCTTTGCTATAGAAATCCCATGAGCAAAAACCAGATTCCAAGGAGCTGCCTGACGAAGCTGCAACAACATACCTTCCTGAGCAACCATCTGCACCAGGGGCACGGATTAACCAACAATCACCCCATAAATTAGGCTCGACTCCATGAGGAGGCCTGTATTCATTCTTTTCCTGAAAAAATAAATTAGGAGTCAGAAGAGAAAATAATGCCAAGTCCTGCATATCAAAGAAAGGACACAAAAATACAACTGCAAGTGTATGGGGGTAATCCTCATTAGATGCACTTCCATCCCTCCACAAAAATCCATAACTCAAAAATGCCGATTAAGGCAGCTTGTCGAAGACAGAAAGACGAAAAGCTGGATGACCATATCAACAGCGACAACAAAGACTCAATCCAAATTACATGGCTCACCTAAAAGGATCAAACTCTATCACTATACTCAATCCTAGAAAAATGAGCCTATTTGTTATTCCACTGAAAATAATTGCAAATTGTATCTTCCACATGAGAGGTTAGACATAACTATTTTAAGACAAACTGAATATAACATAGCACGCAATGACCCATTTGGTCCTGAGATTCTTCACAGACCAGAAATGGCCATCACAACAAAAATGTGAAGTTTCTTAGGATGGTTTTTTTGGGAGCTATCAGATAAATAGAATGAATGAATGAATGAATGACAGATTATGTGAGATACGTATCAAACTTAACCACTGAGTGTTGAATTCAAGATTGCAGTCTTCACATACCTCACAATTTGTAATATCATAAAAAGTGCACGAACCATCATCATGGGCAAGAAGAACTGATTCTCCCTCCGACACAAACCATCCTCCTGTTGATGCTTTGCGCCCTATTTCATGAAGCTGATCCATGTTAGTATCTTCTATTTCTTCATTGACTAACATTTCTGGCTTATTTTCCTGATCGTAAAACTCATCAAAAGTCTCATCAGTTGTAAGCCTAATCTCTTCGCCGCAACTTGTCTCTACCACAGCACTCAACTCATCATTAGAAGCTGAAGTTGTATTGCCATCCATTTCTTGAATCTCAGACATTATTGAGTGAGCATGCTCATCCATTATACCGGTTTTAGATCGGTTTTTCTCGAGGAAGCCAAGAACTCCAATGCGATTGGGTTCTCATCAATAGGAATAGACATAGCGTCTTCTGACTTTTGGCTATCACTAGGTTTTGTTGCCAATGATTGACATTCTTGACTGTTTTTCTTTGATGTGTTTGACGAACCTCGATTTTTAAGTAACTTGTGATGAGGAAAGAGTCTTGCTTCTAATTCCTCAGGATTCAAACCCTTAACCGAAATCTTCGAATGATCTGTTTGGCTATGCTGGCTAGTCTCCAAGCTTTTGATCTTCTGACAATCACCTTCAGCATTTTTGGGTAATTCCGAGCTGTCCGAGCCGATTGGATTTTCTTTCACAACATGACCCATTGCTTTCTCAATTCCTGAAATCTTGTCCTGAATGTCTGAAATTACTACCTTTGACGCATCCGGGTTGTTCATGTCCAACATCTCCTTTGTTCGCTTTATATCAGACGCGATTCTCTTGACTTTGCCTTCTAGATAAGCAAGTTTCTCATGGAGCTTGCTCTGGTACTTGTTGGCGGCACAAACACTTTTGTTCTCCTCACCATTGGCCTTCCCTTTCAAACTCGCATTCTCTAAAACTTTGGAACGGTTTAAAGTACTCTCCTTTACGCGACGACTGGCACCCTCAGATTCTACAATAATCTTATCGACCTCTACAGGTTCTTCTCCTGCTTTCTTTACCTTCAAATCCACACAATTTTTCTCCTGAATATCTTCGAAACCCGCGAAGAATCCAAACTCGTTTGGCTTGCCCCATCATCCCTCAAATTCAAATTTACACATTTTTTCTCCTGAAAAGGCTCGGAAACTTGCGCAAAATCCTTGCAACTCCCTAAATCAATGACCACTTCTTTCTCTGAATTCAACCTTAAATTAGGTACCCCCAAAAGTTTTCGCAATGAAATTGCACTATTTTCTGATGAAACCTTCGGATCATTCGACAAACATTTGTCCATATTCTCGGCGTAATCAGTAGAATGATTAACAACAACTCTGCCCTTACAATCGCCCAACCATCTAATCCCATTTTCAGTTCCTTGACTCACTCTCAAACTCGAGCTTCCGTTCGCCTTCTGCGACTGAGATCTCGGCAAAACCCTAAACCCAGTACTCACATTTCTATCCCCATTACCCACAACCCGATCGGCAGCCCCTCTCGCCGTTGCCGATCGATCACTCGACGAAACCCTAGACATTCGATCAGACTGAAACCGAGAGAAATCAGAGGGGCTAGAGCTCCTACCTCTGGGAATTGAAGATGTGGACCACCGGACTCCCCTTCCTTCGACTTGTCTATCCGGGGGACCGGAATCGGGCGGGTGACCGCCATGTTCTTCGACGCGACAGATGAAGCTCTGCTTGCAGAGGTGGATCTGAGGTTCTCTTTCCCGGCAGACGAGGGCTTTGGGAGGGTCCCGGCAGAGGCCTTCTCGGAGATCGGCGTCAGCGGTTTCGAGGGCTTTGCCGCCGACACCCTCCCGCCGGCGCCGCCCCTCTCCTTTACCCGGCGAGGGTTCACTGTTAAGGACGACATTTTTGTTTTGTCTGAATGAATGGAAGTGGAAGAGAAAGAGGATTTGTTTGTTTTAGAGAGAGAGAGAGAGAGTATTTGACTTTTCTGAGTGGAAAATTTTGGAGGGAAAAGAATTGAAAATTTTGAATTTGAAAACTAAATATTTGGGAGCCTAAATAAGAAAAAGAGTATATACTATAGGAGAATGCTATAGCAACCCAATGAGGGGCACCGACTTCGGCACCTAGTGTGCGAAATGGGTCTCACCGACTAACTTCTCGTCGGGTGCCAAAAAAAATCGAAAAATCAATTTTTGAAAAAAAAAAAGAAAATTGAAAATCGACAAGACAACTAGTATGATCGGCTATCGTCTAATTGTACTACCTAACCGGGGGTTTGGCTATTTTACTGCAGAAATTTTGAATTTCTCTCCCAATTTTTCGTGCCCTAATTTCTCTCATTTTGTGTCACGGCCAAATCTCTAAACCCGATTTTAATTCCTTAATCAGGATCACCGACCCTTGACGTGGGACCTACACCGTGATACGTGCATCGACCGAGGCACGTGCCGAGATATATTATATTTTTGTATTGATGTATGCCTAGTGTTATGTATTGTGTAGACTTACTAAGTCGGTTCGTACAGTTGTAGGTGTCGAGACGAGAGCGAGGACGCGCCTTGAGTAGCGTGCGAGCCGGGGAACCGAATAGTTAGGATTTTGGTAAGTCTTATTTAATACTAATATGAAATAAGGAATTACTTATAAGCCTATGATTGTGTTTGTTAATGTAAATCAAATTAAAGGCCTATAGTTGAGTAAATTAAATGGAAAGCATATGATTGGTCTAGAGATACACATTGGCACATCTAGGAACTAGGTGAGTAATGAAATGGTGTCACTTGATGTTGAATTAGTGGGAGTTAGTGGGATATATGGCAAGAGGTGGACCATTAGATATTCCTCGGGATACATAAATCCATGGAGATCAAGTGATAGGAAGGAACATCACCTTAATATATAACATTAGCGATCAAACAACATGCAAACCAAATCACTCATTCATTTTTGCTAGAGAAGAAGAAGGAATTGCTGGAGAGGAGTGAATCATCAAGGTGTTGAAGGAATCCATGAGAGTTGGTGAGAAATTCTCAAGCTAGGGTGCTACATCAACTAGGTACATATCTTTTTAGTTGAAATTAGAACAAGTTCTGGTTTTAGGCTAATTTCATATGGTAGATGATAAAGCATTTGCAATTGGTTTATATATTTGGATTCCATTTAAATATGATAATCCAGCTATATTGAAGTTCTTAATTTGGTTTTGAAATCATAAAGATATGAATTTTTGAAGTTGCAACACCAAAACTAGAATTCTGCATGTTGTATTAGGAATCAACTTGGGTAATTTAGTCATAATCTGCTCATTTTAGATCCAAATTGATCTAAACTAGTGGCATTTGAAAGCTTATTTAAAAGGGAATAACTTTGGTTAACTGAAGGTATTTTGATTCAAATTTCTTTATGTTCAAACATGCTCTACAAGTAGGTGCTGGAATTAAAAAGGAAAGTTTTGAAACTAAACTTGTTAAGGGCATAACACCCCTAACTACTTATCCAAATGAGCTGATATTTTAGTATGTTGTATTTGGATATATTTTCTACCTTGTGACCAAAAATCACATTTTTAGGAACTATAGATTGAGAGAAATAGGTTTTCTAAGTCCGCTGGTCGGATTAAATTCCAATTAGACCTATGTTTAGTAAAATCATGATATCTCTTTCATTTTAAATCGAATTTTGCAAACTAAACCTTTCCGAAAAGCTAAGAGAAAGACCAACAATAATTGAACAGATGGAGGATTTCGATATTTGGACCATTTCTTGCCTAAAAGTGCGTTAAAATGTAGGACTGAAATTGAAACTTAATTTAGTCTTTAGGGATTGATTTAAAGCCTATTGAACCAATTTGAATATACAATAAACACCACTAAATTGAGCTTAAACCCACTATATTTGAACTAATGAGACACCAAACCCAGGAACCTAAGAAAATAGTACGAGAGAGCGAATACAAGATTTGAAGTATCGGGAGGCCAGTAAAGCTAGGACTTTACTTTGTTGTTGTGAGTATACCCAATGGCAACTTTACTTGGCATTTCATTTCTATTAATTGTTGTCCTTGCATAGTATATCATGTGTTCTTTGTGTCTATGCTCACTTGATGAGTCTAGTTTGCATGATATCCATTCATTTGATTTGATTCATTGATTCTATCCCATGCTATGTCTATTCTTGTTGTTTTAAATGTGAATTGAATGACAAATATCATGCTATTAGGCTAGTGAATATCTTATAAATGTTTAAGAGGACTTGTATTCCTTATTTGTTTAGGTGTGTAGATCTGCATATGCCTTGACAATCCATACTTGGTATTTCTTGAAATTTAAAAAGTAGTTTTCGCATTTAGGTCCCGTACTCGATCGAGGTGTGCGCGACTCACGGGGTTAGAGTCCCTGGGGATGTCTACACATGTTACCTGACACTGTATGACACTCGGGGTTAGAGTCCCCGAGGTGATCTACACACCGGGTTAGAGTCCCTGTAACACTTGGGTTAGAGTCCCTTGTGCTATATGATTATTGAGTCGGAGTGACACGTTTCACTTTGCCGACCGGACCTAAATCACCACTACTTAGCCTAGTGTCGGTATCACTTGTTTAACTCGGTATTTACTCGCATATGGTTTTTTTCCAGTTTTCCCATTTATATGCTTTTAAATACCATTTGAATATTTGGAAATGAAAATTAAACTTGTCATCGGGGATTACTGTTTCATTCTTGTACTCGCCGTCCTTTTTATGACGGTGGGTGCAGAGTCGTCTACCAAAAGGCCGACAAGGAGAAGATCGACGACTATCCCTGAGCCCGCGGCGCTTCACTGCATCGATTGTGGGTCTTCTTTTGGTATTTTGATTGTATATGTTATATATGTCTTTTAGATACTATTTGGGGTTGTATATTGGGTTGAGCGTTAGTTCCCCGACTTGACTTAGACTATTTTACTTGTTTCACCGCATTTTGATGACTTTATATATGTGATGTCATTTCTGGTTTTCCACACTTAGGATTTTATAAATGGCTTCCGCATAAGTTACTAATTGCTTCCGCATAATCAATAAGACTTCTGTTAAATAATTAATTTAATAAAAAGTTGTAATTAACTCTAAATTTTATAAACTGGTAGGACTAGTGTATTACTTATTCTGAATACGAGAAAAGAGGCGTTTAGGTTGTAAAGGCTGACTAATACGTAGTTGAGTCCTGCGTGGATAAGATTAGAGCTTAATTACGGGATTAGGCCGAGCGGTGCCCTAGATTAGGAGAGGGCCGTCACATTTCGGGCAAAATGAAACAAAAAATAGGGGTAGAGCAAACCATGCTCATCTTCTTCATCGTGAACTTAGTTCGGGCAGGGCCTAATCGATTTCTCTTGTGCTCACCAACATAGCCGGAACAACAAACTGGCTCATCTTCGTCGGGGAAAATTGACTGATTTGAACCAAAGGGAGGTGACAGGGAGGCAAGAAGACAAAAGAGAAACATAGGTGTGCGATTGGTTTGTCTTCTGGAAGGGAGGCACGTGATTGTAGATACAGTCAGAACAACTGACTGGTTCGTCCCTAACTTTTGTTAAGAATTTAAAGATTTATGCATTTATGTAATGGGTGCGATATATTAACGTTTCTTGATTAGATCATTTTGTGAGGGACGATGGTAGTTATGGACACCAGGTTGGTGCTTTAAGGAGGTTGATTTTGAAGGGGCACGAAGGACATTGTTGTTCAAGTGGCCACGATGACATGGGGATGACAATAGAGAGTAGTAAATGCATAAAAGTGAGGTGTTCTTATTATCAAGGGGACACTACATTTTTGATCGGTCTACACGAGTGTCAATTGGTATCTTGAGGTATTGGTTTGTTGTGGTGTATGTGGCGAAGAGTTGTCGAGGCTATTTTTGTATGTAGTGTTAGTGGGTAGTTTGTGTATGGGCAAGGATGGGGTTGACAACCATTTTTTGTATAGCCCTTTATGGTACGTAAATATTTATTTTTTGTTTATATATATTAATATATAGAGGAGTATCGCCTCGTTTTATCAAAAAAAAAAATTCTCGTTTCTTTTTAAGGTGTAAAAAGGACCACCATCCATTCTTCTCTGTTTTTGTGAGTGACTCATGGAATCTTTTGTTAAAGTTGATGTATTTTCTTGTTTTCATTGTTTTGTTTGTTTCATGCAAATATATAGGGCTTTGTTTTAGGTGGCGCTTTAGATTCGTTAGGGATTAACATATTTTGTTGCACAAGTTATTTTTTTTATTGCCATAGTCATTGATTTCTCTTTACATTTTTTGGGATTAGCAAGTTATGTTGGCTGAGCTCATTTTTTTTACTGGCATGGATAGTCTTCATTTGTCATTACGATTTTAGGGATTAACAGGGATTAGCATGTTTTGTTGGCTGAACTCATTTTTTTATCGACATGGATAGTCATTCATTTGTCATTACGCTTTAAGGATTAACATGGATTAGCATGTTTTGTTGGCTAATCATGAAAACTCATTTTTTTACAGCGTGGATAGTCATTCATTTCATTACAATTTTAGGGATTAACAGGGATTATCACGTTTTGTTAGTTGAACTCATTTTTTACCGGCATGTATAGTCATTCATTTGTCATTACATTTTTAGAGATTAGCAGGGATTATCATGTTTTGTTGGTGAACTTATTTTTTTTTACCGCATAGATAGTCATTCATTTGCCCTTTCATTTAAGGATTGGATTCCATTAGACATAACTAATAAACCTTGATTAGGGGCGTGACAGACCCCATATTACACATGGACCACTGATGCAACTGCACTCATTTTATAGGTAATACGATGGTGCCGTTTTTTGATTCTAACAAGCAGGTGGAGTCAGTAGTTGATTTGGGATATGATGATGGCAATGAATTAGCTGATGGAAATGGTCAAGTTGAGAAGGGGGATGAGGCTACTGGCACTGATAATGTTGACGAAGATGTAATTGAGGGTTGTGATGAACCAAATGACGAACATGTCAGGCCTCGAAATTCTAAGTCCTAGTTTAATCTCTTAATCAGGATCAGTGACCCGTGACGGGGGACCCGCATCGAGATACGTGTCGTGACCGAGGCGAGATGGCCGAGGTATATGTTATATTTGTTGTGGTGTATGCCTAGTGTATTGTATATATGTGTATATTACTAAGTTACTCTTACTTGTGTATAGGTGCCGAGACGTGAGTGAGGACGCGCATCAAGATGCATGCCGGCGTGGGACCGAGGTAGAGAGTGACAGTGGTAACTTTATTTAGGCTTAATGTAACTTACATAGTGATTTAAATGTGGCTATGGTTGATTATACATTTAATGTACCTAAGTTAGCAAGTTAAAACAATAGCCATGCGATGATCATAGAGATACGTATTGACACATCTAGCCACCAAGTGAGTTACACATGGCTGTTACTTAGATTGAGTAAGTGAGAAATGTGTCATTATGTACATCATTAGATAGGTCTCGAGATGCATGTGCACATGAGAATCAATGGCTATTAATCAACCATATCCATTTCATATAAAAAGCTAGAGATCAACTCATGTAATCAAACCAACTTCATTTCAATAACTTAGGAGCTAAGTAAGTTTGCTTAGGAGGGAAGAAAAGATTGCTGGAGAAGAAAGGAAATTAGAGAAGATCAAGGAGAAATCAGTGGGTTTAGAGTAGGAGATGTTGATCAAGCTAGGTGTTCATCAAACTAGGTACACATTTTTTATTTAAGTTTGAAACCAGCTTCTGGTTTTTGGCCATTTTCGAGGTTAGATGATTAAGTCTTTAAAATTGGTTGATATATTTGGATTCCTCATTTCAAGCTGATAATCCAGCTATTAAGAAGTTCTTAATTTGATTTTGAAATAAAAAAAATATGAATTTTTGAAGTTTTAAGTCCAAAATGGAGATTCTCGCTTGTTGTATTATGAACCAACCTATGTAATTTGAGCATAACTTACTCATTTTAAATCAAAATGAATCCAATCTGGTGGCATTTGAAAGCTAACTCAAAGAGGAACAACTTTGTCTTACTAGAATTTTGTAGTTCAAATACTTTCATGTCCAAAAGTACCTTATAAATAGGTGATTAAATGCATTACGAAATTTTTGAAACTAAACTTATAAATGGCATAACACCCTAATTACTCATCCAAATGAACTCGTCTTTTAATATGTTGTTATTTGCTATGTCAGCTGCCTTGTGACCAAAAGTCATGAATTTTGAAACTATAGATTGGGAGAAATGAATTTGCTAATTCTGCTGGTCAGATTAGGTTCCAATTCGAGCCGTGTTTAGTAAAATAGCGATATCGCTTTCGTTTTAAATTGGAATTACACAAACCAAACCTTTTCGAAAAGCTAAGTTAGAGACCAAAAACTTTGTACAAGGAAAGATATTAAGATTTGGACAATTTCATGCCTAAAAGTGCGCTATAGTACAAGACTAAAATTTTAATATTGTTTAGTCTTAAGGGGTTATTTTGGGTTAAGGTTCCTAAACCCATTTGACCAGACATAAACCCAATTTATTTGGATTACTTTGATATCATGAACCTAAGGAAGAGTCTCGGGAGTTCAGATATTGAGGTGTTGGGAGGTCGAAATAGCTTAGAAAATTGCATAGATTGTAAGTAAATTGATTGCCATATTTATTTATATTTCATTCCTATTTACTTGTTTACTTCCAAATCATTTGACCGATTTGCCATTGTAATCTGTATGCCATGACTTATTGTCATTTCTCATTTTATGAGGTTGCTTTCATAGTATAAATTGTTGATTAAATGATTTCATTAACTCCAAATCATGTGCCATGTCATTTTGATTGTTAATATATGTGGTTAGTGAAATAACATGCTATTAGGTATATGTTACAAAGCGTTGTGAATCTATTTCCATGGTGCATTAGGTATGCAATTACTTTGTTGAATTCTCAAAACATATTATCCCTTGAAATATGAAAGTAGTTCTTGTATCTAAGGCCCTTTTATGATAGAGGTCCAGCTGACATACGAGGTCGTTAGACTTCCAGGGTGATCGGGATCTCTCCACTATTTTGCACAGCATACGGGAAATAAGTCCCAGAGTTGTTGGCAAGCATAACTTGGGTGACATCACGGGGTATGGGACTGAGGTTGTTGGCAAGTATATATCACAAGTGACTCGGTACTAGCAAAAGGTTATAAAGGCAAAAAGCACCGCTCAAACCTTTACATTGATGTAGAGCTCACTCTATCCTTATATAGTGGAAAGGCCGATGTCTTGAAGATCACGACCGACCAATACTAGATCATTACTACTTAGCCGAGTGTCGGTTTCATTTTGTTTAACTAAAGTATCTCTTTACATGTTCTTTTTTTTGCATAGTTGCTATTATCATGCTTTTAGACACTTATTGCATATTTGGGAATGAGAACAAATGTCTCTCAGTGTTACTTTATACTTTCTTGCACTCACCGTCCTTTTTATGACCGTGTGTGCAGATCCATCGAGTAGCAGACCAGACAAAAAGAAGATCAACAACTACCTTTGAGCCAGTGGAGTGCTGCTACATCAGACTTTGTAGGTTTTGATTTTGATGTATTACTTTTATATGTATTTCATATACTTTTGGGGTTGTATGTTATGGGTTGAGAGAATAGTACCTTGACCACACACGTGATGATATATTATCATCGTTTCGTTATATATATAAGCATGTCATCTTTATTTCCTGGTTTTTCCACAATTGTTAGGCATCATGTTATAAGCTTTCGCTAATTTTTTAAGACTTCTTCTGAATAAACTTTAAAGTAAGTAAAATTTTAGTTTACTTTAATTTATGAATTGACATAGGATAGATAAATGTTTAATTGAAAAAAATACTTGGAATGTCAGTATTTTGGAAAGGCTGACTAATTCCTTGTTAAGTCCAATGTGGTGAGATTAGGGCTCAATAACGGGATTAGGCCGGGTGATGCCCTATTTTGAGAAGGGTTCGTCACAATCGAAGGCCCCCGAGTTAGGCATGGTGTTGATAGTCCCGAAGATGTTAAAAAGGCATTTCAGGAGTATGCAAATAGGAATGGATTTGGAATCACAATTCGATCAACATATAAGAAAGATGGAGTTGTTTGAAGTACGTTTTTACATGTTGTAAGTAAGGCTTCAAAAAAACCAAGGGGTATACTAAAAAGGAGGCCTCAGTGCAATGCGTGGCTGTCGTACCCAAGTGAATGCTAGGTTATTTTCGAACTGTAAGTGGCACCTCACGAAGGTTTTTTTTTTAGCATAATCATCTAATCAGCAGCCCGTCGAAGTCCAGATTTTATCGTTGCAATAAGATCATTTCAATTGCAGCTAAGACGAGTGTGGAATTTAATGCGCGTCCTGAGATTCCACCCTGTAAGTCTTACATGGTAGAGTCCGTCCGTGTAGGAGAGATCGATCAATTGACATTTAATAAGAAAGACTTACGAAACCACATTGAGTTTGAATAACGACTCAGGATTGGATATGAGGATGCGGAGGTAATTGTAGAACATTTTCAGAAGAAGCAAAAACGTAATCCTAACTTCTTCCACCTGATGGCCTTAGGTGAACATAATGAGCTTAGACATGTGTTTTGGGCCGACAGCAGGGCTATATCAACTTATCAGTACTCTAGAGATGTGGTGTCTTTTGATACAACATACCTAACCAATAGGTACAACATGCCATTTGAATGAGACGGTCGAAGAAGTTGTTGATTTAGAAGGGGATGGTACAGACAACGAACTTGCCAACAAGTAGATGTTGGTTTAACAACTGAAGAACCGCATGAAGTTTTAAGTGATGAAGAACCTGCAGATGAATTGGAGACATTTGAGGTTCCAAAGGCTCCTGAAGTTGGAATGATTTTTGACAGAGCCTAAGATGTTAAAGCGACATTCCGTTTTTATGCCAAACACAAGGGTTTTCGGACCAAAGTGCATTCGACTGTAAAATGAACAACGTTGTTTGGAAGTATATGTTTGCATGTGTAAAGAAAGGTTACAAAAAATCTACGAGAATATACTAAAAAAAATTAAGTGCAAAATGTGATTATCTTACACAAATAATAGTCAGACTATTCCCCGACCATCAGTGGCACCTCACTAAGGTGTGGTTGAAGCATAATCACCACATGAACCGTGTAAAATCTAGGTTTTATCAATGCAACAAGGTTATCCTAACTGCAACTAAAAAGAAATTGGAATTAAATGACATTACTGGGATTTGGGTTTGCAAGTCATTTTTAGCTTAGTCAGTGCGTGCTGGAGGAATTGATAACTTGACCTTCAGAGGAATTGATAACTTGACCTTCAGTAAGAAAGATATAAGGAATCATATAGGATCAGCAAGTCGGCTCAAGCTTGGGGTTGGTTACGCATATGCCATTCTCCAACACTTCGTGAAGAAACAGTAGCAGAATCTCAACTTCTTCCACGCGATTGATGTAGGTCCAGAAAATCAGATTAGAAGCATTTTTAGGCAGATAGTAGGTCGAGAACCGCTTACGAGTATTTGGGGATGTGGTCTCTTTTGATACATCGTACTTAATAAACAAGTTCAATAAGATTGTACCCACATATGAGTGGTTGTTTAAGACATAACTAACTTGTATAGGTAAGGAGTCCAAAGCCATCATAACTGATCAGTGCTCATCAATTGAGAATGACACTACCAAAGTATTTCCATATGATTGACATCGCCTATATCTTTGGCACATCATGAAAAAGGTGCCTGAGAAGCTTGAGAGCTATCGTGAGAGAGAACACATTGTGGCATGATTAAAAAATGTAATTTATGATTCACTGACTCTAGAAGTGTCAGCCCCCTCGTCAATAAGACGACTAACCAATCTAGATTACATTAATCCCCTAATAATCTAGTTAGCCTAATCTATTCTTTCAATTTTGACCCCGAAATACTTAGCATTTTAATCCTTAATAAGGCTCCAAAACTAAATTTATATCCTCAATGAAACTTAATTCATGATTTGTTCAATTGGAACAAATTAGGAAATAATATGGATTATTCTCCGTATTTTTATAAAAATTTCGATAGCACATCCCCTAAATATAGCCTGCCGAAAAACTTCCACCTAATAGACAGTAGAATTGGGGAGAGGCCTAAAAGGACTCACAACTCCCTGCAGTTCACAATATATATTAAATTCAAATTTACAACTAACTTGGAGTTTCCGTAAGCTTAATTACAACTTTACAATCTCATAGTGGACCAAATTGAAATATAAACCTCTCGGTTTATCTTAAACTAACTTATGAGACTCTCATAACCATTTAATGAAACTTCACGTCCTACACTCACCCCAAAAGTCCCAAAATAATATATATATAAAATTTACAACAAGAATTTAGTTTAACTTTTGAAAACAATTACAACAATCTTCGAGTCTTATCCATTATTCCCTTGTCTTCATATAGAATCTGACATCATCAAAAATAACTCGAAGATGTCGTAAGTAAATTCCTACATTGATCTGTACTCTTGCAATTGTCATCGATACATAGAGACAAGTACTTGCATTTCCAAATAAAGAATATGATATATGCATCAACATGACATGCAATCCACTCTGTTGCTGTCTCCTAACTATAATCAGACGTCGACTTCCAAATATAGTATAGAGACAATATTAAGAGATCATGAAATGCAGAGATAACTTGTCGGCGTTAGACTCCGCTAGTCTCACTAGACGACGTAGAGGCATGATAGAAACCAAGTTTCAATCAAACCAGACTCAGAAACAAGCTTATCCCCCTCACTCACTCTATGTATGCATGACCAAGAATAATAAAATGCAATGTAGACTATGATACAATTACAGTACAAAGATAAATTCCATAAATTGTAAAGATCACTATAGGGTTTACTTACAACTTTAACCAACTCAAAGTTGGTTGCGAAGCCTCACACAACATTTCCCGCTTTCACGCAATTCAACAAGTCCTATTAAATCACAAATTCATATTTTAAGAGTTACAACTCTATTTAATCATCAATCAATACCATTCATTTTATTAACCAATTAATTTAGTTCATTGGTTTTGGCCATTTTCACAACTATTTTTCACCAATTTAAAAGTTGTACCAAGGCCCGAGCTTAAGTGCTACTCAAAGTAGGATATATAGGGATTTCAAAAAGACCAACCTTAGTTAATTTGGATAATAAATACCCATTTAAGTCATTACCCAAAGTTGCTAATTCGCAACTGTCATAAGTAGACAGTTTTGGACCATATCAACATGCTATGTTCTACCTTGTTTTTCATTGATTAAACAAATTTCAATGGCCACAATCTTTATTGATCATCAAAGTAGTTTATACTAAGATTCAAATGAACCTATTCACAAGTCAATTGAACCCCATTTGATGTCTCAAATCAATTCACCAATATGCCTACTCAAAACAGTAAAAAAAATAACAGTGCAGTCTTGTATTTCAAGCCTCCTTTTCGGCCTCCAAAACCTTTCAAAACTTACTCAGAAATCAAATCTGATTTGCAGGGGCTAAGTTTGATATATAAACACGAAAAATCATAAAAGGTTTTGCTCAAAAACCTTCGTTTGATTGCTCGAAATCGCATCCCAAAACATCCAAAAACTAAGACTGCACTACTAACTTTTCTACAAAACTAGTTTTTAAGCAACCAATTCAACCCCGATTGACCGACGAAACCATTTGAAACCTCAAGCTGATTCTAAAAGACCTAATTTGATATATAAAAATTAAAACCAATATGTAAGTTCGACCAAAATTGAACGTTTGATCCCTCAAAATCAGATCCCAACATCAGCCAGAAATAAGACTATAAAACTGTCAAAACATCAACTATTTTTGTAGAACGTCTTCAAATCACATTAGAACATTCCCAAAATGATTTTAATTCATCAAAACTGACTTACTATATCAAATTCTCATGGAATCATCAATCTCAGCATTGAATTCATTCAATTTGATTAAAAATTGATGAAATAATCGAACTATAAACTTACCTCAATCACTCCAATTGTTTTCAATTAAGTTCTTCTCCTTCACTGAGACACAACAACCACCAGTGTAACAACGAATCAGTGATGAGCGAGAGAGAAAACACCGGCAGATCAAAACGAGCTCGAGCGAGGGAGAGGTCTCCAAAGATAGAGATTAATGAGAGATAGAGAAAACCGAGAGTGGGAGGAGCATGAAGAGTTCGATCGAGAGGGAGGGCTCTGAGAGTTCACGAGAGAGAGAAAAAAAACCAGAGAATCGATGGAAGAAGATGAAGATTTGGTGATGGGGTTTTGGGTGTAATGTTTAATCGAAATGGGGAGTCCAAAACCCCTTATCATTTTCACACTTACCAACATAGCCATCACCTAATCCCTTAACCACCCTCCAAGGTCATTTCACACTTTTCTTTTTATTTCATGTTTATCTCATACTTTTAAACCCAAACCAAACCCAAAAAACTACCCCAATTTCGACTAAAATTGGGAAAAATTTTCAACATGCTCCGATACACGTGAACACCACGTTTCGATTTGAGCTATAACCCTATTTCACATCGAATATAATATATTACATTCACTAGGCACACAACACACAAAAAAAAATAATATTTTAAAAACTTATGATATCCGGTTCGTAATGTATAGGTCCCACCTTGGATACTTAAATCTTAAATTAAATATGAAAATACTTAATTAACCTCATAATCGAGTTTATGAAATTTTCGAATGCCACAAGAAGCATTTGAGGAAGCATACAACAAGGTGTTGAGAGATTCTTCATTTGGAGAGAAAACTAGGAAATGGTTGGAATCCCTATACGATATTAGGCGAAATGGGTTCCAGTTTATGTGAAGGGGCACTTTTAGGCTGGGATGTCAAATACTTTGATGGATATGTATCATCTAAGACGTCGTTGAAGCAAGTCGTGAGTCGATATGAGTTGGCCTTGCTTGAAAACATACGAAACGAGACGTATTTAGATTTTATTTCATCCTACAAGTTATGCCCATTGACATGTCGTGTGCCGTATGAACATCAAATGCAGGGGTATATACACAAACAACATATTCGCAAAATTTCAAAAAGAGGTTCTCATGGTGTTGGACTATAGGTAAAAACTGATTTTTAAAGGGGACACTTATTGTTGCTATAGTGTGGATCAATTGTTCACTGTCTCTAATTTTGACGATACAATTATGAAGATGTATAGTGTTACATATCTTGAGGACAAAGAAGAACTTTGCGATTGTCAATCGTTTGAGTTTAGGGGGATTCTTTGTTGCAATGCTCTTTATGTGTTAAGAGAGCGTGACATCATGGTGGTGCCACCGAAGTACATTATGACTAGTGGAGAAAAGTCTTCGAGACGTGCTTATGAACGGGATAGAGGATAGAGGAATTGGATGCGATCGCCTCAACAATGCTTGAACGATATGACATCATCTTGACTTGGTCCACACAAGTGGTTGATTTTGGGTCAAACAATATGAAAAAGTTTAAAATGGTCCTCGATACAATTGAAAAACTTAAAGGTCTTCTCTTGGACACTCCCGATAATGATTCAATTGCACCGCTGCGCGATGCCCAAGTCATCAACATCGACTTCCAACTCTCTTGCCAATTCGGCTTCCGAAACATAAGGATTAAAGACCTTTATCAAGTGAAGAGAAATGGGAGGCCGCGAGATAGCATACTAAAACCTCATCGGAAGAAGAAAACCAAACATTCGAACATCAAGGTAAACCATTCATAGTTTTTGCTCGGTTTTAGATAACTTGTTTTGCAATCCTTGTATGACTCATGAGGAAACCGAAATTTAAAGCAAGACAATAATGTCCAAGATAGTCAATGTAGAATTCACCCCTCCACAGCTTTAGTTTTCTAAACTATAAGGACTACATCAACCAAGTAAGCTATAATCTCACTATAATGTTGTAACATTTGTGTAGCAAGATGTAATGTCATGATTTTTGCCATGTAGGGTGTATATGATGTTAAAGGCATAAGTGGACCTTATTGGGGCATGTGGCTTAGGTCAATCTACAAACATTGTTTATCTTATAATTTTATTTAATCAAACTGAAGTTTTCATTTGCCATTTTATTATAAGTGATTACATGTTTACCTTATAGTAAGATCCATGAGTATTTGTTGACATATCCTTAATGTCCCTAGTCGGTCATTATAATGAGAACTATAATGAATTAAGGCTAGTGTGAATCTTGATTGATGATTATGTGATGATCATGCGTACAAGGATATGAATCAAAATCATGAATACTTGTTATGGGAACAAGGTACTAGATTGACCCGCTATGAGAACACCACAAGGATTAAGTCATAAGTGTTACTCATGATAGGTATATAATTAGTCATTCGACTTGAGATTACCATAGACTTTAAGATTAGGAGCATGGTAATTTGACACAATTAAACATTGTCTTTAACCTGACGATTATAAAGATTGTGATTGGTTACCATGTGAATAATATGTGAAGGTGTGTAATCAAAATAGAATTTGTCCCTCTCGTATAGAGAGATATCAATGGATCCCTCGATATGTTAGACTATTAAATGACCAAGTTCAAGTAAATTGATATGATCAATGTCACTTGGATGTTTTCAGTTTACCTAAAGATCGAGACTAGTACGATTGAACGTTAAGGGTGACTTTCCATGCCTTATGTTTAATCAAATGATATCACACCACAAAAGGATATGATATATGTTATTCATTAGGTTGTATTGATTTTGATATTCATGCTACTTGGATAGTCATAATGCCTTGCTAGAGATCGCTTATGACTTCTATACCAAAATGATTTCGGTTCGCCAATGTCGCATGAACCTATTGGGTCGCACACAAAGAATGACTTTGCGCAATTTCAATTGGTCTAGAGTAATAAATTTTATATGATAAGATTCATTACATAAAAGCCCTTACAATTTGTTATATAATAACTTATTAATAGGGGCATATGTGTAATTTACTTGAATTGCCTAAATACAATAGGTGTATTATGAATATGTTTTTTTAAAAGAGCTTATCTACACATATAAACATAGGTTGAAACTCTAAAATAAGATTTTTCATTTTTCCTATTTTCGAGTTCTCTAGATTTTCTTAGAGAAAGAAAATCGTTTTCAATCTTTCTTGGAGCTAGCACTCCAAATTGTGGTCACCGTTCGTGTGTGGATTTCGATAGAGAACGCGCACTTGAACGTCTTGGAAATCGAACAATTAGAGAAGGAAATCACAAATTAAGGTATAGTTTACTTTTGTAGATCTAGTTTAATGAAATTTAAATTCAATCTGTTGGGGTTTTTCAAAAATTGTTTTGAATTTTTCATTGAGAATGAACCCCAAAACCCAACAAGGTATCGAGCCATAGGCTCGGTTCTATTAAACGTTTGCATGTTTTTTTTTATGTATATATGATATATGTGTGAAAAACATGATCTTGATTAATGTATATATGATGTATATATAAGTTCTGTGATAATTGTTATCAAGAATTGGCTTTAAAGTATGTTGTTAATTCATATATATTGATACATACATATAATTTGATTTAATGACAGTATTCATGTTTAGAATATTTCGATTAACATATATTTTCAATATCGAACGATGCAAATTTTGTATGTTCATGGTAGAAGTCATGTTTAGGTTAATGTGATTCTGTGTTGAATATATATATATATATATATATATATATATATATATATATATATTTCATTTTTGTTCAATAATTATGTACGTCTCCATGATAGAAATCATCATTAAGTTAATATAATTAATTTACTATGATTTTAGTGTTGAATGCATGATTTATATTTCATTTTTTTATTCAATTGCTTGTTATGTATGAATAAGAATCGAAATTGGTTTTGATCATATATCTTATTGTGGTTATCTCTGTTAGTATATTACTATTAGATAAGAGATAAAATTATAATCATATAAGAATTACATAGGTGTATATGTATTTATATCTAATATAGTATATCTCGTTTAGGTCATTTTTTCAAGTTCTGAACTCGGAATTTGTTGTCTAAAAAAGGTTGTAATATATGATATTTATCTTGTTTAAATTATGATCTCTAAAACAAATGAAAATCCCTCTTTCAAATTTTAAGTAAAGTGTCATCCATTCTCAAACACTTGCCAAGGCTTTTATCACATCTATATGAGCTTGCCTTCGCAGAGTGTATTGTATTATCTTAGTGAGGCAAGTTGAGTAACAGCTTACTCTATTGTTTGAAATAGTTAGACTTGATAAAGCTATCAAAATGGTTTTGAGCTTTATACACAAGATGAGATAAAACATGCTAAGACATAAAATTTCATAATCTCATAAAAACAACTTAAAGTTACATATGATGTAATTTGTAATAGGTACTTACCTAAATAACTTAATTCAAAGTGTCATGCCTTAGTTATCTTGGAATTAGGTGAAACATGGATTTTAGTCCCTTAAATTAACATAGTATTTTTAGGAGGGTTGTTAATTTAGTGGAAGTCTATTCCTCTATACTAAAATGAACTTGTTCATAATCTTTGTTGTAGATCTATGACCTTTTCAAATCACACTAATCATTTGTCACTACGATCCATCCTTGAGAAGGATAGGTTGTCTAAGACAAACTTTTCTTGACTTGTTTAGAAAATTGAGAATTGTTCTTAAACATGAACGTAAGTTGTATATCTTGGATGATCCTATTCTTGAGGAACCATTAGCCAATGCTTTAAGAGCCGTGAAGGATGCACATACTAAGCATGTCAATGACTCAACCGCCGTTGCATGCACTATGTTGCAACCAAGGTTTTAGAACTTCAAAAAGATATGGATCACATGGAAGCTTACGACATTGCTACAATGTTGAAGGAAATGTTCCAACAAAGCAAGGCTAGGTAAGAAAGGTTCGAGATAGTCAATAACCTTCAATCTTGCAAAATGGTTGAGATTGTGTTATTTAGTCCTCATGTTCTAAAAATGAAGGGCTACATTAACCATTTTGACAGACTTGAATTTCCGATAAGCCAAAAGTTAACTACATTTGATCTTAAATTCATTGCTTGATAGTTATTCACAACTTTTGATGAACTATATCATTAATAATAAGGAGAAGTCTATCTCAAAGTTGCATTTGAGGCTTAAAACTGTTGAGCAAAATGTCAAGAAACTCATTGCTAAAACGTTGATGGTTCGAAAGGAAAGGAAAGACTATGAAAAAAAAGGCCAAAGGCAAGGCTAAAGTTGCCAAGGTTGTTATGATCACACAAAGCCTCGTGGAACAAGTCAAGATTAAGGATGCTTCTACTTTACAAATCCCGGAAGAAAAAGGAAAAAGAAGAAAATTGTCATTTTTGTCATGCACTTAGGCATTGGTTCGAAATTGCAAGCTCTATCTTAATGATCTAAAGAAAAGAAGAGTAGTGTGACTACGCTTCTTGTATTTATGTCGTTGAAGTTAACTTGTCTATTGGTGATTGTTGGGGCATGTGCCCTAGGTCAATCCATTAACCTGTCTTTATGAATACTTTTAGTTGATAAAACAGAGGATTTCATTTGCTATTTATTATAATTAATTTGCATGTTTACATTATAATAAAATCCATGGGTATTTACATAAATATCCTAAATGTCCATAGTCTGTTGGGTTTTGGGGTTCATACGCAGCGGAGATTACAAAACAGCTTTGACAAAAACCCCAACAGATCCGAATCTAATTCCATTAAAAACGTTTAAACCATGAAAAACTTAATCATACCTCAATCGCAGTATACCTTTCGAAGGTTGATCGATCTCTAAGGCGCTCCCAACGACGAACGCCCTCTATCAGCAGTCCACACACGAACGGCGGCCGAGATTTGAAGTGCTAGCTTCGAGAGAATACCAAACCTTTTTGTTTCTCTCCAAAACGATCGAGAGCATACCAAAAACCCTAAGTCGTTTCTAAAACGAAAATAGAGTTTCGGCCTTTTTTCTTTCGTCTTATGTATTGTAACTTAAAGCGTCTATTTATACAACCCTTGTATACCAAAATGTGTTTTGGTACACTTGCCAATGTTGTATGAGCCTATTGGGTCGCACACTAAGAATGGTTTTGCGAGATTTTAAGATGGTTCGAAAAAATGAATTTTATATGATAAAATTCATGACGAAACGTCCTTGTGGTGTATTACACTTATACTTCTTTAAGTATGGGTATATGTGTAATTTACTTAACCGTCTATATACAAGGGTTGTATAAATAGACGCTTTAAGTTACAATACATAAGACGAAAGAAAAAGGCCGAAACTCTATTTTCGTTTTAGAAACGACTTAGGGTTTTTGGTATGCTCGGATCGTTTTGGAGAGAAACAAAAAGGTTTGGTATTCTCTCGAAGCTAGCACTTCAAATCTCGGCCGCGTTCGTGTGTGGATCAATGATAGAGAGCGTTCGTCGTTGGCGCGCCTTAGAGATCGATCAACCTTCGTAAAGGTATATTGCGATTGAGGTATGATTAAGTTTTTCATGGTTTAAACGTTTTTAATGGAATTAGATTCGGATCCCGTTGGGGTGTTTGTCAAAACCGTTTTGTAATCTCCGCCGCGTATGAACCCCAAAACCCAACAAGGTATCGAGCCTTCGAGTTTGATTCCATTAAACTCATTGCATGTTTTCTTCTCGATATATACATGATATTTGATTGAAAGCATGTTAATAGTTGATGTATATGTGATATACATAAGTTTTCCAGAGATTTATTATCATGTTTTGTGTATATGATACATATATTCGTGATTTAATTGAAATTAGTTTCGTACATGCTAGTAACCATGTTAGGTTAATTTGAATAATCTTAATGAATTGAGTTTCGTGTTCTATGATCCATGACACCATTAGGTTCGATTGGGATAGTAGTTCATGATTCAATTACATGTTTGTGATTATTTGGATGAAGGCCGAAAATTGCAAATAATTAATTTTCAAATTATTTATTTATCTTGTTATATCTATTTTGTTATGAAGTTTCTATTTGATAAAGATAGATAACAAATTAGAATAGGAGATAAATATAAAGAATCTTGTTATTGGTGATATACTAGGATTCAAATATCTTAAATCCAAAATAAATAATTAATTTTTGAAATTATTTATTTATCTTGTTATATCTATTTTGTTATGAAGTTTCTATTTGATAAAGATAGATAACAAATTAGATTAGGAGATATAAGCAAAATCGGTTTCGTTATCCCTATTGGATATGAGATAAATATGGAGAATTTTGTTATTGGTGATATGCTAGGATTCAAATATCTAAAGTCCTAATTGGATTAGGATAAGATGATTAGTTAGATGTGGGCCCGGGTTAATTAAAAATGTTTTAATTGACTTAATTTTGGATAAATTAAGGGGAATTTAGTATAGTAAAATCAACGAAAAATATGATTTTCTATAGAGAATTTCAATATTCGAATTAAGATTCGTCTTCTAAAAAAAAAAAAAAAAAAAAAAAACGTGGCGCCCTTTCAGATTTTCGTCATTGACCTGCCAGGTCAATGGAATCGCATGCCTAATTAATCCTAACGCACATAAATTCTTTTATTAGTGAACAAGATATAAAAAATCTCCAAATTGTTTAGTGATTTAAGAAATCAATAAAATATATGATATTTCATTGTTTACATAAAATCACTAAAACTGAATAAAATCCCTCTATTAAATTTTAAGTCTCACGCCATCCATTTTAAACACTTGTCAAGGCCTCGATCACACTAATACAGTTTCAGCCATAGCTGGGTGTATTGTGTTATCTTGGTGAGACAAGTTGGGTAAGAGTTACCTAAATGTTTAAAATGGTCCGACTTAATAAAGCCATCAAAATAGTTTTGAGCTTTAGGCAAATGATGAGATAAAAACATGCTAAGACATAAGATGTCTCATATCTCATAAAAGGATCTAAAAATTACATAAGATGTAATTGGTAATTGTTACCTACCTAAATAATCTAGTTCTGTGTTTCATGCCATAGCTGTCATAGAATTAGGTGAAATATGGATTTTAGTCCCCTAAATAAACAGTGTGTTTTAGGAGGGTTGTTAATTAAGTGGGAGTCTATTCCTTTATTCTAAAATAAAATTTGCATAATCTTTATTGTAGATCAATGGCCTCTTCAAGTAACAATAATCCCCTGTCATCGCGATCCATCCTTGAGAAGGATAAGCTATCTCGGGACTAACTTTCTTGATCGGTTCGAAACTTGAGAATCGTTCTCAAGCATGAACGCAAGTTGTATGTCCTGGATGCTCCAATCCCCGAGGACCCACAAGCCAATGCTACGAAAGTCATGAAGGATGCGCATGATAAGCATATCAACGATTCTACCGATGTTGCATGTATTATGCTCGGCAACTATGGTTCTGAACTTCGAAGGACATGGAACTAATGGAAGCCTACAACATGGCTATAACGCTCAAGGAAATGTTCCAACAACAAGCTAGGCAAGAAAGGTTCGAGACAGTCAAAAACCTACATTCTTGCAAGATGACCGAGGTGCGTCGCTTAGTCCTCATGTTCTAAAGATGAAGGGCTATGTTGACCACTTGATAGACTCGGATTTCCCATAAGCCAAGTGTTGGCTACGATTTGATCCTAAATTCATTACCGGAAAGTTGCTCACAATTTGTGATGAACTACAATATGAATAATATGGAGAAATCAATTTCGAGTTGCATTTGATGCTCAAAATCGCTGAACAAAATATCAAGAAACCTCTAGTAATGTGTTGATAGTCCAAAAGGGAAAGGGAATGAAGAAGAAAGGCAAAGGCAAGGCTAAAGTTGTCAAGGCAACTGCTGCACTGTCGCAAAGCCTTGTGGAACAAGTCAAGCCCCCACTGTTCTCGCTTCAAAACACCCAAAAGAAAAAGAAGGAAATTGTCATTTCGTCATGCACCCGGACATTGGTTCGAAATTGCAAACTCTATCTCGGAAGATCTAAGGAAGAAAAAGGGTAGTGCGACTACCACTACGGTATTTATGTTATTGAAATTAATTTATTTACTAGTGATTCCTGGGTATTAGATACGGATGTGGATCTCACATTTGTATAAATGTGCAGGGACTCACCGTAAGTAGAAAGTTGAAGAAAGGAGAAGTCATCCTCCGCGTAGGAATGGAGCAAGAGTTGCGCCTGGTCATTGGATCATATGACTTAGTTTTATCTAGTGGACTTATTTTAACTTTAAATAATTGTTATTTTGTGCACTGCTTTTGAGCGAAACATCATTTATGTTTCGTGTTTGGATATGGATGGTTTTGATTTTATTATTGCAAATAATAGATGTTTCATTTATCGTAAAGGCATATTTTATGCAAATGCTGATTTGTATGATGGTCTTTATATTCTAAGCATGAAAAAGTCCACCGATACTCCGCCTTTAACATAAATACAAAGAGATTCAAGTCAAATGATTTGAATCAAACCTATCTTTGACATTGTCATCTCGGCACATAAATGAGAAACGCATAACGAAGCTCCATAAAAATGGACTTCTAGATTCGTTTGATTTAGAAACATATGAAACGTGCGTATCTTGTTTATCGGGCAAGATGACTAAAAGTCCTTTTACTTTCGGACACGGTGAAAGGGCAAGTGATTTATTGGGTCTAATACATACCGATGTATGCGGTCCTATAAACACAATGGCTAGAGGAGGTTATCGATTTCATTACATTTACTCGATGATTTCAAAGCAGATATGGTTATGTATATCTTATGAAACATAAAGTTCGAGTCATTTGAGATGTTTCGAACGTTTCAAAATGAAGTGCGTAATCAACTTGGTAAAACTATCAAAACACTTCGATCGATCGAGGTGGTGAGTATTTAAGCCAAGAATTTGATGATCATCTTACAAATTGTGGGATTGTCTCCCAATTGACTCCACCAAAGAACTCCGCAATGGAATGGAGTTTCGAAAGGAGAAATCGAACCTTATTAGATATGGTTCGATCTATGATGAGTCATGCAGATCTTCCATTATCCTTTTGGGGTTATGCATTACAAGCGCAGCTTTCACTCTAAATCGAGTTCCTTCTAAAGCGGTTGATAAAACACCATATGAGATATGGTACGGGAAGAGACCTAGTTTGCATTTTCTTAATATTTGGGGTTGTGAGGCTTACGTAAAGCGACAAGTCTCGAAAAACTAGCACCTAAATCGATAAGTGTTTATTTGTGGGGTATCCTAAGGAAACAAAAGGATATTACTTTTATAATCTCACCGAGAATAAAGTGTTTGTTGCTCGGTATGGTGCCTTTATGAAAAAATAGTTTATTTCAAAAGTCACTAGTGGGAGAGAAATAAATCTTGAAGAAGTTCAAGAATCACGATAAACATCAACCGCTTATCGGAAGTTCAACAACGTTCGAAACTGATTGAATCTCCGTAAGTGACACAAGGCCCACGTAAATCTGGTAGGGTAAGACATGAGCCGAGAGATTCGGATT
Source organism: Stephania cephalantha (assembly GCA_039657325.1). NCBI lineage: Eukaryota > Viridiplantae > Streptophyta > Magnoliopsida > Ranunculales > Menispermaceae > Stephania > Stephania cephalantha. The sequence continues at coordinate 10,071,253 of CM077579.1, forward strand.
TCTCATTACTCATAGTCGTGATGTGTGGGATCAAGATGAGCCTACCACTTATCGGGAGGCTATGTCCGGACCGACTCGGATAAATGGCTAAGTGCCATGAATTCCGAGATGCAATCCATGTATGATAACCAAGTTTGGAACTTGGTTGATTTACCTGAAGGTGGTAAGACCATTGGATGTAAATGGGGTTTCAAGAAGAAAACCGACATGGATGGCAATGTGCATACTTTTAAAGCAAGACTTGTAGCAAAAGGTTTCAGCGCAGACTCAAGGTGTTGATTATGATGAAACTTTTTCGCCGATAGCCATGCTTAAATCCATAAGAATTTTAATTGCCATTCTTTGCATATTATGACTATGAAATATGGCAAATGGATGTAAAAACATCATTTCTTAATAGAAAGTCTGCTTGAGGACGTGTATATGACACAACCTGAAGGTTTTGTACATCCTGAGAATTCTAGGAAGGTATGCAAGCTTCAAAGATCCATTTATGGATTAAAGCAAGCTTCTCGGAGTTGGAATCTTCGTTTTGATGAAGCAATCAAGGATTTTGGTTTCATTAAGAACGAAGATGAGCCTTGTGTATACAAGAAGGTCAGTGGGAGTGTAGTTGTTTTTCTGGTACTGTATGTCGATGATATATTACTTATTGGAAATGACATCCCAACATTGCAGAATGTCAAGTCTTGGTTAGGGAAGTGTTTCTCAATGAAAGACTTAGGTGATGCACCTATATCCTAGGTATAAGGATCTATAGGGATAGATCTAAGAGGCTAATCTGGCCTAAGTCGAGTGCTTACATAGACAAGGTCTTGAATAGGTTCGGTTTGCAAGACTCTAAAAGAGGATTGTTGCCAATGTCTCATGGCGTAAGTCTCAAGAAGAATCAATGTCCTAGGACAAATGATGAGCAAGACCGTATGAATAAGATTCCATATGCATCGGCTATTGGATCTATCATGTATGCCATGCTATGCACTCGACTGATGTATCATATGCTTTGAGCACTACAAGCGATATCGATCGATCCTGGTGAGAGTCACTGGATAGCAAGAAAGAACATCCTTAAGTACTTAAGAAGGACTAAGGAAGTGTTCTTGGTCTATGAAGGTTTTGAAAATGATCTAGTTGTAAATGGTTACATAGATGCAAGTTTCCAAACTGATATAGATGATTTTAGATCGCATCTGGATATGTGTTTACTTTGAATGGGGGTGCAAGAAAGCTAGAAAAGTTTGAAGCAAGAGATCGTGGCAGATTCTACAACGAGAGTTTGAGTATATTGCGGCGTCCGATGCAAAGAAAGGAGCGGTTTGGATAAAAAGTTCATTTCGAACTAGGTGTGGTTCCAAGTATTGCTAACCCTGTTTGTTTGTATTGTGACAATAACGGGGCAATAGCACGGCCAAGGAACCTAGATTACACCCCGATCCAAACATATACTCGGGCATTTTCATCTCATCGAGAGAAATTATTGAGAGGGAGACGTAAAGATTTGCAGAGTACCCATCGAAGACAACGTTGCGGATTCATTGACAAAAGCTCTTCCACAAGCAAAACATGATGGTCATGTTAGATCATTAGGCATTAGATGCATGTATTATTGGCCTTAGTGCAAGTGGGAGATGTTGGGGCATGTGCCCTAGGTCAATCCATTAACTGTCTTTATGAATACTTTTAGTTGATAAAACAGAGGATTTCATTTGTCCGTCTATTATAATTAATTTGCATGTTTACATTATAATAAGATCCATGGATATTTAAAGAAATATCATAAATGTCCCTAGTCGATCATTATACTGGGAACTATAATGAATTAAGATCTAGTGTGAGTCTTGATTGATGATCATATGATGATTATACGTATAGGGATACGAATCAAGATCACGAGTACTTGTTAGGGAACAAAGTATTGGGCCGACCCGCTATGAGAACATCACATGGATTAAGTCATAGTTGTTTCTCATGATATATATATTTTTCAGTCCTCGACTTGAGATTGCCAGAGACTTCAACATTAGGAACACAAGAATTTGACACAATCAAACGTTGTCTTTAACCTTAGGACGATTATAAAGGTTGTGATTGGTTATCTTGTGTGAGCAATGTGATGAAGTTGTGTAATCGAGATAGAATTTGTCCCTCTCATATAAAAAGAGATATCTAGTGGATCCCTCTTTGTGTTAGATCGTTAAAAGGCCTAGTATAAGGGAATTGATATTGATCAATGTCACTTGGATGTTTTCACTACCTAGAGATCGAGACTAGTACGATTGAACATGTTGGATGACAATTCTATGCCTTATGTTTGATCAAAAGGATATCGTGTGACAAAAGGATGTTATATACACTATTATTGATTAGGTTGTATCGATTTGATATTCGTACAACTTGGGTAGTCATAATGTCTTGCTAGAGGCCGCTTATGACATGTATACCAAAATGTGTTTTGGTACACGCGCCAACGTTGTATGAGCCTATTGGGTCGCACACTAAGAATGGTTTTGCGAGATTTTAAGATGGTTCAGAAAAATGAATTTTATATGATAAAATTCATGACGAAACGTCATTGTGGTGTATTACACTTATACTTCTTTAAGTAGGGGTATATGTGTAATTTACGTAACCGTCATAAATAGACGCTTTAAGTTACAATACATAAGACGAAAGAAAAAGGCCGAAACTCTATTTTCGTTTTAGAAACGACTTAGGGTTTTTGGTATGCTCGGATCGTTTTGGAGAGAAACAAAAAGGTTTGGTATTCTCTCGAAGCTAGCACTTCAAATCTCGGCGCCGTTCGTGTGTGGATCGCGATAGAGGCGTTCGTTGTTGGCAGCGCCTTAGAGATCGATCAACCTTCTGAAAGGTATATTGCGATTGAGGTATGATTAAGTTTTTCATGGTTTAAACGTTTTTAATGGAATTAGATTCGGATCCTGTTGGGGTTTTTGTCAAAACCGTTTTGTAATCTCCGCTGCGTATGAACCCCAAAACCTAACAAAGTGATTCCTAAGTATTAGATACCAGATGTGGTTCTCACATTTGTATTAATGTGCAGGGTCTCACCAAAAGTAGAAAGCTAATTAAATGAGAAGTCATCATACGAGTTTGAAATTGAGCAAAGATCGATGCGTTGGTTTGTAGGATGCTATGAGTTAATTTTACCAAGTAGAATTGTTTTAGTTTTAAATAATTGTTATTATGTCCCCGCCATGACCATAAACATCATTTCAGTTTCATGTTTAGATTTGGATGGTTTTAATTCTATTATTGTGAATAATAAATGCTCAATTTCTCGTAAAGACATTTTCTATGCGAATGTTGATTTCCGTGATGGTCTTTATATTCTAAACATGAGAAGTTCCGCAAAGAATTCTATTCTTAACGTAAATACAAAGAGATTCAAGTCAAATGATTTGAGTCAAACCTACCTTTGGCATTTTCGCCTTGGCCACATAAATGAGAAATGCATTTCTAAACTTCATAAAGATGGACTTTTACATTCATTTTGTTTTGAATCATATGAAACATGTATATCTTGTTTATTAGGAAAGATGACAAAGAGTCCTTTTACTTGGACATAGTGAAAGGGCAAGTGACTTATTGGGTCTAATACATACCGATGTATGCGGTCCTTTAAATGCAATGGCTATAGGTGGTTATCATAGGTTTATTACTTTCACCGATGATTTCAACATATATATTTACGTTTATCTCATTAAACATAAAGGTGAATCTTTTGAGATGTTTCGAACATTTCGAATAAAATGCAAAATCAATTTGGTAAAACTATTAAAGCGCTTCGATCGATCGAGGTGGTGAATATTTGAGCCAATAGTTTGATGATTAATTCCTCCAGCAACTCCACAATGAAATGGTGTTTCGAGAGGAGAAATCGTAGAATTTATTGGATATGGTTCGATCTATGATGAGTCACGCAGATCTTCCTATTTTTTTTGGGGCTATGCCTTAGAAACTACTGTGTTTACACTGAATCGTGTTCCTTCTAAAGCGGTTTATAAAACATCATATGAGATGTGGTTTAGGAGAAAACCCAAGTTTGTCTTTCTTTAAGACTTGAGGTGGGAGGTTTTTGTACGACGACAAATCTCAAAAAAATTATTAGCCAAATCTACCAAGTGTGTATTTATTATTTATCCTAAAGAAACTAGAGGATACTATTTTTATAATCCCACCGAGAAAAAATGTTTGTTTCTCAAAATTGTGTCTTTATGGAAAAAAGTTTATTTCAAAAGACAACAATGAGAATAAAGTAAGTCTTGAACTAGTTAAACCTCCATAACTATCAAAAGCCCCGCGTAGGTCGATAGGATAAGACATTGGCCTGGGAAATTATGATTTCTTATTACCGATAGTAGTAAGGTGTTGCTTATGGGTCAAAATGAGCCTACTACTTATCAAGAGGTCGTGTTTAGCTCGATGCAGATAAATGGCTTGTTGCCATGAATTCGAGATGTAATCCATGTATGATAACCAAGTTTAGAACCTGGTTGATTTACCTGAAGGTGGTAAGACCATTGGATGTAAATGAGTTTTCAAGAAGAAAACTGACATGGATGACAATGTGCATACTTATAAAGCACAGCTAGTAGCAAAATGTTTCAGACAAACTCAAGGTGTTGATTATGATGAGACTTTTTCTCCTATAGCCATCCTTAAATCCATTAGAATTCTAATTACCTAAGCCTCATATTATGACTATGAGATATGACACTTGGATGTCAAAACAACTTTTCTAAATGGAAAGTTACTTGAAGACGTGTATATGATACAGCCATAAGGGTTAATTCATCCTTAGAATTCTAGGAAGGTGTGCGAACTTCAAATATCCATCTATGGATTAAATCAAGCTTCTCAAAGTTGGAATCTTTGTTTCGATGAAGCAATTATGGAATTTGGTTTCATTAAAAACTAAGATGAGCCTTGGTTATATAAGAATATTAGTGGGAGCGTGGTTGTTTTCCTGGTACTACATGTTGATGACATATTAATCATTGGAAATGACATCCCAACCTGCAGAGTGTCAAGTCTTGATTAGGGAAGTGTTTCTCAATGAAAGACTTAGGAGATGCACCCTTCATCCTCGAGATTAAGATCTATAGGGATATATCTCGAAAGGCCGATTAGTCTAAGTAAAAGTGCTTATATTAACAAAGTATCTTGAATAGGTTCAATATGCAAGACTTTAAATGAGGGTCGTTGCCAATATCTCATTTTATAAGTCTCGGTAAGACTCAATGTCCTAAGACTAATGATGAGCGAGAACGCATGAATACGATTTCATATGCATCACTATTCGATCTATTATGTATGCCATGTTATGCATTCGACCGATGTATCATATGTTTTAAGTGCAACAAGTACATATCGGTCGATCTCGATGACAAGTGATTAGATAGCAAAAAGAACATTCTTAAGTACTTGAGAAAGGCTAAAGGAGTGTTCCTGGTCTATGAAAATTTGGAAGACGAGCTTGTTATAAATGGTTACATAGATACAAGTTTTCAAACTAATATAAATGACTTCAGATCGCAATCAATATGTTTATACTTTGAATAGAGGTGCGGTGAGCTGAAAAAGTTTGAAGCAAGACATTTTAATAGATTCTACAATAGAAAATTTGAGTATATTGCACCGTCCAATGCAATTAAGGGGGTAGTTTGTATTAAAAAGTTCATATATGAACTTGGTGTGGTTCTGAGATTGCTAACCACATTTGCTTTTATCATGACAACAACGGAGCGATAGCACAGCCAAAGGAATTAAGATCACACCACCGATCCAAATATATACTTAGACGTTTTCATCTCATTCGAGAAATCATTGAGAGTGGAGACATGAAGATTTGCGAGTTCCTACGAGAAGACAATGTTGTGGATCCTTTGATGAAGGCTCTTCCATAAGCGTAACATGATGGTCATTAGGTCATTAGGTATTGGATACATGAATGATTGACACTAGCGCAAGTAGGAGATGTTGGGGCATGTGCCCTATGGTCAATCTACAAACATTGTTTATCTTATAATTTTAGTTAATAAAATAGAGGTTTTCATTTGTTGTTTTATTATAAGTGATTGCATGTTTACCTTAATAGTAAGATCCATGAGTACTTGTTGAAATATCCTAAATGTCCATAGTCGGTCATTATAATGGGAACTATAATAAATTAAGGCTTGTGTGAATCTTGATTGATGGTCATGTGATGATAACGTGTATAGGGATACGAATCGAGGTCATGAGTACTTGTTATGGGAACAAGGTATTAGACCGACCCGCTTTGAGAACACCACATGGATTAAATCATAGGTGTTACTCATGATGGGTATATGTGACGGCCCAGCACCCTACAAACTACACCCCCGACCTAAACCTACATAGAACACCACCAACTCTCGCAGAGTCAATGCAAGCCTAGTCACCTCTTATCCAAGTTACTCAATCATTGGTTGCTTATTATGTTTATTATTTATTTTAACAAGTATTAATGTTTACGCATCGAATTTAAAAACATTTAAAGCAACTTAAATAAGTAAACACTAATCGGGACATGCCTAGGTGTGGAAATCTTGCAAAAGTAGATATCATGTATATATCTCGGTGACAAACAAAGAGTGTGTGAAGTGTCATATACATGTATCAAATGTCTCAAAACCGAAAATGAAACCCCAAGGTAACAAAAAACATAAATTTATATCATATGTATAGTCCAAAATATTAAAAATAAACCTACCGTAGTAACAGAGATGAGCTAACTCGAGGGAAGCTCGAGAAGTCATTAATAACAGACTCATTGCCTTTGTTATCGGAGGGACCTCGCAATTGTCACAAAAAGTAGAGACAATTTCGGTGAGTTAATCTAGAAGAAATTCAACAAAAGAATTTATATTAAATAATAAACGAGTCCATAAATCTTCTTGAAAGAAATAAAGTCTTTGAGAAAGTACAAAGAGAACGCATGATATATAGACTACAATGATCAACAAGGGGACCAAGTGACCCGAAGCAAAGGATAGGGAGTAATTGGTCCCGACACTCTACACGTAGGCTCAAATCCACTTAAAACATTTCAATGTCTAACACCGGTGCAACGGCTCAAAGCTACTTCGATCGCGCTTAATCCGTTTCAGACTGTCGGCTCATTTGAGCCGTAGCCCGAGAAAACATTCCAAAGGGAGCCATAAACTAAACCGGATGCTCAACCACAATGGAACTCGAATACCCGAGAGGAGCCACGACACATGGCGGATGCTCGCTCAAAGGATTCGACCCGTCTGGAAGCCACGAGAGCCGGTTAGCCGCTCAACCCACGAGTGGACACAACTAGACCATACCACTTAGACCCTAGGTCACTCTAGGGGAAGTAGAGTCCAATAATAACATTAACTCCATCAAATATATCAAGGAAATGAAAAAATTAATATTGAATTTCTTACTTGGTTTACTTACCTTAATACGCAAAATACCGCCAATCGCAGCCTCCCACCCGCCTCCAAATACGTACTCCGATACCCGACACTAATCTCATAGGTTCCTAGTATCAATTTACAATGAATTAGGTGTGTTTAAGGCTATTTGATATAATTTATATTTTAAATCCCAATATAATTCAAAATACGAAATTTATAGTGGTTTCATGTTTTTCAAGGAAAATCTCTGTAGTAGATTCCTCGAAAAATTCTCGGAACTCATTTTCCTAATTTTTTTTTCATTTTTCTTATTTTTTCTAATTTTCCCAATTTTTCTCGAATTTCTATGATTTTTATGATTTTCTATTATTTTTTATAAATTAAATGTATAAAAATTTATTTTCTTTATTAAAAATGAAGGTTTGGGCTCTCTCGAATCGGGTTTGTGCTTGAACTGAACCTCGGTTCACCCTCGCTCAGGTGGTCCGGGCTGGACCCATTCCATTGGGCTTGAGCTCGCGCTTGCTTCATCCTCCCCTCTTTCTCTTTCGTGCAAACGAAAGAGAGAGAGGGTCATCTAGGGCAGAGCCCCGTACCCCTTTCCATTTTTTTTAATCATCCTTTTTTCTTTTTCTTTTATTTCTTTCTTTCTTTGCTTTCTTCTTTCTTTTACAAAATCAACAACATTACTTTTTTACTTTTTTACTTTTTTCTTCTTTTTTTCTTCAACCAAACTAGAATCAATTCCAATAATATCAAGCTATAAATAATAAATTCATCAAAACTATCATGCATTTAACCAATAAAACACCAAAGTTAAATAAAATTTAAGTGTTAACTTACTTGGCTTAATCAAGATCCTCAAATAGAATTGAACTTTCTCCTCCATCCAAATCACCTCTACCCCATCTCCATGAACAAGAAGGCTCTCTTTTTATACCCTCATTTTAGGAGTGAACTACCACCACACAATTTTTCTTTATTTAATTTTTTACTTTGTCATTATCTCTCTATAAACCATAACAAATTGACACCTCATAATTCAAATTTATTTATTTTTAACTCTAATTTGTGAAATGACTAAAATACCCCTTATGACTAAACTTAGGCATTCAATTAATAAGTTTCATTAGACCAACTTAAATCAATATCGTCGACCTACCCAAATAATCGTGTGCGCACGCATCTCGAGAGTTACCTTACTTGCAAATAGGCGATCAAAATAAAATAATTAAATTACGTACATTTTTGTTTTAGATGGGTAATACACAAATCATCCAAAAATAAAGTACTTCGGTTTCGACTCCCGAGGTTGACCGAGTATGCCGCGTCACATATCCATGTCACGCCTGAAATGTCACGTGTCATAAGTTATAATTTTTAGGGTAGCTACAATATGTCATTAATCCTTCGACTTGAGATTACCATAGACTTCAATATTAGGAGCATGGTAATTTGACATAATCAAACGTTGTCTTTAACCTGATGATTATAAAGATTGTAATTGGTTACCATGTGAATAATATGTGAAGGTGTGTAATCAAGATATAATATGTCCCTTTCGTATATAGAGAAATATCGATGGATCCCTCAATATGTTAGACTCGTTAATTGGCCAAGTCCAAGTGAATTGATATGATCAATGTCACTTGAATATTTTCAGTTCACCTAAAGATCGAGACTAGTACTTGTTGAACGTTAAGGGTGATTTTCCATGTCTTATGTTTAATCAAAGGATAACGCACGACAAAAAGGATATGATATATATTATTCATTAGGTTGTATCGATTTTGATATTCATGCTACTTGGGTAGTCATAATGCCTTGCTAGAGACTCGTTTATGACATGTGTACCAAAATGATTTTGGTTCGCGACCAACATCGCATTAACATATTGGGTCGCACACAAAAAATGGCTTTGGGCAATTTCAATTGGTCTAGAGTAATGAGTCTTATATAATAAATTAATGACATAAAAGCCCTTACAATTTGTTATATGATAACTTATTAATAGGGTGTATTTGTAATTTGCTTAAATTGCCTAAATACAAGAGTTGTATTACGAATATATTTTTTAAGAGAGCTTATTTACGCATATAAATAGAGGAAACCTTAAAAACGAATGAGATTTTCATTTTTTCTATTTCTCGAGTTCTCTGGATTTTGGGTGAGAAAGAAAACGTTTTCAATCTCTTTTAGGGCTAGCACATATAAATTATGGTCACTTTGTTTGTGTGTGATTTTTGATAAAGGACGCATACTTGGACGTCTTAAAAATCGAACAATGAGAGAAGAAAATCATAGATTAAGGTATGGTTTTTCTTTTGTAGATCTAGTTTAATAAAACTTATTTTCGATCTTGTTGGGTTTTTCAAAAATTATTTTATTCTCCACTCGCGTATGAACCTTAAAACCCAACAGACCCCCATATGATGGATACCGATGATTGAGCATTTCCTATAGAATCTCAAGACTACGTAGGGGACTCCAACCAACCGACCATGTGATGTTAAAGTTTGCATCATTTTCTTTAGTTTTTTTGTTGAAATGGTTGGGTGCATGAAAACAATTTTAAAGTTATTATGTTTTGTTGCATCTAGTCAACTCCTCATTGTCTCATTTTTTTTATAGGGAGTTAATATTTATTTGTAGACTATCGATTGGTTTGTAGGTAATTTACGAATTAATTGACATTACTTATTTTTTGTATCGAATTATTTGTCTCAAGCTTTTGACAGGTTTATACTCGTGTTAACACAATCGCATCGGCGAGGTACAACACAATACACTTACCCAACTTTAATTTCCAGCTTAGTTGAAAAAATAATTGAATCGATAAACTTTAGTATATGTTATTCCTATGTCAAATACTTAGAAGTACTATTAGTCAAGATGATGGACTACTTTATATTTCTTGGTAGTGAGGATAAATTGTCAACTATACACGCAATATTAGAATTGTAGAAGTTAAAGAGGCATTGAAAAGAATGAAAATAGGGAAAGCATGTGGCCCAGATGAAATACCCATAGAGGTTTGGAAATGCTTAGGAGAAATTGGATTGACTTGGTTAACAAAACTTTTCAATAAAATTTTAAAATCAAAACGGATGCCAATGGATTGGAGAAGAAGCACGCTTGTGCCAATCTTAAAAAACAAAGGAGACATTCAAAGTTGCTCAAACTATCTGGGAATTAAACTTATGAGTCACACTATGAAACTTTGGGAGAGGATAATTGACAATAGGCTAAGGAGAGAAACAACAATATCGAGAACCAATTTGGTTTCATGCCCGAGAGGTCAACTATGGAGGCGATTTTCCTTGTAAGACGATTGTTAGAAAAATATAGAGAAAAGAAAAAAGATCTCGCATATGGTATTCGTAGATTTAGAAAAAGCATATGATAGGGTCCCTAGAGATGTTCTTTGGTGGGTTCTAGAAAGAAAAAGAGTGCATGCTAGATACATAGACACTATTAAGGATATGTATGATGAAGTAGTAACGAGTATAAAGACATTTGGAGGAGCTACAAAAGAATTCCCCATTACGATAGGACTACATCAAGGATCGGCTTTAAGCCCATATCTATTTACTTTAGTTATAGATGAACTAACTAGACATATTCAAGAGGATATACCATGGTGTATGCTATTTGCAGATGATATTGTCTTAGTGGATGAAACTAAAGATGGAGTGAATAGGAAATTAGAACTCGGAGGAATACATTAGAATCTAAAGGCTTTAAGTTGAGTAGGACGAAAACCGAATACCATGCACTGTGAGTTTAGAAACACTAGACATCGAGATGACTTGGAGTGGTAAAATTAGGGGAAATAGAAGTTCCTAAGGTAAACCACTTTAGGTATCTAGGATCAATCATACAAAATGATGGTAACATTGAGAATGATGTCACACATAGAATTCAAGCTGGATGGAAGAAATGGCGGAGTGCAACAGAGTGATTTGTGATCGAAATGTTCCTACTAAGTTAAAAGGAAAATTTTATAGGACCGCAATTAGGCCAGCTATGCTCTATGGAAGTGAATGTTGGGCAAGGTAAAGCAACAACAATTACATAAAATGAACGTAGCGAAAATGAGGATGCTTAGGTGGATGTGTGGTAAAACTCGTAAAGATAGAATAAGAAATATAGAAATTCAAAAACAAGTAGGAGTAGCACCAATTGATACAAAGATTAGGGAAGGGCGGTTGCGGTGGTTTGGTCACCTGCAAAGACGACCTACAAATGCCCCAACTAGAAAACTTGACTCAATAGAAACTCGTAGAAATTCGACGAGGTAGGGGCACCAAAGTTAACATGGGATGCATTAATTAGGAGGGATTTGAATGGTTTGGAAAGCTCACCATCGCTTGCACTTAATCGAGCACAATGAAAAAGTTTGATCCATGTAGCCGACCCCAGGCTTAATTTGGGACCGAGGCTATGTTGTTGTTGTTGTTGTTGTTGTTGTAGTGAGGATAAATTATTATTCTCTCGAGTTTTCATTATATTTGTCATAGGGGTTGCGTTAAGTTGGAGAATTGGTTGTTTTTTACTCATTTTAATGTAATTGTTTCCTTTCTCCTCCATGTGGCGCTCATGTGTGGGAACTATATGGACACTTGCACCCAAACATGTTTTTGTCGGTGAAGGCCTTAACACGCTTAGTAGGAGATTTATTCCCACTTAATAACTTGTAACCACCCATTTTTGCTGTTATAAATCCCCATTACTTTGATTTTACAACCCCATCTCCCCCTCGTTTCGCACCAAGAACTACCCATCCCCTTTTAAACAATCACCAAACCTAAACTAAGAAGCAATTGAAATCATTGAGCCCTCAACTTTCAACATCGACCACCATTTTCACTCCCTTATTTTCACTTTTACTTTAATTATGGTGACCCCAAAAACCATAGACCGGGGACGCCTTTGTATCACTTTGAATGGCATTGGGCGAAGGTCTACTTCACGACTTCATAAACAAGCGGCTGGTCCTAGTAGTGTCACAAAAGGAAAATCTAAATCTCTTGGAATTTAGTCTAAGGGATGGCGTAGAAGAAAAGTACGACTTAAGGCACTTAAGGGAAAAATGAGGTGGTGGAGATGTAAGAAGGAGGCAATAGTCCTAGCAATGATACAAAAGGAAAATCTAAAGGTCTTAGAGTTCCTCTTGTAACCCCGAAACTAGAGAAGGGGGTTGCACCTATCGCTACCCGACCACAACGTTCAAGTGCAAGGCTAATGTGGGCAAATAGATCGAAAGTCCCTCCAACACAGCTTCATACACTAATCGTGATTGACGATGATCTTAAAGGGAAAGAAAGTCACGTTGATGCAACTTCCAAGATGGCAAGATGGGAGGCCTTCTTTAAGAAGAGACCATTACATACAAAAAAGTTGGATTTTGACTACTTTGAAACTAGACAAATTTTTTTGAGGTAATTGTTTCATGCATTAGGTTGGCTGAAATTTGTTGAGACCAATTTACTTGAGAACTTCACCTAAGTCGCATACTTTTATGCATATCTCCACCCAACCGATGATAGTAACTCATCGCTTTATCTTCTTAGGTTGAGGTCGAATTTAAGATCACGAATGCCTTCATTAGGAGGTTGTTTCATCTACCCGTTGGAAAGACTAAATGTTATGGTGGTAAGGAAGTAATGAAGGTAGTCGCCTTCAATATGGATAAGGCTACGACATTTGTCCGTAGTGGAGTTACCCTAGAAAACCCAAAAAAATCCTTAATCGCAGAGATGACCTTACAGTACACGGTTGGTTCATCGTGCCGTAATGCATATTTTGATTCCAAGGATTGGCTCACGACATGGCTTAGTCAATTCGATGTGTTTTTGGCGTGGGCAAATTTCCCCTAATCGGCCAATCATTCGACTTAGGTCACATTGTTGCGCAACACATGCTCAAGGCTAGACACCAAAGACTAGCGGGAAAGAAGCAAAGGGGGTTGCCATATGTTAATCATTTCGCAGTTGTTCATAGAAATAGGCCTCCCACCCCCATCCAATTACGACTATGACCGAGTCGTGAAAGATAAGGGTGATATGATCGGGAGAAAAATTTGGATCGATTGACTTACACTATTATTAATGGAAAGTGGGTGTCAAATCTCCCGCTTGGGGAACCAATCACTCCAGCTCATTCTAGCCAAAAAAAATACAACTAAGAAAGATGTTGAGCAATATAGTCAAGATGAGTCCGGTGAGGATGACGAGGACACGACGGTGCAGAAGGGGAATAAACATCCAACGACGATGAATATTCCGATGAAGACGATTCTAAATATGATTCATATAACAATGCAATGACGAGGGCATGACACATCAGGTGTTGAGAGACCCGTATGATAGTCAAGACGACATGGAGGTAGATAGTGGAGAAAAATGTACAAACTTAGTTGCATTTACTCATTTCGATATTTCATTCTTTATTTCGCTAGTATTTGATTTGAATTGTACTTAATTATATGCTAAGTAATGGCGATAATTGCTCAATTTATTTGATCCTACTTCTATATTTTTTTTATCTTACTTCTATTTGGGGTTTTGCCATCCTACATTTCAGCTCTCTCCTAATTGGCTATTTTGCCTTTGCTCTACATTTAGTGGCAGTACTACTTCACTTACCCATGTAAGTGAAGGATGATATGATGATGGTCGGAACGACTTTCATCTTGACTCGCCATTGCGATCGATAAAGCCAATGACAAGGTGGATGATCCCGGCAGACCATACATTTTAGCACCTTTCCCACTCTAAAGATTACTAGAGGACCATACATAGCCTCATTCGTAGCTCCAACCGTAAAGAGGAACAACCAATGGAGGAAAACTTCACTTTCGGGGATGACATTATTGAACTAATAAATGATGAACCACAACCGACCGATCACCAAATCGAGACAACAAAAAATAAACCTAACTTGATAACAATGGGATCACCTCCTACTTATAAGATTCTCGATAAGCTAGCTGGAACGATCCAAAACATTTGAGGAAGACGTAGAGGAAATCAAGATTATGGCGCAAACCTCTTTGGCTACGTAGAGCAAGGAAATGAAAGCCATGTTGTACAAGTGCCATCAACTTACTCAAGCAAGACATCGAGGTCATGATTCACAACATGGGGAATGTCTTTAACATTACAATTGGAAGTTGGGAAGACAGTCTGCGAAGGACTTGTTTCACAACTATCGATGATGGATGGGTTAGGGGAGTTAAGCAAAACATTGCTGATTGTTGGTCGGTCTTACAACGAGCACTCGCACATATGACTACACAGATGAGGATGAGGCATGGCCACCGACCGCACTTCTAATCCCCGATGATGGTCCTTCTTCGCTTGCAACCACCATGGCCAGACATCCAAAGAAGATGAAAAATAATTTTTATCTCCTCTCGCTTTAGCTTTAGATCCTACATAATTTTCTATTCTACTTTTACTAAACCTTTGTTGATGTTAGTGTGTTAAAACTTGGTATGTTGTCTATTGCCACATCTTATATGTGGCTTAAACTATTTTGGGATGTTGTGATTGTGATTTGAACCTTAGTCTGTTGTTTATTTGATCAAATTTATGTCTGCTTTGTTGTGATTTATCGTGCGTAATCGTATTCTTCATTTGAAAACTTTCGCGCAACATATGTTGTCCACTTACTACCATTGTGGGTGTTTTTCAATATATTGTTCACTTTCAAAATTGTTGATACTGTTCATCATGTTTATCTTCGTAGCTATGTTATGCCTATATTTTGCAAGTTTAGTTAGTTACGTTATTTGCGTGTTGGTATGTAGGAATACACAATATAATATAAATGTTAAGGATAATATAAAAGTTCGTGAATGTTGTGGGTGATCGTTATCAATATGTTTTTCGCTAACTTGTTGTGGGTGATCGTTATCAATATGTTGTTCGCTTTTAATTTTGTTTGTGATTATTATCATGTAGGACTACAAAACATAATATAAATGGGAGAGAATCTATAATCATTTTTTCTTCATGAAATTAACAAATTAAGGGAAACATTGTTTTACGTACAACACCAAAATAACATACATATCCGATAAGAGTTTCAATACACATGAAGGGCTCAACAACCGCTTAATCCTCCTTATTAATGTACCTAATTGATGTCTCGTACTCCATTTCTACTATACCTCTGGTTCCCTTCACTAATGGAAATCGTAGAGGTGAATAATGCCACCAAGTCATGGACATCCCAACCTTTTACTCCTTGGCTACCCAAGTCAATGCTCAATGAATGTGTTCATATGCAAGCAAAGCTGCTTGGCTTCGCCCCGACTAGTGGAATGATGACTGCCAAACTACATTACAATAGGTCATCGAGTAACGGTCGGCGCTGGATCGTGTCTCGCTATAAGAAGTGACCACAACCTTTATTATAAGTTGAAAATGGTCGACCCTTGTTGGGCCTTCCTTCTTTACGCGCTCTCTTCAACAACCAGCTCCACACTTTGAGCAAGTATCTTGATAGACAACAATTTTTGAAGTGGTTGTTGTTACCATAATTCCAACATCGTCCATCGTTCGGTAAAGACATCGCTCTATTAAATATGTACAACATGTTTAGCCGAATGAAAATTAACCAAAATTACAACATGTATGACAGGCTAACAACCAATTTAGCCGAGAAATTCTAATTCCAAATTTCAAGCCCTAAAATAACATCACCCTAAACACCTTAAAATGACTCAATAAAATAGACCTTACATCTCAAATACAAATTAAACCTAATCCCAACACCAATTCAAGCAAATAAACCATTACAAGAACATGTTGTTGTTTATATACACCTCAAAAATCGAAAACAAAAACCCTAAACGAATATCAAAAGAAAATACAAACACCAAAAACTAAAACACAATTGAAAATTTAAGGAAAGTTGAACTTGAAGAAGGGCATACCTTTCCGTGTTGAAATGGCTATCAAAGGAGTAGCCTTCTCTGGATTGGTGATTTGAGGGCTTCTTCGAACCTTAAAATGAAAACAAATTAATAACTAAGCAATCCACTCTATTTCACATAGGACCTGAAAAATACTTGCATCTTTGAAAATGTTGTAAAATCACTTGGCTTTTTCTTGAAGAGAGGTGCTTTTCGAAATTGTTTCAGTCGATTGTTTTGGTTTCCTCAATAAGGGTGATTACCTATGTCATTGTGCAAGGCATGCCCTATTTAGAGACTTAGTGATGCAAACCAATCGATAGTGTCGATCGAGGCTCAAACACTCATTAATCGACTTTAGGTAGAAGATGAAGCCCTAAATTTTTAGGAAGATCATGGGAGGGCGAGAAGAGGCGAGTTTCGAATCTTGTGTGCTTCATTCCCTCCATTTTCGATATTTTATCCTCAAAAATTAAAGGGAAACTCGAAAAATTTAGGTCACATCTCGATGCTTAGTCAAGAAATAGATCGACAAAGTCGATCCTCTGTCAAACCGAATGACTAATTTTTATTTTGTTTTTGAGTTTTCGATTTTAACTAATTTTCATTTTATTTTCCCTGAAAAGCTTCGGCAACTGACAAACAAAAAGCGAAAAAAGTGGGTCCCATGTCGGCTCGGTGTCGAATGTAGGTTAGTGAAGCATTTTCTCTCCTAATTCTTATGCCCTAATTTCTCTCATTTGGGGCAAAATGAAACAGAAAGCAGGGGTGGAGCAAACCCTACCTATCTTCTTCATCACAAACCTAGTTTAGGTAAGGCCTAATCGGTTTCTCTGGTTCTCACCAACATAGCCGAAAAATAACGACCGACTTGTCCTCGTTGAGAATAATTGACTGATTTGGACATTGTTGTTCAAGTGGCCATGTTCTTCGATGCGACAAATGAAGCTATGCTTATAGAGGTGGATCTCGAGGTTTTCTTTCCCTGCCGACGAAAGCTTGGGGGTTCTGGTAGAGGCCTTCTCGAGAGATCGACGTCGTGGTTTTGAGGGCTTCACACTCGACACCGCCAACCAAAGGTCGTCTTCTTCTCTTTTACTCGACGAGGGTTTACAAGGACAACATCTTTTATTTTGTTTGAATGAATGGAAGTGGAAGAGTAAAAGGATTTGCTTGTTTTGTGTGCAAAAAAAGTGTGTGTGTGTGTGTGTGTGTGTGTGTGTGTGTGTGTGTGTGTGTGTGTGTGTGTGTGTGTGTGTGTATATGTGTGTGTGTGTGTGTGTGTGTGTGTGTGTGACTTTTCTATGTGGAAAATCTTGGAGGGAAAATTGAAAACTTTGAATTTGAAAACTAAATATTGGGTGCCTAAATGAAAAAAAGTATATATTATAGGAGAATGCTATAGTGACCCGCTTAGGGGCACTAACTTGGGCACCTAACGTACATAGTGGTCCCACCGATCGATTTCGTCAGTGCCAAAAAATCGAAAATTGATTTTTGCTAAAAAAAGAAAATTGAAAATCGACGAGACAACTGGTCTAATCTATTGTCGTCTGATCGTACTACCTAACCGCAGCTTTAACTATTTTACTATAGTAATTTTAAATTTCCTCCCGATCTTTTATGCTCTAATTTCTCTCATTTGGGGCAAAACAAAACGACAGAAAAATAGGGGTAGAGCAAACCACTGCTCATCTTCTTCATCGCGAACCTAGTTTTGGCGGGGCCTAATCAATTTCTTTAGTGCTCACCAACATAGCTGGAATAATAGATTGGCTCGTCCCCTCGTCGGGAAAAATTGACTCGATTCCAACCAAATAGCGGTGACAGGAGGTGAGAAAATAAAAGAAAAATAGTGGTGTGCGATTGGTTTGTCTTCCGGAAGGGAGGCACGTGATTGTAGGTACAATCAAAAACAACCGACTAGTTCGTCCTTTTGCTTTTGGTAAAAATTTAAAGATTTCTGGATTTTCGTAATGGGTGTGA
The DNA here is from genome assembly GCA_039657325.1 of Stephania cephalantha. Lineage (NCBI taxonomy): Eukaryota > Viridiplantae > Streptophyta > Magnoliopsida > Ranunculales > Menispermaceae > Stephania > Stephania cephalantha. The sequence continues at coordinate 10,089,592 of CM077579.1, forward strand.
TACATTAGCGTTTCTTGATTGGATCATTTTATGATGGATGGGTGTGATACACTAGCGTTTCTTGTTTGGATCATTTTGTGATGGATGATGGCGCTTATGGACACCAGGTTGTTGCCTTGTGTGGGTTGATTTTGAAGGGGCACGAAGGACATTGTTGTTGAAGTGGCTACAAGGACATGAGGATAACAAGAGAGAGTAGTAAATGCATAAAAATGAGGTGTTCTTAGTATCGATAGGGACACTATATTACTAATCCGTCTACATGAATGTCAATTGGTATATTGAGGTCTCGGTTTTTTGTGGTGTATGTGGCCAAGAGTTGCTTGAGGCTCTTTTTTGTATGAAGTATTAGTGGGTAGTTTGTGTATGGGCGGGGTTGGGATAGGCAACCATTTTTTGTATAGCCCATTTATGGTAAATATTTATTTTTTGTTTATATATATATATATATATATTAATATATAGAGGACTATCGCCTCCGTTTTATTAAAAAAAAAAAAAAATTCTTGTTTCTTTTAAGGCGTGAAAAGGGACCACCATCATATTCTTCTCTGTTTTTATGAGCGTTTCATGAAATCTTTTGTTAAAGTTGATGTATTTTCTTGTTTTTATTTTTTGTTTGTTTCATGCAACAAGTATAGGGTTTTATTCTTTGTTGCAGTTTAGACTCGTTAGGGATTAGCATGTTTTGTTGGTTGAAGTCATTTTTTTAGTGCCATGGTCATTGATTTGTCTTTACATTTTTAGGGATTAGCAAGTTTCGTTGGTTTGAACTCATTTTTTTTTACTAGCATGGATAATCATTCATTTGTCATTACAATTTTTGGGATTAACAGAGATTAGCATGTTTTGTTTGTTGAACTCATTTTTTTTTACCTAAGCATGGATAGTCATTCATTTGTCATTACGCTTTTAGGGATTGACGTGGATTAGCATGTTTTGTTGGTTGATCATGAAAATTCAATTTTTTCTTTACTGGTATGTGTAGTCATTCATTTATCATTACGATTTTAGGGATTAACATGTTTTGTTAGTGAACTCATTTTTTATCTTGGCGTGGATAGTCATTCATTTGTCATTACATTTTTAGGGATTAGTAGGGATTAGCATGTTTTGTTGGTCAACTCATTTTTTACTTGGCATGGATAGTCGTTCATTTGCCCTTTATTTAAGGGTTGGATTCCATTAGACATAACTAAGAAACCCTTGATTATGAGCGTGACTAACCCCATATGACACATGGAACACCGATACAATTGCACTCATTTTATAGGTAATACGATGGTGTTTTTATTTGATTTTAACAAGCCGGTGGAGTCAGTATTTGATTTGGGATATGATGGTGGCATTGAATCAACTGATGGAAATGATCAAGTTGAGGAGGGGGATTAAGTTACTGGCACGGATAATGTTGACAATGATGTAATTAAGGGTTGTGATGAAACAAATGACGAACTGAAGGCCCCCGAGTTAGGCATGGTGTTTGATAGTCCCGAAGATGTTAAAAAGGCATTTAAAGAGTATGCAAATAGGAATGGATTTGGGATCAAAGTTCGATCAATGGACAAGAAAGATGGAGTTGTTTAGAAGTACGTTTTTACATGTTGTAGGCAAGGCTTCAAAAAAACCAATGAGGTATACCAAAAAAGAGGCCTTAGTGCAAGGTGTGGTTGTCGTACACAAGTGAACGCTATGTTATTTTTGACTCGTAAGTGAACCTCACCAAGGTTTTTTGGAGTGTAATCATCCTGTTCAAAGAACTCATTGAAGTCCGTATTTTATCGTTGCAATAATTTCATTTCAATTGCAAACAAGAAGAGAGTGAAATTTAATGTACGTGTTGGGATTCCACCCTCTAAGTTTTACATGGCGAGTCCATCCATGTAGGAGGGATTGATCAATTGACATTCAATGAGAAAGACTTGCGAAATCACATTGAGTTTGAACGACGACTCAGGATTGGATACGGGGATGCGAAGGCAATCGTGCAATATTTTCAAAAGAAGCAAAAACAAAATCCCAAAATTTTCCACCTAATGAGCATGAGACTTGTGTTTTGGACCGATAGTAGGGCTCGATCAGCTTATCACTACTTTGGGGATGTGGTGTCTTTTGATACAACGTACTTAACTAGCGGTGTATGACATGCCATTTGCTCCCTTTATCGGTGTAAACCATCACAATCAACTTATTTTGTTGGGTTGTGCTTTATTTGGTTATGAGGAAAAGGAAAGCTATGTGTGGCTTTTTAGTAAATGGCTTGATTGTATGGGGAAGGAGCCGTAAGCCATCATTACCGATCAATGCCCCTCAGTTGGGCATGCTGTAGTGGAAGTCTTCCCTAAAGCGCGATATAGGTTGTGTATGTGGCATATAATGAAAAAAGTGCCTAAGAAGATAGGCGGCCATTATGACAAAGAACGTATTATCTTAAGGTTAAAAGGGCAGTTTACAACTCCATTACTGCAGATGAGTTTGAAGGCGAATGGCCTAAATTGTTTACAGACTTCTCCCTCGATGATAAATTTAGTACTTGGTTGAAGGACTTGTACGCCATTAGATGGAAATGGGTTTCAGCGTACGTGAACTGTAACTTTTGGACTGGGATGTCAACGACTCAAAAGATCGAGGGGATGAATCATTCTTTCGATGAATATCTTAACACGAAAACCTCTCTTAAAGAACTCATTGGCCAATATGAAATGGCATTATATAAGAAGTGGGAGAGCGAGACGAATAAAGACTTCAAATCGTTTCATAAAAAGCATCCCTTGAATTGCAAACGACCATCATCAAATGGTAAAAATATACATGGACAAGATATTCGAGATTTTCCAATATAAAGTGTTGCGGGGTTAGACTGCTAGGCAATACTAGTCAACAACGACGAATTATACATATACTACGATGTGCGACATATAATAGACATACGCAATGAAGGGAGTTTGATCACAAAGACTTTCAATGTCATTTATGAGGTGACCACCCAAGAAGTACTTTGTGTATGGCGATCATTTGAGTTTAGGGGGATTCTTTGTTGTCATGCCTTTGTGTGTTCTTTGACCAGGATGTCATGTACTTCCCACCGCAAAACATCATGGACCATTGGAGTAAAGACTTCACGCGCACGTATGAAAATTGCCACGCATACGGGAGTTGGATGCTAGTGCGATAACCGTTCTTGAACGATATGACGTTATGTTACTAAATGCACTCGATTTGCTAACTTTGGAGCCCAAACAGTTGTAAGGTTTAAGCTTGTCCTTGAGACCATGGATAAGTTGAAAAGGCTACTTCTTGACATGCCGGATCAAAAGCGGGTCTCGAGAATTCTATAGGACCCCAACAACCTATAAAGAGTACTACTAACGACACAATTAGGGAGTCGAGACAACCAAACAGAAAGGAAGACCTCGTAGTAGGTTCAAGGCATCGACGGAGAAAAAATAAAGCATAAAGGGGTGCTAGAGGTGATGGACACTAATGGGGTCAACCTCCAAAGTGGAAACCTAAGATTTCTCATTGCCCACTCAAAAGAATGGAGCGTCACGAAGAAGTCATGAAAGAAAGCAAATGAGAATGTAGTAGTGTCGGAAAAGGTAATAATATAACTATTTATTTGTTATTTTGATACCAAATTAGTAGTGTAACAAATTTATTATGAAGTTCCTTATTACATAATTAGAATATGACAAGGAAAGGTGTATAAAGCCGTGTAAAAAACCAAATTCCAAGTCCACTATCAATGTAGATATGAAGGACGGTAGAGCAACAATGTAAGAGATGTGGAACCCGATGCACTTGCTTCTTAGCAAGTGATGGAAATCGATGAATGGGCCCTACCGTTGGAGTCCAAGGAATTTATTAGGGAGTCGAAGAACCATTTTGAGACATGAAGATGATATTTCTTGTTTGAGTTAACTATTCAAGAACTATTCTGGTTACATAAGACTACTACAAGCTTTGTAAAATCATGTTTTGTAAATTTTAAATTTACACACCATTTTTGTTAATCAATCATTTCGATTATTAATTCAATCTTTGATAATATGTTGAGTTGGTCATTCAATCATGGTGATAGGGTTAACACAAGAAATTTAGAGAGACAAGCATGAAAAAAGTACCACCTTGAACCTTTTTCATCAATTCACCTTAATATCTTGCTATGTTTTTAAAATGGTAGTCATTTTGATTTATTTAATGACATCTACATGTATATTTTTGTTGGTCTTTAATAGGGTGTTGTTCCCGATCCTTAAAAGGTGTTGTTTCTTGGTCATGTGAACTGTACAACTCAAGCCTCAAATGCTAAGGAAAGTTATTTTACTATTTTCAATAAATTATGCGGTTTTATTTTCATTTTTGCATTTCGTTTCATTTAACCTCATAAATGTGTTAGCAAATTGTATTTAGGAGTTATATGGGGTGAGGAGTTAGTTGGATGACTAAAAATGTTAATGGCTTGGTGCATTATTGACAAGTGTGAATGGGTGGGGGTTACGAGGGGTGGTTTCAGATCGGGTTTCATCATGAGTTGAGGTGCATTAATCCATAATTAATGGGATGTATGGTTGGTTGAGAGAAGGTGAGTGGCCATTTATACTACTTTCAAGCCTCATTCTCTTCCCAATCAAACATAAACGACGACCTTACCTATTTCCCTTCAACTTTACCCTAAACCATCCTCCCATAGTTTTACGTAGCGGATCCCCGAAAATGCCTAAATCAACACCTTTAGAGCATAGGATGCCCATCTCTCTTAGGATGGCTGCACTCGCAGAAGAACTACTCACGTACTGGCCGAGCCAATTTGATGTTTTCATTATTCGGGAAGTCTTGACTAACTATCCTATCGACTTGGCATATATTATGGTGCAACATATGTTGAGTGAAACACATCAATAACCAAAAGGCAAACCACGAAAGGACCGCCATACGCGAGCCATTTCGCAAATTGTTTATGGATATATGTCTTCCTTCTCCTCAAAGTATGAGTATGACGCCACCCCTGGAAGACACCTCTCGATCGTATTGGGGAGAAGAACCTGGAAAAGATGTGTAACGGCCCATGTTCCAAATGGACCGCCACGGGGCCAATGTGGGCCCACAACCTGGCATATTAGCGCCACCGTGTCCCACATGCCATCTCATCCACCATTTAATCATTATTAACCTCAAATTCATATAAAACTGTAAAGTCGTGCAATTAACTCGATACCTAGTGTGGAAAACACATATGCCTCGGCCAGGAGGAACTACGATCGCCTAAATAGTCGTCATCGGTGTGCACCAACACAAGTAGTCTGAGTCGTCGTAGTCTCCCGAGCTCTCATCATCTCTATCAACATCACGAACTTATCATCCACAGTTCGCGTTAACGACTCTAGAGTCAAGGTCGGTCTCGTTGGATCACTAGTAGCTCCGACCTCGTGCCGAATGGTATCTCGATGGTTGTCTCGTCCATCGGTATCCGAATCGAAGAACGTGCATCCAATCGCCTCAATACTGTAGCATACACACTCGAAATATAACACGTATATCCCCGATTTCTACCCATCTCACCTCTCTTTCCAACTAGGACTCTAAACAATTCTTTTGGGTTTCCACATCTAAAGGTTATTCATCGCTTTTATTCTCAAATTATACCACAAATGTATCCGTATCGTATTTAACTTTCACGTCCTCAAGGTTCACTAACTTTGCTCGATACCAAAATGTAACGCCCATGTTCCAAATGGATCGCCACGGAGGCGAATGCGCCCACAACCTGGCCTACCGGCGCCAGCCGTGTCCCACATGTCATCTCATCCACCATTTAATCATTATTAACCTCATATTCATATCAAACTGTAAAGTCATGCAATTAACTCGATACCTAGTGTGGAAAACCTATATACCATCATAGATCAATAATGGACCTCAATGGATCAAAGTATCAACAAGATAGAGTCCTAGTGTATATAACTCACAATCTCAAATCCCAAAATAGAACAAAATATGTATATACAAACGTACAAGCCTGGCTATACGTCTCTCGTATTCGGTAGCTTGCCCTTGCCCCGGCCGTACTAGGATCCGCACTCAAGCCATCGCAAAAAAAAAAAATGACGAGTCTAGAGTGAGTATTCTCAAGGAATTTAAGTGAGCAATACGGAACATAAATACTCGGGAGTTTTAAAAAAACTATTAAATAAACATGCGAAATAAAAATAGGCAATTGTTCACATCGCATGCATATGTAATAGTAAAAGCTAAAAGTGTGTGTTCCTAGCCCCTAGGGTCGACTAGCGCCATACTTAAGACTCCTAACAGACTATCACGGCGAGTAGCACTCAAACAAGGTCGATCCGGATTCGTTAGGTGGTCGGCGTGGAACCTACGACGCACCCACACGTTCCCGTCACAACTCTCGAGTAGCTCTATTCACCGAGATGGCACACGTGCTATGGCATAGTGGATGTACACACAAAAATGGCACGGAAGGAGAGCCTCAATGTCCGTCCATTACAACATAAAATGAATTCAAAAGCAAAAGTAAATACGCTCAAGTAATTTCGGTTGGGATACTACACACCTCACACCACACTCGTGTTCCGTCACTAACCCCCTGGTCCGCTCCGCCTAATCCCGAATATCCCAAATTACCGCCCGTAATGACTTATTTCCATTTATATTTGATTGTTTAGTCATTTGGATGTGTTTTAAGTCATTTCACACAAATTATGTCAAAATAGTTGAATCTAGCGCGCTAGGTCCGGAATTAGCGCGCTAGATTTCCAGACAATTATACGTTCTTCGCCCAACATAACATTAGCGTGCAAATTTATGGCCTAGCGCGCTAATTGTCATCTAACGCACTAGATGCTCTCATTAGCGCGCTAATCGCGTTTCCGACAAGAACAATTGAAAATTTTGGGTTTTCGACAACACCACCAATACCAACAACGACCACAACACCAACAACTCAACTTTATAGCACTATAAATCCATCATAAAAACAACCCAACAACCACCAAAACATCACCAACACCTCTAAAAGTATGATCAAAAGATAAAGAAAGTTGTGGTGTTTGTGGTTCTCACCTTGATTTTGATGTTCTCACCCTCCAAGCTCATTGAATCACCACTTTGATCACTCTAAACCCTTATTTCTTTGTCTCCAAACTCGGATAAGAAGATGAGGAGAGAGAAAAAGTGGTGGAAAATGAGTCAAACTTGACTTTTATAGTTGAATTTTCATCTCCTCTCACATACACATCTCTAGGCCATCCAACGCACCTCATTTGCTTCTTTGCTAACCTCTAAGGACTCCAAGTGTGACTCTAATGGCACACTCACCCTTGTGTTTAACTCACAAAGTGACATTTCGGTGTTCCGCCGCCCTTTTCTTGTCCCGAATTGCGACATACGCGTACTACCAAGTCCCTAACCACCAAATATATATTCCATATTGATTATTTAACCAATTTTAGTAAGTTTATGCGTGTCTTATTTCCCCACCTAGTGTTAAGTCGATTAGACTACCGGCACAGACCAAGCGTCTACATGCATATCGATGCGACTACTTAACACACGATCTCGCACGTGAAATGTAATATACTAACACACATTGCGATGCCGTTTACGCTTTCTCGATATAAACATCGCAAATTAACCAATTCGACACAAAAATAACCATTTACCTAGCTCCGAGCGCGCGCATAAGCCCAATCATGGGTCCCACGAGCATCCGAGCTATCAACCACGTCTGCAACCACATCATTATTAACGATGAATTAAAATTCAGGTCATTAAAGATGTCCCACAAAAAGTTGACGAGAAGCAGGTGTCGATTGCCTCACCACATGCCTCATCGGTAAGGGGAAGAAGAGAATGAAAGTCAAGCCTACAAAAGGTTGACGGAGATAACACGAGGAGTGGGGCAAATGAAGATGCACGTAAGTGGGTGGAATTTGTTGCTGACCATTGACAATCCAAGGAGGGGAAGCGAGGAGTAATGGGAGTCTGAAAGTTGATTTTTTTTAGTTAGTTAATGGACCATGTGAACTGCTTTTTACGATCTTATTTTCTTCATGTAGTAACTTTTATGATGTTTTTGTGCTCTCTTAGGTACTATTTGCTATTACTGGCTAGTTCGTGGCCTTAAAACTTTTGATGCTAGTCGATGTTTGTATTCACAATCCTATGTTATTTGGTTATGATTTTCTAACCATGCTATGTTCGTATTTCCTATGTATTTGTTGACGTTTTTATTTTTCAAAAATTGAAAACTTGTATAGTTCTACCTTGCTTTTTTTAATCTTTTTAAATACCTTTAAGCTATGTATTAGTTGCCATTCTAACTTGGCTAGAAATACGCTTATGTTGATTATGTTGATATATAAAGGATGTCAAAATGGCCACCAACTGCTAGACTATCGTGATTATAGAGTTGTCTTCACCGAGTTTTCAAGAGACTTAATTGCATTTAAAGGGAGTTCACCCAAAACTCGTGGGCGGGGAGACCGACAAGTACCACACAACATGTACTAGGGAGATATAGATCCAGATTTTAAGCAAATTATTAAGTAAAAAAAGCAATATATTACACTAAATAGTTACCAAACATCGAATTCCCTAAACCAACCAGCAAAATATTAAGCAGATGATGATCCAAATCAGTCTTTACAACATTAATTTAACTTTATACCTATTAGACACTAATGGTAAACAATCTAAACAACATCCATAACTCCATCTTCAATACTTTCCTTCAGTCCCCCTTATGATGATCCTAGTTGTTGTTTTAGAAATTATTTCCACTCCACCATTCACTGTCAACCGCTCCGTGAATAATGTTGAAAATTCCATTACAACATCACCTTCTAATTCCTTCCTAGTTGAACATCTACCTTCCTCGACCAAACTGCTCCCTTGCTCCCATTGACAGTTGGACTCCCTTATGCTTGGACGAGTAGGCATTGTAGGGCGTTGGAGAGCGTAGTCATCCCAATCGAATGACCCACATGTCTTTCTAGTACTACAAGTCACAAAAGGTCAGTCCTTGTTAGTTTCCTCCTTCTTAATGTGCCTCTTTGCTAGATATCGAACTGGGCACTTTGGGCAAAGCTCCCGCAACGGGTATTTGTCCCTAAAATGGTGAAGGCTCCCACAACTCCAATAACGTCCTTCATTCTTCTTTCCATGTCTTCTAACAAGACTGTACCTCAGTTAGCACAAGAAAACATGGAAATGCAAACATTTATACACTAAAAAAACAAGCAAAAAACATTAACAACAACCCCCACCATAAAACCCTAAATCAAAACTATACCTTAAAGATCTTAACAGCCCTTTTACATGCTCTTTCAGACAGTTAAGGTTGTTAGCTATAAAATTGAACCTTTGGAAGCACAACTTTTGTGAATTGCGAAGAAGAAGATAGAAATAGGGTGCTTGGCTCTTCTCTGCTTTCAATTTGGACAAATGAAACCCTAAAATAAAAAATATAAATACAATAAACAAAACCCTAAACCTAAAAGAAAACTTGACAACCTGCAACACTAAAATAAACTTATTGTCATTCATCTATAAAGTGGTTTCACATACATATCAAAAACACGGAACCATGTACTTTCAAGTCAAACCCCAAACACACAAATTTTTTAGGGTTCATACCATTTTAGAACTTAAGAGACTGACCACAACAAATTTAAGGTTCAAACTAGTCTGGCTACGTCGGTGAGCTCCAGAAAAAATGATATGCCCTAATCAAAAAAGCTTCACGAAGAAGACGAATAACGTGTTTCCCCTAAATTGTATTTCGAATGTCAAAATTGCTACAGTGAAAAGTCAAATCGGGGGTCAGTTACGGTCAGACGACAGCCAGTCAGACAAGCTATCTCGTCGATTTTAAATTTTTTTTTACTTTTTGCAAAAACTGATTTTTGGTTTTTTTTGCACTGACAGAAAGCAGTCGGTGGGATCCACTCTGTACACTAGGTGCCCAAGTTGGCCCCTAACTGGGTCACTGAAACATTTTCCTATACTATGTAATATGAATAATCGGTTAACCCAAGTAGTAAATGACTAATTAATTCTCTTAAGCGAGGTCTCGAGTTTGAATCTCAAGAATGGAAAAAATTGGTTTGGAAGGGTTTCACCCTACATATGGGGCAGCCAACCAAACATTTGGAAACGTGGATTAATCGGTGTGGTTATCGTACATTGGAAAAAACCCAAAACAGAGAGAAAAATAGTATATGCTATCTTGTTTTGCACAACTTTTATTTTGGTTGCGGGCTATGTGCACCCTACAATTATGTAAGGGCAAGCCACCAAACATTTGGAAACCTAGTTCCAATTATGCCCTCAAAGGAAATTACCTCATTGCCCCTTCCATATCGCACATTTCCACCTTTGTCCTCACTCCTCTTACGCACTGTGCACCCCACTCCAAACATGAATTGCTCACTCGACCCCGATGACACCATTCAAACACCAGTAACGACCAGGTTGCATTTTCGGAGGTCAACAATCATTCCAACAATCATAAGTTTCACTTCTTTCATTGTTTGAGCTCATAAATGCTATTTTATACTTTTTTTGTACAAAGATGGTGTGAAGGAGTCTTTTTGGTTTGGTTAGGGCATCATTGGTTTGGATGAACATGTAAAGGATGCAGATGTTGCATCTAAAGAGGTAATTTTATCTTTATTTTGATTTGTCAAATTTTTTTGAAAACCTCATTTTCGCCTCTGGTTCGGTCTCGCAGGCCGAACTAGTTTTCATTTGATTGGTCATAAGAAAGCGAACCAATTAGATATGCTCAGTCATTCATGATTGAATAAAGAGATTTGAAGTGGGTATTGCCAACTAAAAAAATGAGCATATGGCGGTTGGTGATAACCAAATGTGGCATATTTGATTGGGTTTTTCATAACCGAACCAACTATTTGCAAATTATTCTTCTTTATTTTGCTTGAAGTTTGTCATAACGCTGTGATATTCCATTTGCATGAAAATTTTGGTTCTAGAGACTACGGACTCACCTAATGCCTTCATCCTCGAAACGCCATTTCAAGTCGGGATGAGTCGGTCAATTGGGTGCAAAAACATGGATCTAATAAGGGGTTTATTATTGTCACGTACAATTCCGATGCAAGAGGACAATCATCTACAGGGAAGGGTAAACATGGTGCGTGAGAAGGGAAAATGAAAGCTAGTACAGATTTGAAAATGTTAAAAAAAGGAGAAAGTTGACATGGGTGAGAAGGGGAAATCAAAGAGTAAAATCGACACCAAAAAGTGAGATTGTCGATTTGCCATAAATGTAAAGGAACGTGAAGACCATTTATTCAGCTCATAATTGATATCTAGATAGATTTAGAATTAGTCAACAACCTTGACTAGCCTGATCGAACTGAATTTTTAGAGTGCCCTAGATGATAACAAGGTCTTCCGATGTAATATTTTTCTCAATTGTTCTAAATTGACTTTATGCAGGAGTCCAAAAAGAGAATGATGATTTGTAAGATGCTTTTTTTATCTACTTAGAGCTGAAACTTAAGACTTCTAAATGAGAGAATCTAGACTTGGCTATAAAAGGATTACCTATTGTCGACATCGATGAATTATTAGGTAGACAATAAAATCATTTATTCCTTTTGCGATCTTAAATGGAACATGAAGATCGAAAAGAACGCGAAATGGTTTTAAAATTTAGAGTCAAACACATCCTAATAAAATTAACTATAAAATTAAGATTGACATAACCCTTTTTTCCTTTTCTTTTGGATTAGCATAAACGCAACTATTCACTATTTGTACTCAACTAAAACTTTCGTCTTGCAGTTTCTCTCTTTAGCCTGCGCCAAAGCTTTAATTGATTTTGGGTGTAATTTTTTTAGCGCTTAACTTTTTTGCGTAGCCCGATTTTCCTCTCATTAAAACAAAAAATTGTATACTACTATGATGAGAGTATTTTTTTAGTCACTACCTATACCCAAAGCCTCTCGTTATTTGTCTTTAAAATATTTTGCCGCTTATCTAACGTTGGCGCTAATTGTTAGATCAAACTTGAAAATAAAGGAGTTCACATCTCGAGGATAATCTTATTATATAAAAGCAAAACCTAGAAAATCAAACTTAAAAGCCTCCCGTTATTAAACAATCGCAAGCCACAAACTTCTAATCTTCATTATTGTTAGCACGGGCAAACGCAAAGGCAAGATTGGGGCGTCGTTAGGGCAATCTCGATCTGCCTATAGTAGCTTCACAATCCACACATCACTAATTCCATAGTACCATTGAATATTGATTGAAAATCTAAAAAAGTTACATGTATGAATATGCATATGCAAAGAATCCTAAGTGAGATGTTAGGCAAAGTGGATGTTATATTATTACTTCATTTGTAAAATCCTATCTAGCTAGATATATATTATATAGTGGATATATGACCTAAGAGACAAAGACATGTCTCTTTAATTTAAGGTAGAGGTCTTTATTACTTAAAGTAAACTTTTCCACGATAGTTCTGCAATCAGAGAAGCTTTGACCTGCTTCATTTGCTCATGCTCTGCTTTAGTTATCAACTTGTATGTATTGTTTACTATTATCCTCTCTCTACCTACCATCTCTTTTGAAAAGGATATAGAATTAAAGAGCTGATGCATCGTAATTTTTGCACTGAAGTCTGGATCCTTAATCTCCATTAATAGTAAGTAAAGCCATATAGGATTCACGTAGCATGAACTCTCTAGTTTTTTGACTCTATTTTCTTGTGGCTTTTTTATCCTTTGCTCCTCTTGGTCTTTTGTGAAAAGAGGATAGTTGAACTAGATGTTGGTAAGAATCTTGCTTTTTTTTTTAAAGAAGTCTAATGATTTCACTTCCCTATTGAGTGCATTATTTCTTTTTAGTTTGTTTGATCTTTTGTTTTTTTATCACAACATTGTCTCAGGAAGGAGGAACAAAGAAACATTTTATTTTTTTTTTTGCTTTTGTATGCTTGAGCTTTTTAATAATATTGCTGGTTTTGCTCAAACATTTAAGGATCTTAATTTTTTTAAGCTCTTTACTTTTTCATGTTGACTTAATTATGAACTAGACCAACATGTATAGTTTTGTGATAAATCTTTCTTTGTGTTTGTTGAAGTCACAGATTTTGAAAGATGAAGTCTATTTGTGTATAGCTCAAGTGAATAATTAATTGCAATCAAATATTTATCTTTATTTTTTTGCTCTATATGTGATATTAGAATTTGAAGTTTAAAACATATCTTGATTTGCTAGAATTAATGTTTGATTCTGCAAGTAAACATACGGGATGTACTTTTTTTGAAATCATATGGTATGTACTTGTTTGTGTATCTTCATTCATTGCATATGCTTTAAACGTTTGCAGTCAAGATTTTCACAATCATTAGTTGGTTTTCTGTACATAGATTTCAACCATATAAGAAGTTAATTTATCAATCCATTACTAGTATGAGTTTCTGTCAACTTGCACTGGAAGCAACTAAGCACCAATTATTGGTTGTATCCTTGATTGGAGACTAGCAAGTGAATCTATATAATTAAGGTAGAAATAAAGTAGTCTGGGTGCATAGTTAATTTCAATCATAGACTATAAATTATAGACTTGAATTGCTACCCTACTAAAATTTGTTTCTGCAGGCATTAGTTAATGGGATTGAGAACTGATTAGTTCAATTGGTCTTGAATTATATTAAAATATTAAAGTAAAGTACGTACTCATAGGGGCTCATGTATTCAAGCTTGATTGAGAAAATTAGAACTCCTTGATATAATATTTATGGAAGTATAGTTACCCATTTAATAGTAGTGGTGGATTCACACTTTCTAGAATGAAGATGGATCGACTTGAGTAGATTAATATTACAAAATAAATTTCAAGAGGCGATGCGTGCTTGAAGTTGATCAGAGACCACAAAAATAACATGAAGAGGAGCACATATAGAGAGGAATTCATTTTGTGACTTAGGTGGAGGACACACTATAGTCAAGTAAAATTGATGAAAGTGGACATGCTGGTTCGTTGTATGTAGTATTAAGACCCTTTAATTCTCTGTTATTTCTTCAATTTGTGAGCTGGCTAGCTAGTTAAAATTACGTCAATAAATATAGCAAGATAATGATTCTATGAGGTACGTACATATATGGAAGAACTTGGTTTGTACGTGTGTATATACACTTATCTGGTAGTAAAGTTGGTTTTGATATTCTATCTAGCTAATTTACATTAACTAATGGTTTTTTTTTTATAAAATGTAGGTGTATCCTTATATTATTATATATTGTGTTGATTTTGTTAATTGGATTAAATAAAGCAACTTTGGAGATTTTAATGGGAGATGGGCTGCTATTATTATTAATTTAAATTCATGGTTTGGGTAGCTAATTGAAGAGTTATGAATGGAAATGTTTAGGTGATGACTTGAATACACTGGGGTTGGAAAAGTTCAACAGATCGGGAGTCTTGAAAAGTTGACCCAAAGAATAATTGTTGTAAGTAAATCCCATAGTAGCCTTCACATTTATTATGCAATATATTTTATTTAATCAAGTTTATGCAATTCTTTTTACTATTGCATTGATTATTGGCCCATGCATATACACAGAAACCAAGAGGTAGGTTGCGTCTTAAGAGTCCTTATAGGGTTCTGTGAACATGTGATTCGCGGTGGTAATCCTATATCATGGTGTTTCGTGAACCAAAGTTCGCAGTGGTAACATCATAATATTCACTATGCTATAGCTCACATACTTTTGATAAGTGCCTATCTATATGGAATGAGTTTTTTTTTTCCTTTTTCTCTTGGATTAGCATCAAAGCAACTATTCACTGTCTGTACTCAACTAAAATTTGTGTCTTGCGGTTTCTCTTTTTAGCCTGCGCCAAAGTTTCAATTGATTTGGGTACGTTCTCTCTGCCCCAAAGCTTCAATAAAATTTTTATCTCTTGAATGACCTTAATTTCATTTTTGGTTTGATTCAATTTTTTTCTTTTCACTAAAATCTAAATTCACTTCAAGTGATATGAAACAGAAATGTTGTGCATGTTTTATCCATGAGAATTACATAGTATATGTTTAATTGTTTGTCTTTGAGAAATATATTTTGTATGTTTAATTGTTTGTCTAGAAAACCCGCGGAATATATAATTGCTAAAATTCAAGCAATATATGTATGTCCATGTGCTTACCAATTTCGAACTTTAACTGGATAAAAAACTTGTTTGTATAACTTATAATTTGTATGCTTGCACATGATGTATGTACTGCACAACAATTGTGTAACTTAGTTTTAGTTGAACCAATGTTATATCCATTGATTATGTAGGAGACAAATGCACTCAATTGCCCTTCAATTGAACATGTAGAGCAATTTTTGCTTTTTTTGTTATTAAAATGTTATAGTAATGGTTGCAAATGTTTTTCATTAATATCTTCAATTGCCCTTCTATTGAACATGTAATTAATCTTTTTTTCTTTCTTGACTATGTTGTTAAAATATGATAGTTAGTCAATGCTATTGGTCTCGATGTACTTTGACAAACTAAGTTATTCTTATATGAATTATATCTAGATATAGTTGTTATATTGTCTTTAATCTTGATTTTTTGTATTTTGTATTTATCTTTTGCAATATTTGTTAGGAGAATGAGTACATCTAACAAACAATGGATCGAGCTTGGACATATGAATCGATTTACTAAAACATACCAAAATAGGATTAAAATATTTTTAGATTATGCTTTTAAAAAGACAAGAGTGAAGAAATCAATTCGATGGCCATGTACTCAATGTAGCAACACTGATTCTAGAACTCGTGAAGAAGTTCGATTACATCTAACAAAGTATGGAATGATGCAAAATTATACTTTTTGGTATCATCATGGTGAAAGACGTGAAGAATTAGACTCGGATACAGATACATATACAGAAGAATTGAGCGAATTTGAAGGTGATGATGATATTAGAGAAATGCTATGGGATGTATTTCTTGGCATTGGAGAAAATAATCTTGGGATTGATTCTTCAAATCTTGAAATACGTGTAAACGAGCCTAATGATGAATCAAGGAAGTTCTATAAGTTGCTTAGTGATTCTGAAAAGCCTGTTTACCCCAGTTGTAAAACTTCAAAACTAGCTGCAGTAATCAAGTTGCTACAAATAAAAAGCATAGGTCGATGGAGCAACGGATCATTTGACATGTTAGTTCAATGGTGCAAAAAAGTGTTTCCAATTGATTTTAACTTGCCTGAATCATACTACAAGGCAAAAAAAAAAATACTCAAAGATTTAGGTTTGTCTTATAATAAAATAGATCAACGTGTCAATGATTGTTTGTTGTTTTGGAAAGAAGATGAAGATGTCGACTTGTGCAAAATATGTAGTGTTTCTAGATGGAAAGAAGACAATCGCATTGGAGAAATTAAAGTTGGAAGTAATGGAAAGAAAATGACGTTAAAAACAATGCGTTATTTTCCTTTAAAACCTAGACTTCAAAGGTTGTTCATGTCTAGAAAAATAGCTGCATTAATGAGATGACACCGCAAAAGAAAAATAATGGAGTAATGCGACACCCAACGCATATTCTTTAGCATGAAAATCTTTTGATGAACTTCATCAAATATTTTCATCAGAGGCTCGTAATTTAAGACTTGGTCTTGCCAGTGATGGTTTTCAACCGTTTAGTCACTCTTAAACTCCTCATAGCATTTGGCCGTATTTTTGATTCCATATAATTTACCTCCATGGATGTGCATGAAAGAGTGTAATTTTATTCTATCAACACTTATATCAGGCTCCGAGAGTCCCGGAGATGCAATTGATGTCTACCTTAAACCTTTGGTTGAAGAATTGAATGATTTGTGGGAAATAGGTGTTAAAACATTTGATGCATCAACGCAATAAAATTTTACATTAAAAGCCGCATTGTTGTGGACAATCAATGATTTTATTGCGTATGGAAAATTGTTTGGTTGGAGTATAAAAGGTAAGTTGGCATGTCTAGTTTGTAGTAAACATACTTGTTCAATGCGGTTGATTCATGGCAAGAAGCAATGTTATATGGGTCACAGGCGCTTTCTTCCATGGAAACATAAATGGCGCAATGAACAAAATAGTTTTGATGGGAATAAGGAGCCGAAATTACCACCAATATTACTTTATGGAAATGATGCTCTTTCAGAAATGAATGACCTCGAAGGAATTACCTTGACTAAATGCGCTACAAAGACCAAAATATCACATGATAAAAGAGGTAATAATTGGAATAAAAAAGTGTTTTGTTTGATCTTCCTTATTGAAGCACTTTTTATTGCGTCATAATTTAGATGTAATGCATATTGAAAAGAACATATGCAATAATGTGATAGGGACAATATTAAATATAAAGGGAAAGACGAAAGACACAATCAACTCTCTATCGACTTAAAGCTCATAAACATAAGACCGGAGTTGCACCTAATTCACAATGGCGATAAGCTTGAGTTGCCTGTAGCATTTTACGTGTTATTTGATAAGGACAAACACTTGTTTTGTTTATTTTTAAAGCACCTGAAAGTTCCTCGATAGATTTTTATCTAATGTTTCTCAATGTGTTAATATGAAAGAACATAAGCTTTCTGGTTTAAAGTGCTATAACAGTCATGTTTTATTGCAACAATTGTTTCCAATTACAATACGTGGTTTGCTTCCAAAGAATGTGTGTAAACCTCTTGTAGAGCTTTATTTGTTCTTTACTAGTTAAGGTGCTAAGTCATTAAGAGTGGATGAGTTGGATCAGATTGAATCGCAAATTCCTATTACTTTATGTAAGTTGGAGCAAATCTTTCCTCATTTCCTTTTTTTAATGTGATGGAAGTAATACATCAAAATCAAAACCTATAAAATCTGGTGTAGCAGCACTCCACTGGCTCAGTGGTAGTCACTGATCTTCTCTTTGCCTAGCCTGCTACTCAATCGATTTGCACTCATCATCATAAAAAGGATGGTGAGTACAGGAAAGTAGAAAGTAACACTGAGAGACTTTTCTTCACATTTCCAAATATGCAACAAGTATCTAAAAGCATGATGATAGCAACTATGCTGAAAAGAGAGCATGCAAAGAGATACTTTAGCTAAACAAAATGAATTGACACTCGGTTAAGTAGTAATGATATAGGGCCGGTAGGCCGTGATCTTCATCACATCACCCTTTCCACTATATAAGGATGGAGTTAAGCTCTACATCAATGTGAAGGTCCGAGCAGTGCTCTTTGCCTTTATAATCTTTCGCTGGTGCCAGTCACCTGCGATATATACTTGCCAACAACCTCAGGTCCCATAACCCGTGATGTCACCCAAGTTATGCTTGCCAACAACCCTAAGACTCATTTTTCGCGTACTGCGCAAGATAGTTGAGAGATCTTGATCACCCTGGAGGTCTAGTGACCCCCGTATTTCCGCCAGATCTCTATAATGAAATGACACTAGATACAAGAACTACTTTTATATTTCAAGGAGTGACATGGCTTTGGAATCCAATAAAATAATTGCATAACTAATGCACAAAGAAAATAGATTATACAATACCATAAACCACCACCTAATAGCATGCTATTTCATCGACTACATGTATCAACATTCAAAAATGACATAGCACATGATTTGTAGTCAATGAAGTCATTTAATCAACAATCTATACTATGAAAGCAACCTCATGAAATGAGAAAAGACAACAAGTCATGGCATATGGAATATAATGACAAATCAGTCCAAATGACTGGAAGTGAACAAGTAAATAGAAACGAAATGTAAATAAATATCTCAATAAGTTTACTTACAATCCATGTAATTTCTTGTGCTAATTTGGCCTCCCAACACCTAGTATCACGTATCCGAACTCCCGAGACTCTTCTTTAAGTTCTTGATATCAAGCTAATCTAAATAAATTAGGTTTAGGTAAGGTTAAATGGGTTTAGGAACCTTAACCTATAACAACTTGAAATTTTAGTCATGTATTGCAGCGCACTTTTAGGCATGAAATTGTCTAAATCGTAACGTCTTCCCCTGTACAAGATTTTTGCTCCATAACTTAGCTTTTCAAAAAGGTTTGGTTTGTGAAATTTTGATTTAAAATGAAAGAGATATAGCAATTTTACCAAACATAGCTTAAATTAGGACTTAATCTGACTAGTAGACTTAGAAATTCATTTCTCCCAATCTATAGTTTTAAAATTTGTGACTTTTGGTCATAAGGCAGCTAATATGGCAAATAACAACATTCTAAAAGATGAGCTCATTTGGATGAGTAATTTGGGAGTTATGCCATTTATAAATTTAGTTTCAAAAATCTCATAATGCATTTAATCACCTATTTGTACAGAGATTTTGGACATGAAAATATTTGAACTACAAAATTCCAGTAGGACAAAGTTATTCTCTTTTGAGTTAGCTTTCAAATTCCACCAGATTGGGTTCATTTCGATTTAAAATGAGCAAGTTATGACTAAATTACATAGTTTGGTTCATAATACAACAAGCAGAATTTCCATTTTGGACTTAAAACTTCAAAAAATCATATCTTTTTTATTTCAAAACCAAATTAAGTACTTCTTAATAGCTAGATTATCAGCTCGAAATGAAGAATCCAAATATATCAATCAATTTTAAAGACTTAATCATTTAGCCTCTAAAAATGGCCAAAAACTAGAACTGGTTTTAAACTCAAATCGAGAGATGCGTACCTAGTTTGATGAACACCTAGCCTGATCGACACCTCCTACTCCAAACCCATTGATGTCTCCTTCATCTTCTCTAGATTTCCTTCTTCTCCAGCAATCTTTTCTTCTCTCCTAAGAAAGCTTACTTAGCTCATAAGTTATTCAAATGAGGTTGGTTCAATTACTTGAGTTGATCTCTAGCTTTTTATATGAAATGGATATGGTTGATTATTACCAATTGATTCTCATGTGCGCATGTATCTCGAGACCTATCTAATGATGTACATATTGACACATTTCACACTTACTCAATCTAAGTAACACCCATGTGTAACTCACTTGGTGTCTAGATGTGTCAATACGTATATCTATGATCATAACATGGCTATTGTTTTAACTTGCTAACTTAGGTACATCAAATGTATAATTAACCATAGCCACATTTAAATCACTATTTAAGTTACATTAATCCTAAATAAAGTTACCACTATCACTCTCTACCCCAGTCCTACGCCGGCAAGCATCTCGAGGCGCATCCCCACTCACGTCTCGACACCTATACACAAGTAGGAGCGACTTAGTAATCTACACATATACAATACATTAAGCACACACCACTACAAATATAACATATACCTCGATCCTCTCGCCTCGATCATGACAATATCTCGATGCGGGTCCCACGTTACAGGTCACTGATCCTGATTAAGAGATTAAACTAGGATTTAGAATTTCGACCGTGATAATTCTTCCCAACTAATGAAAATTTCGTCATCGAAATTAAAGTTAAACTAAAATTATACATGTTCAAAAAGGTACGAAAATTTATCTCCCATATAGTCTTCATGTTCCCAAGTGAGCTCCGAATCTCCATGGAATTGCCACTTGACTAACACCTTCAGGATAAACTTGTCTCTCAACTGTTGTACCATACAGTCTAGGATCTGTACTGGATAGCTCCTCATAAGACACATCCTCGCTCATGTCAATCTAACTTAAGTCAGATGTCGGTCTCTCGCCTGCCTTCGACTTGGCTAGTCAAAGCATAGAAATATGAAATACTGGATAAATCCCCGACATCTGTGGAGTTAACTCAAGCTCATAAGCAACCTTTTCGACCCATTTCTTGATCTTGAAAGGTCCGATGAATCTCGGTGTTAACTTACCTTTCAGACCAAATCTGAAGACCCTTTCAAGGAGAAACTTTTAGATACACAAAGGCTCCCTCGTCATACATGAGATCGCTACGATACATGTTTGCATAATTTTTTTGCCTTTCCTGTGCTCTTTTAAGCCTCTAGTGAATCTGTCGTACCTTCTCTATATGATCAACAATAATTTCAGCCCTACTATATCTCGGTCCTCTGGCTTAGCCCTACAAGATGGTAAGCGACACGGTTTGTCATATAAAGCCTCGAATGGCGTCATCTCAATGCTAGCCTCGATAACTGTTGTTGTATGCAAACTCACATAACGGTAGGTACTCCTCCCATGATCCGCCAGACTCAAGTACACAAGCCCTGAGCATGTCCTCGAGAGTCTGAATCAACCTCTCAGTCTGCCCATCAATCTGATGGTGAAAGGTTGTGCTGAATTGTAGGTGCGTACCATACTACTCCTGATACTCCACCATATCCTGGACATATACATAGCATCTATGTCTGATGTGATAGTCAATAGTACCTCATGCAACCTAATAATCTCATACTCGAACAATACATTCAACTGGTCAAATGTGTAGTGAGTTGCAATTGGTATGAAATAGGCAGATTTCGCCAATCTGTCGACAATCACACGTATAGAATCGTGTCGACAGGCTGTCCTCGGCAATCCTCTAACAAAGTCCATGGCTATGTATTCCCACTTCCATTGTAGAATGGGAATCGGCTGTAACAATCGTCCAAGTCTACGATGCTCAACCTTCACCTGCTGGCAGATCCCACAGTTCTTAATGAACTCTGATACGTCCGCTATCATCCTAGGCCACCAAAAATATCTCTTCATGTCATGGTACATCTTGGTCCTACCTGGATGAACAGTGAATCGGGAAAGGTGTGAATCCTGAAGAGTTTCATCTCTCAACTCTGCCATTGCCGATATCCACAATCTGCCTCTAAATCTCAGACATTGATTCGTCATCTCTGTCCAGTTAGTACAATCAGTACTCTAGGCTAACTCACTGAATCTCGGGTATAGAATGTCAACTCTCGACCCTTTGACACTCTTTGCGTAGACACAGTCCGAAGCCTTATTTATGCACAAATTATCACCCAAGTATCGGTAGGAATATCTGATTGAGTCATCATCGTCGATGCCTTAAGTAATCCATACTCATGCGTCATATGGCATCTTACAACCTCCGCATCTCTAGTCAGTATCCTACTCACCTCATCAACAACTACGTTAGCTTTTCTTGGATGATATTTTAGAGAAAATTCGTAATCCTTCAAGAATTCCAACCATCGGCGTTGTCTCATGTTTAGCTCTTTCTGTGTGAAGATGTATTTCAAACTCTTATGATCACTGTAGAGTGTGAACCTCTCTCCATATAAATGATGTCTCAATATCTTCAAAGCAAATACTACCGCTGCCAACTCTAAATCATGAGTAGGCTAGTTCTTCTCATGTATCATCAGGTGTCTGGATGCATAAGCCACCGTGCCTCTGTCTTGCATCAACACACAACCTAGACCTGTATGAGAAGGATCTGTATATACTCTAATCCCCTGTCCAATCTTTGACAATATCAACATTGGTGCGGTATTAAAAAATCTTTTTAGCTAAGCAAATGACTCATCGCATTCCTCGAAACAATCAAACTCGATGTCTTTCTGGGTCGATTTGTTAATCGGTGAAGCGATCGTTGAGAAATCCTTCACGAACTTGCGGTAATACCCCGCTAATCCCCGAAAACTCTTGATCTTTGTAGCTGACATCGGCGCCGATCAATCCATAATAGGTAAAATCTTGGCCGAATCTATAGCGATGCCTACTGCTCTAATAACATGTCCCAAAAACTTGACCTCTAACAGCCAAAATTCGCACTTGCTTAATTTGGCGTATAGTTGATGCTCCCTCAAAGTTTGCAATGTCTCCCTAAGGTGATGCTCGTGATCCTCTCAAGTCCTTGAGTATATCAATATATCATCGATGAAAACTATCACTAAACGGTCAAAAAATGGCCTCATTACCCAATGCATCAAATCCATAAACATGGCAGGAGCATTAGTCAAACTAAACCGCATGACCGTAAACTAATAGTGTCCATATCTCGTGCTAGAAGTCTGTCTTGGACCTATCCTCATCCCTGATCCTAAGCTGATGATACCCTGTCACATGTCTATCTTGGAGAAATATTGCGCTCCTCTCAATTGATCAAATAAGTCAACAATCTGTGGTAATGGATACTTGTTTCTGACTGTGACCTTGTTCAACAGTCTATAGTCGATACACAGCCTCAAAGTACCATCCTTCTTCTTCACAAATAGGACCAGCGATCCCCATGGCGACATAGAAGGTGTGATGAATTCTTTCTATCCCAAATCCTGTAGCTGACTCCTCAACTCTTCCAACTCTCTCGGAGCTATACGATATGATGGTATAAATATAGGTCTTGTGCCTGGTACCAACTCAATAATAAAATTTATCTCTCTTAGTTGTGGTAGACCAGGTAAGTCCTCTAAAAACACGCTTGGAAATTCACATACAACCAGAGTTTCCTCAAGTCGGGTACTACTGTGTATAATGATACAGAGACTCCATATCTCTATTAGTCGTAAGTCGACCTCTAGTGCCCTCGGCTCTCAGTATACTACCACTATAAATGAACATCGAACGCCCGGGATCTCAAATATCACTGTCTTACTGAAACAGTCGATATGAGCGTGATACGCTGCTAGCCAATCTATCTCTAATAACGCGTCGAAGTCTAAGAACTCGAGCACTCTAAAATCCACAGGTAACTCTACCCCGCCTATCTCTACTTGGACAAACCTCAAAAGACAATTAGGGTAAACCATATCTCCGGTTGCGGTACTTAAAATCAAATGTACACTAACTCTAACTGGTGCCAACCCAAAGATGTTTATAATGCGACCAGAAATGAAAGATAATGTAGAACCTAAATCAAATAAA
The DNA here is from genome assembly GCA_039657325.1 of Stephania cephalantha. Classification (NCBI taxonomy): domain Eukaryota; kingdom Viridiplantae; phylum Streptophyta; class Magnoliopsida; order Ranunculales; family Menispermaceae; genus Stephania; species Stephania cephalantha. The sequence continues at coordinate 10,113,440 of CM077579.1, forward strand.
ACATATATATATATAAATATTTACCACAAATGGAAATCATACCCTTTAATGAGTGCTCATGTAGCATCGGCATCAGGTTGTGCTAACATGTGTGCTCCCTCTCGTCTCTCATGGAACCACAGTACCGGCCGTGGAAAATCTCTAATCGCATGCCCAACCTGACCACACCTATAGCAAGTGATCAACCTACGTTGACTCTGTATCTGATCCTGGGCATGTGCATGTCTCTATCCCTATGGGGAACTATCTCGGCTTCTTCCTTTACCTTTACCTTTACCTCGACCATCAGTACCTATGAAGCTTCTCCTGAGGTATTACCCATTTCTCGATCTTCTCAAAATTCCTCACTTCGACAGAGTAGGTTGGCTTAAGTCTGACGAAGTCCTTCGTAAGTTGGACCTCGACTGATATATTGGAAGATGTGAGCGTGGGGGATGGTACAACATCAGCTATCTCTACTACTGGTGCGGCTATGACTTAAAGAATGTACACCACTGGAGTTGTTCCAATCTTCGATCTTGCTTCGATCTGCCATGTGCTCTACAAGTTAACGACGTTCGCAACACCAACAACTAAGTAGATAACGCATATATATACATATAAAAACATCATGTACATATAAGACATCCCCATCTCACTTTCGCTCACTTCCGAACTAATGGTTTCTATGCAAGGATCATATGATTTTCCACAACTAAAATTTATGTTTTCTTGTTTAAATTTTATTTGTTACTTATTAGGAAAGTTGGCCTTTGCTACCCAACTGTAGCTCTGGTATCACAAGGTAGAATAACCATATTCCACAACTTAAGCCCTATAAACTTAGGCTCTGTAACCTGGGCTTTATAATCTTAGGCTCTGATACCACCTGAGATGACCCCTTCTCAAATTAGGGACACAATCCGGCCTAATCCTATCATTAAGCCCTAATTTCACCATATAGGACTTAAAAAGGAATTAGTCAGCCTTTCAAAAACCTCATTACTTACCCATTATTTTCAAATAGACATTTACCTATCTTATGTCAATTCATAAATCAGAGTTAATTAAAATCTTACTTGCTTAAAAATTTATTCAACATAAGTCTTAACAAATTAGCAGAAGCTTTTAATGTGATACCGAACAATTATGGAAAAACTTGGGAAATAAAGATCACATACATGTATACATATATAACAAACGACGATAATATATCATCATGTGTCTGGTCAAGGTACTAGTCTCTCAACCCATAATATACAACCCCAAAAGTATATGAAATACATATAAAAGTAATACATCAAAATCAAAACCTACAAAATTTGGTGTAGCAGCACTCCAATGACTCAGAGGTAGTCGTCGATCTTCTCTTTCCTTAGCTTGCTACTCGATCAATCTGTACTCACCGTCATAAAAAGGACAGTAAGTGCAGAAAAGTAGAAAGTAACACTGAGATATATTTGTTCACATTCCCAAATATGGAACAAGCATATAAAAGCATGATAATAGCAACTATGGTGAAAAGAGAACATGCAAAGAGATACTTTAGTTAAACAAAATGAACCGACACTCGACTAAGTAGTAACGATCTAAGGCCGGTCGGACGTGATCTTCATCATATCAACCTTTCCACTATATAAGGATGGAGCTGAGCTCTACAACAATGTGAAGGTATGAGCAGTGCTCTTAGCCTTTATAAACTTTTGTTGGTGTTAGTCACCTGCGATATATACTTGCCAACAACCACATGTCTCATACCCGTGATGTCATCCAAGTTATACTTGCCAACAACCCCGAGACTCATTTCCTGTGCGTTGCACAAGATAGTGGAGAGATTCTGATCACCCTGGAAGTCTAGTGACCCCCCATATTTTTGCCAGTTCTCTATAACGTAATGGTCTTAAATACAAGAACTAATTTCATATTTCGAGGAGTAACATGGTTTTGGAGTCCAATAAAACAATTGCATAACTAATGCACGAAGTAAATAGATTATAAAATACCATAATCTACCACCTAATAGCAAGCTATTTTATTGACTATATGTATCAACATTCAAAAATGACATTGCAAATGATTTGGAGTCAATGAAATCATTTAATCAACAATCTATACCATGAAAGCAACCTCATGAAATGAGAAAGGACAACAATTCATAGCATATAGAATACAATGGCAAATCAGTCCAAATGACTGGAAGTGAACAAGTAAATAGGAATGAAATGTAAATAAATATCTGAATCAGTTTACTTACAATCCCCCAATTTCCTACGTTAATTCGGCCTCCCAACACCTCGTATCACATATTTGAACTCCCGAGACTCTTCCTTGGGTTTCTGATATCAAGTTAATCCAAATAAATTGGTTTTAGGTAAGGTATAATGGGTTTAGGAACCTTAACCTAAAACAACCCCTTAAGACTAATAATATTGAGATTTTAGTCTTGTATTGCAGCGCACTTTTAGGCATGAAATTGTCCAAATATCTATGTCTTTCCTTGTACAAAGTTTTTTCTCTCTAACTTAGCTTTTTGAAAAGGTTTGGTTTGCGAAATTCTGATTTAAAATGAAAGCGATATCGCAATTTTACTAAACACGGCTTAAATTGGAACCTAATCTGACCAGCAGATTTAGAAAATTCATTTCTCCCAATCTATAGTTTCAAAATTCATGAGTTTTAGTAAAAAAGTAGTTAACATAGTAAATAACAACATACTAAAAGATGAGCTCATTTGGATAAGTAATTAGGGAGTTATGCCATTTATAAATTTAGTTTCAAAAATCTCGTAATGTATTTAATCACCTATTTGTATAGCACTTTTGGACATGAAAATATTTGAACTAAAAAATTCCAGTAGAATAAAGTTGTTCCTCTTTGAGTTAGCTTTTAAATACACCAGATTGGGTTCATTTTGATTTAAAATGAGTAAGTTATGACCAAATTATATAGGTTGGTTCATAATACAACAAGCAGAATTTTCATTTTGGACTTAAAACTTCAAAAATTCATATCTTTTTTATTTCAAAACCAAATTAAGAACTTCTTAATAGCTGGATTATCAGCTTGAAATGAGGAATCCAAATATATCAATCAATTTTAAAGATTTAATCATCTAACCTCTGAAAATAGCAAAAAATCAGAACTGGTTCAAACTCAGAATTGGTCTCAAACTTAAATAGAGAGATGTGTACCTAGTTTGATGAACATCTCGCTTGATCAACACCTCCTACTCCAAACCTACTGGTGTCTCTTTGATCTTCTCTAATTTCCCTTCTTCTCTAGCAATCTTTTTTTCTCTCCTAAGCAAGCTTACTTAGCTTGTAAGTTATTCAAATGAATTTGGTTTGATTACATAAGTTGATCTCTAGCTTTTTATATGAAATGGATATGGTTAATTTATAGCCATTGATTCTCATACGCACACGTATCTCGAGACTTATCTAATGATGTACATATTGACACATTTTCCACTTACTCAATCTAAGTAACACCCATCTGTAACTCATTTGGTGTCTAGATGTGTCAATATGTATCTCTATTATCATCACATGACTATTGTTTTAACTTGCTAACTTAGATACATTAAATGTATAATCAATCATAGCCACATTTAAATCACTATTTAAGTTACATTAAGCCTAAATAAACTTACCACTATCACTCTCTAACTTAGATACATTAAATGTATAATCAGTCATAGACACAAACTCTAACAATCTAATCTAATAAATAAGAAATTATAATCTAACAAAAACTCTTATTTGCATCACATCTCCACCAAAATTGACAGACCACCATTACCACGCGTCCTGCTTTTTGACATTGTTCGTCATTTCCTTCGTCATATCGTGGGGGCCTCACCACCTGTGACGGCTTCCACCAGCACAGAACGCCATCCATCCATACATTTCCAAAAAAATGATGAACATCTCATTCATCAGAGGGTCATACCAAAACATATCAAATCCCGTCCAAACCTAATATAATAGACAAAATGAGAAATAGCTGTCAAGATAGCTCCCGCGGCCTGCAAGCGAGCAAAAGGATTCTGCAGAGATAGAGAGAGTTCCAAACATACCAAAACCATACACCAGACTATCAAATTGGAACTAGCTAATGCAAAACATAGGTTATATGAAACATCAGAGATCTCATTTTATCCTATCACATCTAAACTTAGATACCTCTATTATGGAATATAGCTAGTTGTGTGCACTACTCTATCTCTAGAGTAATGCCCAGTTGCCCCTCCCCCTCCTCCCCCAACCTATCGTACCATAACCATAAGGAACCTCGCAAAATAAGAGACCAATGACCATTCCATTATTGCCACGGCCAAGCCTCGAACTCATTATGCCCATGTATAATTGTTGCCACATTTTTTGGTAGACTCCCACACCTCTTTTCAAGTGTTGTCCTTCTCATTGAAGATTCGTAAATTCCATTATGTCCATAGGGGACCGCATTGGAACCAGAGAGCCTGCTCTGCATAGCAGATTCCTTCCATTTCGTGTGCTATTGTGCTCGCCTGTTCCAGCCAAGCCACTAAAGATTGAGTTATGTGCCATGAAAGACCCAATTCTCTTAGCATCTATTTCCAATTCTTGCAAGCAAAAGAACAAACCAACAACACATGGTCAATGGATTCATAATTAGAGAGACAAAGACAATACCATGAGGGAAGAAGAGTACTATAAGTAGGGAGTATTCTCTCAGCCCAAAATATTAGTCTCTCTCAAGGCTCGATTCGCTTAATTCCACGTTCTTTTGTTTCTCACTAATCCATTATGACACGATTGATGTATTTTTTTATTTATTTATTTTATATGAGAGAGACTTCTATTTTGAACTCCAAAATCTTGCACCATTTCCATTAAAAAGCATATCATTTTGCATATGCTTTTTAGAATGTAATACCTACTATCAGAAAATTAAAAAATTAAATTCAAGCATTTGACCTCTAATATATACTTAAATAGCATGAACCATGCATTTCCTTACTTTTTCTATACAACCAGCAGACAATTAATAGACAAATATAATACAACTAATAATATAGGGGGTATTTGGATGGTTAAGTAAATAATTAATATTCCCTTAATCTAATGATACCTAGAGTACACCTATATATCCATTATATACACAAGAAAAATATTGATAGGATCATAACCATGGAAATATAATATTCCATATATCCGTTCTCAAATATTCACATGCATTAATTTTTTTTTTCAAAAAAAATCTACTGCTTGATATCCTATGTGACATTAATTAGGCCTAATCTAAGGTGAGAAAGTGTGGTGATTGGTGTATGTATGGGCTTTAATTTGAGAGCGTTGTGTACTCCAAACTTGTAAGCGATACTAATATCTCTAACTCCCCCTTAAGTCCAACTAGTCTACCACTTGTCTATCATCAACTTGGAAGATTAGTCTAAATTTATCTTTTTACTAGCCTATATTAACAACATCTTAAACCCTCCATTTTTATTTTTTATGTTTTGTTAGATGTCAATCTACTAAGAGTAGGTAGGACTCTAGATCTTATGGGCGACTTTGATACATGTTCAATTTTCTTATTTGACATTAGACCAGTATGATGAAAAATATGTATAATATACTAGTTTCAAGACGTGCTACGCACGATTGACCCGCTCGCTTCGCTCGCGGGAATTAATTTCTAGTTAATTAACCAAAATTGAAAAGAACCACTACAATTAATAGAAAACACGAAAAACAATAAGTAGAAGGCGACTAACACTTGAAACTAATTGAACAACATGATCTTCTAAATCTTCCTTATTTTGTAAAGTGCGGAAAAAACTTGCATATGGATTTTTCGCAAGCATACTAATTAACATTGCCAAAATTGTCTCTTTCATCCTATCGAGCAATGCATTCTGGTTTTGCACTTCATGATCGTATCATAAAAGTACAAATTGCAAAAAAGATGGATGCTCCTTGTCATGAAGTAAATTATTTATAAAATGATGAATTTGGCATTGCACTCTAAACGTATATACTCCCACATTACTTTTGGCATACTCTCTCTTGCACTTTACACCAATGTAAAACCAAAATTGGTGTTATAAGTACGGATGTACATCAAAAACTCACGTGTCTCTTCAGTGTTTGAAGTGAATAGGTCGAACATTTCTTCAGGGACAACATTAGGAACGAGTGTTACTTGACCGTTTGAACAACATAAACTATTAGATTCATGAAAAACCTCTTCGTACTACAATTTCGACAAGAGTTTACAGATGGTAACACATCTGCTGAACTTGCAACATGCTCAAAACCCATAGCGACATAACGTGGTTTTGCATTCCGGGGACCTATACATAAAAAATAAATAAAGGCAACTTAATTTCTAAATTATTAATTAAAATCATTCATTTTGCTTCATAGCATTTACCCTACTCAATATTTCATAGAATATTTTGTGAAGTTTCAAATTCATACTTGTGATCATTCAACCCTTTCTTTTCATTCCTTAATTGTCTTTGGTGAGTCCGCTTCATTTCTTTTTATATCTTCCTCCATTGCAAATTTACGTTTCAAATTATCCACCTCTACGATTAGTATTTATTGCTTTTCCTACGTCGTATTCACTATTGTAGATAACTCCTAAGTTTTTAACCATGGTAACTCGCTAATGCAAGGTAAAATGGTTATACTTAATGAATTTTTAGATGAGATTGTTAAACTACAATCTAATGAAACAAACATTAGAGTAGTAATTAAAAAAATAAATAATGTTAATTTAATAAGCAAATAAATATAAAATTTAATTTAAATAATATGTATGAGTTTGAACAAACTATGTAATATAAAATCCAAACGTACATAATTTGAATACGTAAGAAGTAAAAGTGCAATTCAAGAAGCATCATTTAGCAAAGAAAAAAAATAGAAAGGAAAAAAAGGATCCATAGGAACGAAATATCAAAGCAAAAGACGTGACAAAATTGAATTCACAATTGTGGACACATATACTATAAACATTGTTAAACATTACATGAAATATACTGACGACATGAACCGCTCATCTAAATACTATCTTTTTTTGAAAAAAAAAATAGAATTATACATCAATATTTAGCCATGAGGTTAATGACTTTTGACTGTTAGTCATCCCTAGTCTTCTAAAAGATTAGCACACGACTCGCAAATATCTTCTTTTGAAAAAAAATATAACTATACAATAGACTTTTGATCAACTCGCAAATATGTCATATTAATTTTTATAATGTTTAATTATTTGTTCTAGAAAATAAAAAAGAAACAGTAGCCTAAAATTTGAAAGATGACCAACTTTACAAATTGGACTTATTTGATGAATAAAGTGGAAAGCAAGAAGGAAATATTAGAGAGTTATGCCAAAGCATCTCTAATTAGATGAATTAATATTGATGCAGATGTCAAAGGAAAGGTTGGGGGTTGACTCATTTTGGAGTCAAGTATGTTGTATCTAATTAAGTTGGCTTCTTATCAAAACAAAAGATTATGAAATTATTGTTATTGAGTTAACTCAATCTAGAAGAAACTCTTTCAATTTTCTGATGTTAAGTTATAACTACCGCCACCAAATGCAAGTAGTTTAAGCCACCCATTGGAGGATTGAACTTCTTATGTGTAACTTTACCTTAATTAGACCTTTAAAACTTAAATACATTAAATACATTAAAACTTAATTAGATATTTAAAACTTCACTAAATGGAAGTAGGTCTATATAAAGAGCAAATTACAAGTTCGAGTTCATATTACCTTAAAAAAGATTTATCACGAGTTTTTCAAGTCGGATTACTAAGAAGAATTGCTTACGAACACATTTTCAAAATATAAATCGGGTGAAAAGATTGATGAGAACTCTAGGAATGGAAAAGCTTTAAAACTCTTGCAAATTATTGTAGTCCTACATTCCTCAAGTCCAAAATTGGCGGGGGCAAATCTCGGGATACCTCGAGAATAATCTAGAAAAAATGGAAAGAGGGATGACAATCGCCTCAATAAGGGGCTCTCTCATTTTACTTCAATTGATGTTACATATTATTCTTATTTTATTATTCTTTTATTCACTTTATTGTCAAGACCTACTTTGAGAAAATTAACTCAAAAACAAAAACCAAAGAAGAACGTGTCAATCATAATTGTAAAATTAAGATGGTAGACAAGCATAATTGTAAAACTAAGATGGTCCATCATTTCATTTTAACTATGAATTAAGATAGTATTTCGCACATATGGAAATTAATCGATCGGTTGAAAACGCAATCAAATAGTGTATGCATACGAGAGTGTCGAACATATATCATAATGTTTCATAATCGAGCAAATGCAATAGGCTTTGCTCCTCGATATCAAATTATAATATAATAAACCACAATTATTGAAAATATAATTTGGAGACAGTTTGTGTTTTTAGTTCAACTTCAGTTCCAAGTTATAATATGATTAGCATGTATTGTGGTTGTGACATCTCAAAAGAATTCTACACCATAAATTAAAGATTACTTCGAAGAGCTTGTTCAACAAGACATAAAAGACATAATTTAGCAAAAAAATTAAAAAATATCGACCGCAAGTTCGATATAGATAAAAAGACACAAGAATTTCATTGCTTACTTTCCATCTCCTACATGCTTTTATTGGAGGCTTTCATTTATCTCAAATGAGCACAAAAAATTTACATTCATTTGTGTAAGAATTAATGAACCAATAGATTAGTTCGTTGCCAACAACACAACAAGTTCAACAAACAAAGATTCAAATTACTTCATTTCCTCTTTTTTTTTTCCAAGTATGCTAATATAAAAGATGCGATTTTTTAATTCCAACTTGTAAAAAGACAGACAAGTCAAACATCTATATATTTCTTATATAATGGAAGAATATGAAGATTATTTTGGTATTTCAACAAACACCTAGTATTCAAGATCTTAAAGCCCAATTCAGTTTCGGCTTAGTGTCTTCAAGAAATCGTTCACTACAAATAGTCAAACATATATGTATCCCATGAATTCTAATAACCATACAATGAACGAGGGGTTGATCATATTAGCTTCCAAGATATTGTTTCAAAAACCATGAATCAAATTGAACCATATAGACCGATGAAAGAGGGCTTTTTGTGTTAAATTCAACATTGAATCAAGGGTGGATTAGACCCAAATTTCTTTCAAAAACCATGAATCAAATTGAACCATATAGACCAAATGATTAACTCACATTTGAATCGAACCTCTCCGAAAAAAAAAGAAAAAGAATTGGATAAGAAATGTGGATTAACTCACATTTGAATCGAAGAGCAAAAGAAATCAACGAATGAGTCGATGAAGGAAAGTAGGGAATGAATGATTTGAAGAGGAAGGAAAGTCGTTGATCAATTGAGTTGTTGATCAATTTGAAGAGGTAGGAGAGTCGTTGAGTTGTTGATCGATTCGAAGAGGCGTGTTCAAGATATTGAAGATGTAGCGTATATAGATAGATATATAGTTGCTTTTATATATATCGTAGATATATATGGGGAAAGAAGTAAATATGATAGATATATATAGGCAAAGAAGTAAATTTCATTACCACTCAAAAATTTGGTATTCGTGCTTTTATATATATGATAGATATGCATGGGCTTTAATTTGAGAGTGGTTGTTAACTCCAAAATGCAAGAGTTCCCACTCCAAACTTTTAAGTCATATTATTCTTTTTAACTAATCGACGTTATATTAATCCCAATATCTCCCAAAAAAAACTTTAGTCGATTTCATTAATGATAACATTAATCACTTCTTTTTCACAATTCTTTTTTTTAAGGAATTTCACAATTCTTGTGCAAAAATGAAGTCATCTATGGAAGGGTAATTCAATGATTCTCATTGTGGAAATTTATTTTTTTAATGAATCAATCAATTTCTTAATTCTTGTGCAAAAGTGAAATTGTGATAGATATTTGGGAACAGAGGGTTTCTTCTATCAATCGACTTTATTTATTCTTGCAATCAAGTTTAGGTTTTAAGATGGTTGCTTTATTGCATATTATTGAACATAAGCTCTTACTTGACCGACATTATTAGATGACAATAAAAGTAAAGTCAAATTTTAAATTAATTGGCTTTTTCTTATTATGTCTGTCTAGTGCAATAAATGATGTAATTTGGTACGGTTATCTGACCTAAAATTAAAAAATAACTAGAGATAAATATGCAACAAGAAAGGAAAAAAAAAGAAACTTACGTATCTCTCACCCATTAGATTCTAGTTCAACACATTAATGTATGAGTTATAAATGCACAACACATTTAATGCACAACACATTTTGAGGGGTTCCATATATATATATACATGTTGTAAATTGGATGACCCTTTAACCAAGCTTATGAATAATCACATTGTCAAGCATGGCTCTCACATTGAATTGTAACATCAAGTATGACTTCTACATTGAATGTAACTTGTACACCCTACATAACTTGTATTCAACTCCAATATATAATCACTTGTCTATATATTGTCATGTAATTAACTTGTAATCTTGTATGACATGAGACTTTGGTGTAACTTGCACACTTTGTGCAAGTACTTATTCTCCTAATGACTAAGGGCGTATATAAGGGGGTTCCTTTACTTGTAAAGAACACACCAATGTATGAATGAAATCTCTATATTCTCATCTCTAGCTCTTTCTCTCTTGTCTCATCTTCTCTACTTGTTCTAGTAGTTCTTAGTTTATGCCTTCTATGCTTAAGTCTCTAGCAAGTCCAACTTAAGTTCTAGTTGGCCTACAACTTAATTTACAACGCGTTATCGCACGAGCTTGCTCTAGCATTAAGGAGATCTTGAAGTTCAAGAAGGCTTGTTAAGGAGACAAAGCTAGGAAGTTTTACTCTTGTTATTTAAATAAGTTCAACTTTATTTCTATATTATCATGGTTGCTTCCTTTTATTACATGCATCACTTATATATGTGTACTTTATTCATATATTATGCATTATAACGTAACTGATTGCGAAAGTATGCTCTTTAGTTGCGTCTTGTACAATCTTCTACATCAGAAATCAAAAGTCAATGTGTGACATATAGTTTTTCTCTTAAAAATACAAACGATTAGTTATTGTTATATTCTTGATTTTATAATACAAATAATGGTATAAGTTTGAGTTGATAATGGGTAAGTCTTGTCCCCGATAAAGCTAAACATTGAAAGGGAGACGGGTTATCTCATTCGATGAGACATGGTATTAAGTAGACTATGTCTCGCCACCCAACCTGGAGGTTGTCTCACCAACTCATACGAATAGTACATTTTTGTTTATTAATGAATCAAGTTGTGAACATATATTTAATCATATGTTATGTTTTTACATAAAAAGGGAAAACTATTTTATATTAAATTTATTTTCAAAATATTATTCAACCATAGTTGAACTTGTTGCCTTATTATATTATCGACAAAAATTACTTGTCATGACAATTAAATACTATAATTTTTGAATAAAACATCTATGCAAGACTATGTTGTATTATACAAAATTTAAGTCATTTGTCAATATCTTTTTAGAGATTTGAAAAGTGAATATTTCACTTTATATATCTTTTCACCCTATGGAGTTATAAATATATAAATACCAAAAAAGGTAATGCTCCAAAAGCTCAAAATGAGCGGTTGAGTCTCAAGCTACAAAATTTAATCAGTCAAATATTAATTATAATTCCGCAATTTTAATTACCTCTATGTTGAGGCTATGTGGAAATATGACTGATGAGACAATAAAAATAAGGTCACGTGGTCCGCCTAGATTTATCGATGCAACAAATATCGAGTGCGCACGTCAATCCAATAAATATTAATGATTGGTTTCTTGTCTCATGGTAGTTGAATAAAATAATGAGATATTATAAATATAATATCGCTCCCGTCCAATTAGTTCAAACTTTTAAATTAAGAAACATATGTTGCATATAATGATCATGATCGTAATAACAAATTTATGGACGTGGAAAAGGTGAAAATATCGAGTAAAGGTCGTATTGACAATTCCACAAAAAATTGGAACAAAAGTGGTGCACCACTACAAAGGGCAAATACTTATTGACAATGAGCGCTCATAATTGTGACATTTTTTGATCATATATGAAAGGCTATTTTGCATAAATATTGTCATATATATACCCAAATATTTTTGTGACCTTTACCATGCCTTCAAAATCAAAGGCAAAATATTATGAATTTTACCATTGAAAATAACTCGATAAAACAAGCACATCGACATGTGTTTAAATCGTGACCTAAATATGGGCGATGAGTTTATGTCTTGTGTATCGTGCTACATACATGTACATTACAATATAAAAGTGAATATTTCTCGAATTCTAACTTAGCAGAAGCTAATGTTCAGGCAATATCCGTTACAACAATTTTATTGTTAATGTCTTGTTCAAAAGAAGTCTACTCAGAATAATAGAAAATTTATGTATATGAATATGATTTAATCTGAGTATAATATTCCGGGCTTTAACTTCTGGAATATATAAGGCACATTAAAACGAATGTCGTCATAAATCAAATGACATTCATAAAGTGGAAAGATCTATTTGATTATCCATAATCATCAATAATGCGAAAATATCGTAAATTCGCACGGACATCCTTTATCGAATCGGATTTTTTTACCAAATGGAGATTATCTCAAGGCAAATCAATAGGAGACTTATATTGATTTAACTCTCCATCAATCATATTATAAGATACATTGGATCTCTAATAGGGAATTTATTTATAGGAAGTTTTGCTAATTGTCACTTTGATGAAGCAATTTTTCCACCATTAGGGGGAGATATAAGCCAATTCAAAAGGAATGATGTGAAATTGCTTGAAACACATCAAATTGCATTAAATTTGTTGTATTATGATCCATGTATAAATTAATATGAACTCAAAGTTCAAAGGATCGTTCAGTAGCAACAAGTTATGAATCAATTACTTGATGCAAGTACAATACACAACAGAGTGACAAACATATTCTTCAACATTAAATGGTTCATATAGAAAACGATGTCCATGTGCAACAAAATGCACAAGATGTCTCTTTGCATGTGAACATGAGGGGAGAATCAAAATGAGTTATTGATTAGTGTATTGCACTCTTTTTCCTTTGCTATGGTTTTATCCCACCGAGTTTTCTTTACAAGGTTTTTAATTAGGCAATTCTAATAATATTAAAACTCGTATCTAGATTGATTAGTGTATTGCAATATTTTCCTTTCGCTATGGTTTTATCCCACTGGGTTTTTCTAGCAAGGTTTTTAATGAAGCAATCCTAACATTATTATACTCCATAAAAAAATTATGAGAGCAATGTACTCTTTTTCCTATAATAGGTTTTTTCCTCCAGGGTTTTTCTAGTAAAGGTTTTAATGAGTCGTATATATATTCTCTCAAAGTGTATCAATGTGTTGCATTCTTTTCCTTAGCTATAGTTTTATCCCACTGGGGTTTCCTAGAAAGGATTTTAATGAGGCAATCAACAATATTATACTACGTACAAATCAAGATTGACTAGAACATTGTACTCTTTTCATATACTAGATTTTTTCCTACAGGGTTTTTCTAGTACCTAGTTTTAACGAGGCATATTCTCTCAAGCAAGTGTCATCCAAAGGGAGTGTTGTAAATTGAATGACCCTTTAACCAAGCTTATAAATGATCACATTGTCAAACATTACTCTCACATTGAATTGTAACATCAAGTATGACTTCTACATTGAATGTAACTTGTACACTCTACATAACTTGTATTCAACTCCAATATATAATCACTTGTCTATGTATTGTCATGTAACTTGTAATCTTGTATGACATGAGACTTTGGTGTAACTTGCACACTTTGTGCAAGTACTTATTCTCATCATGACTAAGGGCCTATATAAGGGGGTTCCTTAACTTGTAAAGAACACATCAATGTATGAATGAAATCTCTACATTCTCATCTCTAGCTCTCTTCTCCCTTGTCTCATCTTCTCTACTTATTCTAGTAGTTCTTAGTTTATGTCTTCTATAGTTAAGTCTCTATCAAGTCCAACTTAAGTTCTAGTTGGCTTACAACTTAATTTACAACACGTTATCGGCAGCGAAGTTGCTCTACAAGAGGAGTTCTTGAAGATCAAGAAGCTTTTCAAAGATATAAAGCTAGGAAGGTATAACTTTTGTTTTTTAAATAAGTTCGATTTATTTCTATATTATCATGGTTGCTTCCTTTTATTACATGCATCACTTCTATATGCATACTTTATTCATATACTATGCATTATAACGTCACCGATTGCGAGTATACTCGTAGTAGTTGCGTCTTGTATGATCTTCTACATCGAAATCAAAAGTCAATGTGTGACATATAGTTTTTCTCTTAAAACTACAAACGATTAGTTATTGTTCTATTCTTGATTTTATAATACAAATAATACTATAAGTTTGAGTTGACAGTAGGTAAGCCTTGTCCTCGGTAAAGCTAAATATTAAAAGGGAGACGGGTTATCTCGTTCGATGAGGCATGATATTAAGTAGACTATTTCTCGCCACCCAACCTGGAGGTTGTCCCACCAACTCATACGAATAATACATTTTTTTTATTAATGAATCAAGTTGTGAACATATATTTAATCATATGTTATGTTTTTACATAAAAAAGGAAAAACTATTTATATTAAAATTTATTTTCAAAATATTATTCAACCATAGTTGAACTTGTTGCCTTATTATATTACCGACAAGAGTTACTCGTCATTACAATTAGATACTATAATTTTGAATAAAACATCTATACAAGACTAAGTAGTGTTATACAAAATTTAAATCATTTGCCAATATATCTTTAGATATTTGAAAAATGAATATTTCACTTTATATATCTTTTCACCCTATGAAGTTATAAATATATAAATACCAAAAAAGGTAATGGTCCAAAAGCTCAAAATGAGCGGTTGAGTCTCAAGCTACAAAATTTAATCATCAAATATTAATTATTATTCCGCAATTTTAATTACCTTTATGTTGAGGCTATCTGGAAATATGACTGATGAGACAATAAAAAGAAGGTCACGTGGCCCGCCTCGATTTATTGCAACAACAAATATCGAGTGCGTACGTCAATCCAATAAATATAAGGATTAATTTCTTGTCTCATGGTAGTTGAGTAAAATATTGAGATATTATAAATATAATATCACCCTCGTCCAATTAATTTAGCTTCAAATTAAGAAGCATATGTTGCATATAATGATCAAGATCGCAATAACAAATTTATGGACGTGGAAAATGTGAAAATATTAGGTAAATGTCGTATTGACAATTTCACAAAAAATTGGAACAAAAGTGGTGCACCACTACAAAGGGCAAATAATTATTTACAATGAGCGCTCATAATTATGACATTTTTTAGTCATATATGAAAGACTATTTTGCCTAAATATTGTCATATATATACGCGAATATTTTTGTGACCTTTATCATGCTTTCAAAATCAAAGGCAAAATATTATGAATTTTATCATTGAAAATGGCTCGATAAAACAGGCACATCGACATGTGTTTAAATCGTGACCTAAATATGAGCGATGAGTTTATGTCTTGTGTATCGTGATACATGCATCTACATTACAATATAAAAGTGAATATTTCTAGAATTCGAAACTTAGCGGAGGCTAATGTTCAAGCAATATCTGTACAACAATTTTATTGTTAATGTCTTGTTCAAAAGAAGTCTACTCAGAATAATAGAAAATTTATGTATATGAATATGATTTAATCTGAGTATAATATTACGGGCTTTAACTTCTGGAATATATAAGGCACATTAAAACGAATGTCGTCATAAATCAAATGACATTCATAATGTGGAAAGATTTATTTGATTATCCATAATCATCAATAATGCGAAAATATCGTAAATTCGCACGGACATCCTTTATCGAACTGGATTTTTTTTATCAGCTGGAGATTATCTCAAGGCAAATCAATAAGAGACTTATATTGATTTATTTCTCCATCAATCATATTATAAGATGCATTGGGTCTCTAATAGGGAATTTATTTATAGGAAGTTTTGCTAATTGTCACTTTGATGAAGCAATTTTCCCACCATTAGGGGAGATATAAGCCAATTCAAAAGGAATGACGTGAAATTGCTTGAAACACATCAAATTGCATTAAATTTGTTGTATTATGATCCATGTATAAATTAATATGAACTCAAAGTTCAAAGGATCATTCAGTAGCAACAAGTTATGAATCAATTACTTGATGCAAGTACTATACACAAAAGAGTGACAATCATATGCTTCAACATTAAATGGTTCATATAGAAAACGATGTCCATGTGCAACAAAATGCACAAGATGTCTCACCATGTGAACATGAGGGGGAGAATCAAAATGAGTTATTGGTTAGTGTATTGCACTCTTTTTTCCCTTTGCTATGATCTTATCCCACTGGGTTTTCCTAGCAAGGTTTTTAATGAAGCAATCCTGACATTATTATACTCCATATCAAAAAAAATTATGAGAGCAATGTACTTTTTTTTTTCTATACTAGATTTTTTTTCCTAAAGGGTAAAGGTTTTAATGAGGCATATATATATTCTCTCAAAGTGTATCAATGTGTTGCACTCTTTTCCTTAGCTATGATTTTATCCCACTGAGTTTTCCTAGCAAGGTTTTTAATGAGGCAATCAATAATATTATACTACAAATCAAGATTAACGAGAACATTGTACTCTTTTTCCTATACTAGATTTTTTCCCACAGGGTTTTTCGAGTACGTGGTTTTAACGAGGCAAATTCTCTCAAGCAAGTGTCATCCAGGGGGAGTGTTGTAAATTGAATGACCCTTTAACCAAGCTTATGAATGATCACATTGTCAAGCACGACTCTCACATTGAATTGTAACATCAAGTATGACTTCTACATTGAATGTAACTTGTATACTTTACATAACTTGTATTCAACTCCAATATATAATCACTTGTCTATGTATTGTTATGTAACTTGTAATCTTGTATGACATGAGACTTTGGTGTAACTTGTACACTTTGTGCAAGTACTTATTCTCATCATGACTAAGGGTCTATATAAGTCTCACTTGTAAAAAAGACACTAATGTATGAATGAAATCTCTACATTCTCATCTCAAGCTCTCTTCTCTCTTGTCTCATATTCTCTACTTGTTCTAGTAGTTCTTAGTTTACGCATTCTATACTTAAGTCTTTAGCAAGTCCAACTTAAGTTCTAGTTGGCTTACAACTTAGTTTACAACATATATATATATATATATAGATGCTATATATTGTGGTCAAACACTTCACCGTAAGACCTTGAAATCAAGAATTCAAAAGAGATAGAATCATAGAAACACATCCGAAATCCCGAAAAGAATGCAAGAACTCAATAAAGCGACAACAACAACAACAAATTGCCTATCAAAAACATCTATCCCCTCTCTATCAAACTTTTTTCACTCAAATTTCCAAATTTACAAAAATGGACGTCATTTCTCCTTAAACTTTTCAATTTAATCTAAATTTGCTTATTTTTCTAAATAGCACCGTAATATTGATTAGGGTGGTAATATTAATTATCTCGATTCAAAGGGTTAGGGAGAATTGATTGATTCCATAATCAAGATCTCGATGAGAACTTACGAGGAAAAAAATAAGAGAGAGAGAGAGAGAGAGAGAGAGAGAGAGAGACTCGCCTCAATTGTTTACAAGAGAGTACAATATAAAGTTCTTTTATATATATAATAGTCGATTTCCTGCGCTCTGCGCAGGAGTTATTAAAACTTTACGATGAAGTTAATAAATAAATTTACGTGAATATATTGTAATATTTTTTACAATTAAAATTATAATTCACAATAATCAACTCATATTTCTTAAAAAAATATACAATATAGGGTAAAAAACTGTTTACTTATAAATCATTGAAGTAACACTTTATTAACAAAAGAAAGAATTCAAATGAACTTAATTGTTATTTCAGTGCCATAAACAGTATATATAAATAATGTTGCAGTAACCAAATTAATGGTTTAAGATTCGAAATTGAGACCTAATGCATTGATGAATAATTTATTAATTAGACCCGTTGTTTGGTTATTCAAAGTTGGATTTTTCGTTTTTCAAAAATATGGGGGATGAATATTTTTAAAATAATAAATATACAAATATCTTAAAATTAGAAAATAGAAAAATTGAGAAAATCCTTAAAATGAAATGGTGGAAGGAGAGAACATGTGAAACTTAATCTCTCTTTCGAGTGACTTGTAAGCAAGATGATACCATACATGCACAGCTGTAACCGGTCAATGTAAATGCATGCACCCAATTAATTAATTAATTATGGGTGTATTACTATTTAATTAGCAGTTAATTAAATAATTATGAGATCGAAATAGATGCTCTTAAATTTTAAGAGCTAGATTTTTTTTAGTCAATTAATAAATGGAGGAGTTAATATATTCCTTGAAACAACCAAACACCTTAAATACTTTACATAAATAAACACCTTAAAATAGAAAAAATGAGAGAATTAGAAAATTAAAATGATGAAAGGAGGATGCATGTGAACTTTCTCTCAGCTCCAACTTATATATATATATATATATATATATAGATATATATATGCCCCTCGTAAGATTTTTTTAATCAAATCTAGCGCATAAATTGATAAGCATCCCTTTTTGGGTTTATCTATCTATCTATCTATCTATCTATCTATCTATCTATCTATCTATCTATTATATAAAGTCAATAATATATAGTAGTATTTTAATTGCAATTGTCGCAAACGTGACTAATTAATTACACCCCTTTTTGGATTTATCAACGCTGTGAAAACCCTATATTAGGCTTGAACCTACCCACCAAGATTAATTAAAATATTGACTATATATACTATGAGTGGGCAATGGTCTTCGCAAAACCGCCCAAACCGTTCAAACTGCATGATCTGGTCTGATTTTTTAACTTGCGATTTGGGGGTGGTTTAGAAAACTTGAAAACCGTGATTCCGCAGTTTGGTAGTGGTTTTCATTTACAAAAAATCGCGGTTCACCAAACTACAAAAACCACCCCCAAACTTGGAATGTATTGGAATAAAGTCGAAGCCTTTTTCATATTGTTTAAACTTTTGAAATAAACTTAGACTGATAATTTTGATTGAGTTCAGATGGACAATCATGTATGGACCTATATTTTGTTGATGGACTTGTATGGAATGTGTGACTTTTTTTTATTGAAAATGTGTCGCAGGAAAACCGCAAAACCAAACCGACCAAATTGAGAAAACTGCCGTCGGTTTGATTGCAGTTTTGAAGGTTCGCGGTTTGGTGGTGGTTTACAAAACGGTCAAACCGCGAACTCTCGGTTTGGTGGCGGTTTGATGATTTTTACCATCAAACCGCGGTTTGCCCACCCCTAATATATATGTAACGACCCTAAAAAATCTAACTCGTGCCGCGTGCCATTTAAGGATCGTATGTGGGACCTACTCGTCGTGATCCGTATGTCCAAATCTTGGGTGTAGACACCGAGATACGCTATTTTTGTGCGATGTTTGTATTATTTATTATACAAAAGATTGAACAATTTAAAATAATTAATTTAAAAAATGTGTAGGTAAATCTTACCTCGAGTTTCGTATTAATTGGCGTAGTCGAGGTTGAGATTTGGTTTAATTTGGTGTAAGATTGGTTAAATATGGCAAGAGAATTAGTTTGTGAGAGTTGGGTATGTCATGGATAAAATTAAGATTTTTGGGGTTTTGGGGTGACCAAAACCAAAGATTTTAGACATTTTATGAAGATGGACTCTTTTGTCCAGATTTTGGTTTAATTTGGTGAAAAAGGAGATCGAAAACAAGCACCTAAGTCAAAACATGTCAAAATAAGAAATTCAGATTTAATAAATATAAAGAAAGTCTATATATAAATATATATATATATATATATATATATATAACATGAAATGAAAATCAAAACTCATTTGGTTTCCATTGAACGAATGATCAGCTTCGTTCGTCTCTAAACCCCTTAATTTGGATTTTCGCTCGTGAAGCTCCCGACATTTAATTTTTGCCCTTTCTTTTCCGCAAAATCATAGAGGATCGCAAGACGGTCAATTCGAGCTAAGTTTCTGCGGCAGAAATGAGGTATTCGACCCACAATTTGGTAAATTCTCAATGTCGGGCATTTTTCCTCAATTCAATTTGAATTCTCGTGATTTTTCCATTTCTTTCATAGGGTTTCGATAGAAATTGGTATGAATTGTCGTTAATTGGTGCATTTGATTGATTTGTGTCAATTTGGGATAAATTTCACCAATGTGGGTTAGGGTTTTGATGATTTGAATTAATGCAAGTCAGTTGATAACTGTTTTGGAGATGTTTTTATAGATACAATTTGACTCCACGAGCCGTGGAAATATTTTGGTGTTGGTATCGAGTGATTTCGTGGCATTTATTATTGAGTTTTAGGATTTAATTGCGAAAATATTGATTCGGAGACATTTTCTAGTTGAAAATAAATAAAGTTTTTCAAGTTGACATGTCATATTAGAAAATCCGTAACTTCCTCATTTGTGATCTGATTTGAGTCTTGGAGTCTATGGAAAATACCTCATGAGTACTACAAGTTCCTTCTTGGTTGTCATGACAAATTATGAGGTCTTCAGATTTAAAACCGTAATTCTAGTGGGCTAGTTGATAATACTTTGAAATTATTATAAAGTATTATTTTTTAGAAATAGCTCTCGAGCTTACTTTGGTCGCAATATTCGTATGGTTTAAGAGTTCAAAACCAAGGTTATTGGACTTGAATTGATACTAAATGATATCAGGAAATTGAAGGAAGAGAATCTGAGGTTTGAGAACGCGTTTTGGAGTGTTGAGAGGTCTGGATAGGCTAGGAATAAGCGTGTGGATCGAGGTAAGTAAACCGGTGAGGAATTTTAAAGTTATTTCATGAGCTTTAATTTGTTGTTATTGCTTTGTTCATCATTTCTTTTGAGATTTCCATTGGTTGAGTGGTCCATTGGCAAGTGAGTCATGGTTAGTATCTATCTGTGATATGAGCTCTTATCCGGACGTCGTTGATATCTCCCAATTGAGTGTATGTTGGGAGCACTTATCCGGTCTGTAGATATCTCATAGTCGCAAGGGTTAGGGTTGGTAGACAAGTGTCTCGTCCCGAACCCGAGTCCCAAGCGGCTTTTGCCGCAACTCAACGACCTCTTGGTCGGGATGCCTTGCTATTCGGTTTTCGTATTCCGGGCCCTCACGTATCGATTGAATTATTTACTGTCTTTTATATTCATGCGTTCCTTGTTCTTTTTCTTTCTATCTGCATGAATTAGACTGATTTATTTATTTCGAAATGTCTTTGTAAATATGTCATGCTTGGTGTTACTTACCCGAGCTCGTCATTCTTGTGTTTGACGAGTGCGGATCCATAGTCCAAAGAAGGGGAAGGCTCCGAGCTAGGAGATATCATTTGAGGATACCTTGGAGCAGTTCTTACCACTTGTCTGACATAGGTGATTCTTTTGTATTATTAGATATACTTGTTTTAAAACACTGGGAGTTGGATTTTTGAGAGATTTTGGGCATGTATATCTTGTATTTACTCTTTTCTGAATGTTCATTGATGATGATATACATATTCGGGGTTTCCACACTCTAGGTTGTCTTAACTAGTGTCTTTGAGGTTTTTCAGTTAGTTTGAGGTTTAATTGCTTCCGCTATAACTATGATAACTCACTAATTGATTAACTCAACTTTAATTGCTTGATAAATGGTAAATGATTAAGGAAGGCTGACTAGGCTTGCGTGACTCAGCGAGACGGGCCTCGGGGTCCACGTAAGTCTAGGCCTGGCAGGGCCCAGTTTAGGATTGTGGAACTGGGGCCGTCACAGTTGGTATCAGAGCCGAAGTTTGAAATACTCGACTCTTGATTTAAATCACAATCCATTGAGACACAAACCAGCGGAAGTTAGGAATGGTTGAACTTAGAGTGGAACCCTATGATCCTAACCTAAGCCTTAGTTGCGAAGTGAGGAGAGTTTGGGAAATTTAAAACTGGACTACGAGCTATTTGATTTGCTATACTATTAACTATCGACGATTACGTTCGATCGTTAAAATCGGTTTCTTTTCAAATCAATTATTAATTTTAATGAGTCATGTTGGTTTATGAAACGAAATTAAGAATTGGTTGTGTCTATGATTTCGAAATTGAATTGGGAAGGGTTGTTGTTGTCGTTGGTCATGAGACAAGGAGAATGGGTGAGGATTGATTGATCAAAAAGAAAAAAACAACAAAAAACGCAGAAGCGTTGATGAAGAAGAAGAAGAAGGTGGTTGAGAGAGATGACAAGGAGGGTAGTTTGGGGAAGACGAATATGGGGTGGGCTCCTAAACTAGGTTGATTAAAACCCAAATGAGAAAAAAGAACAAAAAAACAAAAAAGAAAAATTGTTGGGACGAAACAAAGGTCGCCTATGTTCGTCTCAACGAAGAAGAAAGGGTTTGAACCCCAAACCGGCCGAACCGGTCCAAGCTTAGGGTCAAATCCCTCATTTAAAAATGAATATAAAATGTTTTTTTTAATTGGAAAAAATGAATTAAAAAGTACTTAGAAATTAGAGAAATTATGAAATTGGAATTTTTGGACAAATTATTAAAAATTGGAGATTTTTATAAAAAAAATAAGGAATTTGGAATTTTCTCAAGAATTTATACCGAGGTTTTCCTCGTAAAACGTGCTACGATACCTCAAAATGTCCAAAATCTGAAAAATTATTTTAAAGCCTACTCTAAATTAATTTTTGATTTCGAATAACAATTTGGAGTCAAATTGATCCGGACATCCGAGAAGTTGATTTGGAGGGATTCTGGAGTTTTTTGGTCAAGTAGAATTGATAAATATATAAAAAAATTGGGAAAATTATATTTAAGCCTAGACAACGTGATTTTCGATGTCGAATAATAATTTGAAACAAAAATGAAATCCAGGCATCGAATAATTTATTTCAAGACGCGATTAGGTCACCGAAATTGCAAATAATTAGAAAAAAAGACGAAGTTATTGTTAATGAATTGTAGGATCGCAATTGGAGCCCCGTATGGACTAGTTTTCGATTTGGAGCACAAGAGAGTTGCGATGTCGCGTTTGTAAAGTTAAGTAATGTAACGACCCTAAAATTTAACCCGTGCCACGTGGCATCTCAGATTGGTGACTTGGACTTGTCGTGATATGGCACACTCGGTCAACCCTCGGGAGTCGACACCGAGATTAGGATCCATAGCTAGGACTCACGTGGACAACATCGATAAGTCCAGGGCACGCCAATAGAGGTATAAATAGTTATTTTTGTGTGATGCATGTGTTAAATTGTCGTATTATTAATTAATTCGCATCGCACCGCTAATATTTTTATTTGTCGTAATGTGCGCGTGTAGTGACGAGAGTGTACGACGTCGTGGGTTGCGCGTAACGCGGTGTATGGGATAGTCATGGGTTTAATAGGTCACATCACATGTCACATCACACCTACCAATCAAATCATCCCATACCTTACTTTTTCTCTCTCCTCCCTAAACAAAACCTATAATTTTTCTCCCCCTCTCGCTCTCCAACGATTTCATCTTCTTCCTCACACCCTCCCCTCATTTTTCTCCCTTACCAAGTGTCCACTACCAAGCTCTCCTCACACCTCCACGATTTCGCTATCTCTCTCACAAAGTCTCTCCCTCGTAGCGCCTCCGCAGCGACCTTCCAAAATCGAGGTGAGTGGTTATGTTGTTGTCAATTTGGTGGAGAACTTTTCTGGATCTTTAATGGTGTTGGGTTGTTGATGTTGTTGTTTTAGTGGTTGTAAAAAAATGTTGTTGTTGTTGATATTAAAAACTTTTTTACAATTGAACCAATAGTGTGCAAAAAAAAAAAATGTTTTTAATAAACAAAAAAATAATTATTTAAAAATTTAATAAAATTGATGTTTAAATAAAATAAATAACATAAAATAGATAAAAGTTATGGAAAAATTCAGAAAATTCTGAAAGATGAAAATGAAGGAAAAGCTAGAAAAAGAGTTTCGAGGCTTTTTCGAGCATTTGACATCCCGGTATAATTAGAAAAGTGTGCTAAAAATCAAACTTTTTGAAATAAAATTACAAATATTGGTACCATATTATAAATTCACTTAATATGACTCTAAAATAATTAAAATGGTATAATCTGGACACCATGGACTTATGAGGTCATAGTCGGGTGTCGGGTGTGCATCTCGAGGCGTGAGCGGAACGTTTTGAAGACGATTTGCGATTGCTTGAGGTAAGTAAAACCAACAAGCACGTAATTCATTTGAGCTTATATTTTATTGATATTGTATTGTGTCCCTTTCTTGGAATTCGCACCCACCTATGAGTGTTCGAGGGCCAAGTGAGTCATGCGAGTGTCTCGATTGAAGTGGTTATCGGCTTGCAACCGAGGCCATGACCTCGAGTCACTTGTGTATTTGGTTGGAATGAGATGAGTTTTATCCGGCACGTTGATATCCCTCATTCGCGACGGTTTAGATACAATAGGTGACGCCGAGTCCTAGGACCCGAGTCGCTTTGGCGTTGTTGCGACTCTATGACCCCCGACCATGTGGCACCCGCACTCGATTGTCTTGGACTACTTGGGCAGCTCTCTATTGTTTCATCTAACACTCATTTCTCGTTGTACTTTCATTTTTACAGCCTTATTATCATGCATTCCATATAGCTTTCTTTCTATCCGCATGACTTTTATACTTGCTTTATTTATCGAATTACCGTTTAGATCCTACTTGGCTTTTACTTATTGGACTCGACATTCTTGTGTTTGACCAAGTGTGATCCGCAGTGAATGAAGGGCAAGACGCCGACACTTGGCGATCTACTCTAAGGATATCTGAGCGGCCTTCCTTTATATACTTTTGTAGGTTTTTGACTTTTTGTATTATTTATATATGTTATTATCACACTTGGGATACTCGTTTAGGTTGAGAGATACACATGACTTGTATATCATTTTGCTTAGTTATAACACTTGACACAAGATATACATGTTTACAGGGTACCACATTTAGGATGTCCGACTCTTTTACTTTATTCTGAGTTATTTAACGTATTAATTATTTCCGCTAACTTGTAAAACTTGAAAAAATACAAATAACTCGACTTAAAATTATGAATTTACTTATATGGATGGATCAAAAGACCGACTAGACCTGCGTTGACCTTGCGAGATCGGCTCGGGGTCCACGTGGGCTTAGGCGGCGCGGGGCCCGGTTTGGGGAAATCGAGGCCGTCACAGCTTGGTATCGAGCCTAAGTTTTTTTTACGTCTTGCTTTTGATTAACCCACAACCAATATAAGACACAAATTAAAAATAGAGTTAGGACACGGTTGGAACTTAGAGTGGAACCTATGATCCTGACTTTAAGTCTTAGTTGGGAAGTGATGAGAGTTAGGAAAAATAAAACTTGGATCCTATATATGCTAATTGTTGTATTGTACTATACTATACCGGTAACTATACACTTATTAGAGACTCGCTTGCTATTGCAGATCGCGATGGCAGATCAGCCTGGTTTGAATGATGATAGTGGGGTCGTAGGTCCTCGATTCGCGAGTATTGAGGAGGTACAATCATTGACTCATAGAGTCACATTTCAGGATCAGCGATTGGATGAGATCCTGATGATACTCAGGGCACAGATCACAGCTACGCCATTACCATCTTCGTTGACAGTGCCCACTGTTAAGGAGGGGAGTGCACCTACCGTACATACCACTCCAGCGACTCTCGTCGTACCGACGCCACCCATTATAGCTGAGATAGTACCGATTCGGACCGAGACGTTATCACCCGCACCACCTGCACCGGTGGAGACTACGCCGACTACGCCCACGGAGATGAGGCGAGACAGTCGCAAAAGTTTTAGAGACATAGATCAATTGAGTTCTACGGGGCACAAATCTCGAGGCGCAAAGAAATTTGTGAAGAGCCATGAGAAAATACATGACATCTTGGCCACACCGGAGCATAAGACCGAGTATATCTACAGTCGATGTTTGGAGAGCCGATGCGTGGTGGCACAAAGATATGGTGGCTACCTAAAGTAAGCCTAAGTATTGGGCATAATTCAAGAGGCAATTTAATCGAAGTATTTTGCGCCTTTGGTCCTAAAGCGAAGAGGGCCGAGTTTTCAAGTATCCGACAAAGACAATGGAGAGTCGGTGATGCGATATATGGGTAGGTATTTGCAGTTGTTGGATTATGCTAGAGGCATAGCTGATACGAGACGCCTATCGTGCACACTATTTCATGGAGGGTCCGTTGAGGGACATTGGAGGCACCGTGGTGACCACCGAGCCAAGGAGTTTACAGTGGTATATGAGAGGAGCTAGCCGAGAGAGTCATATTTGAGCACACACACCCCGATGAGATCATCCCAAAGACCCCGGCACCAAAGACAATGCGGATTATAGGTCAGGTGGTAACAGGATGAGGAAGAGACACCGACCGTTCAGGCTGAGAGATGACAAGACACAGAGAATAAGGTTCGTGGCGCTACAATCCCGTCCAGCGGCACCGCACCGCGACCATATATTTTCGGCATAGAGTTATGCCGACACTACAACAATCAAGATACGATCGGCCGCCACAAAGATATCGCGACGAGAGGGTAGAAACGAGGCGGTGGTCGGGGGCGAGGTACGGACATGGCCAAGGATAGAGATATGACCAGGGACAGGGACAGAGGTCCAGTCAGACGCAGGGACAGGGACATCGAATTCCACCAGGGCCGCTACCACATCGAGCATGTTTTGAGTGTGGACAGATAGGGCACTTCGCCAAGACATGTCCACGACTAGGCAAGGCTCACCACAAAGAAAGCGAGAGAACAAGTTCATACCATCTCTGCACCGGATCCACCGCCACTTGTAACCTTATCGAGGGTATGATTTACATTTGCAGTCAATTTATGCATACTATGATTGATTCGAGTTCTATTGTGTCTTTTATTTAGGGTCGTATGGTTGATGAGTTAGGAGTGAGACCAATTAGGCTAGAGCGACCCTTGATCCTCGCATGGCTGCTGGGGACAAGATATACCCGAACTTATTATGTGTTGATCTAACTTAGTTGAGATAGAAGGACAAGAGATGCCCGCAAACCTTAGAGTATTGGAGTTCGTAGAGTTTGATGCCTATTAGGCATGGATTGGTTAGCCGCGTACCACGCACGGCCTTAAGTGTTTCAGCAAAGTGGTTACGTTTCGGCTTCCGGATCGAGCGAGTTTAGTTTTCGGGGGACTTC
The DNA here is from genome assembly GCA_039657325.1 of Stephania cephalantha. Taxonomy (NCBI): domain Eukaryota; kingdom Viridiplantae; phylum Streptophyta; class Magnoliopsida; order Ranunculales; family Menispermaceae; genus Stephania; species Stephania cephalantha. The sequence goes on from CM077579.1 coordinate 10,140,819, forward strand.
GACCACGGTGCCGATCACCCGAGCCGATGTGGCAACAAGTTCGATCTCTCGAGACATTTGGTAGTGTTTTGAGTACGACCGAGAGAGTTGAGACGAGAATAGAGAAGGTGCCTGTTGTATGCGAGTTTTTGGATGTTTTTCCCGCAGAGCTACTAGGATTACCACCACCCAAAAAGACCGATTTCATCATAGATTTAGTCCCGATGACCAAACCCATTTCGATTCCACCGTACAGGATGGCTCCTAAAGAGTTGGAGGAGCTGAGGACCCAGCTAGATGAGTTGTTAGAGTTGGGATTCATACGTCCGAGCATGTCACCTTAAGGTGCACCAATATTGTTTGTCAAGAAGAAAAGCGGCAGTTTGAGACTTTGCATTAACTACCGACAGCTCATCCGAGTCACAGTGAAGAACAAGTATCCACTTCCACATATTGATGACTTGTTCGATCACCGACAGGGCACAAGGTGGCTCTTTAAGATTGATTTGAGGTCGGGATACCACCAATTGAGGATTCGAGATGAGGATAGGGAGAAGACTATTTTTCGCACGAGATATGAGCACTACCAATTTACTATCATGTCGTTTGGGCTGACGAATGCCCCGACGATGTTCATAGATCTTATGCACCAAGTATTGCGAGAGTATTTAGATAGATTCATGATAGTGTTTATCGACGACATTCTTATATATTCCGAACTCGTGAGGATCACGAGGACACCTCGACAGCCTTACGAGACTTTGAGGAGCGAGACTATACGCTAAGTTCGGTAAGTGCATATTTTGGCTCATCAAGTAGGATTTCTTGGGCACATTGTCGAAGCCGATGGAGTGTCAATGGACCCCGCTAAAATTAGAGCGTGATCGATTGGCCTACACCGACATCGGTGACAAACATTCGCAGTTTTTAGGATTGGCGAAGCTACTACAGATGATTTGTTCAGATTTTTCCAAGATTGTTGTCGCGATGACACGCTTAAAGAAGAAGGAAGTCAAATTTCAATGGAACGCTAGTTGTGAAGCGGGCTTTCCAAACTCGAAAGAACGATTAACGATCGCGCGATATTGGTACTACCAGATTTGAGGTGAATACGAACGCTTCTAAAGTTGGTTTGGGCATGCTTTGATGCGAAACGGTAAAGTGATAGCTTACGCGTCCCGAAAGCTGAAGATTAATGAGAAGAATTACCCTACTCACGACTTGGAGTTAGCGGCAGTGGCTTTTGCGTTGAAAATTTGGCGTCATTATCTCTACGAAGAGATTCACATTCTTTACTGACCATAAAAGTTTGAAGTACCTCTTTACTTAGAAGGAGTTGAATATGAGACAAAGGCGTTGGCTAGAGTTCCTTAAAGACTATGATTTCTCTTTTGAGTATCACCAGGGAAGGCCAATGTCGTAGCAGACGCATTGACCCAGAGATGAGCAGATCCAGAGATAGTGACTTGCCACATGACATACGAACATGGGCTACTCGAGGCAGCTGAGTTGATGAATTCATTTAATATACCGACCACTACCAGAGCGTTGATTTGTGGGCAGATGAGGACTCAGACAGTGTCCATATATAGTGTACTTAAGGGTCAACAGGCAGATGAGCAGTACCAGAAGTTTAGCGAGTTAGCTCAAAGTCCTAATCACCCGGAGTGGAGTCAGTCGACAGACTCATGCCTGAGATTTAGATGAAGACTATGGATTCCATCATGGCTGAGATTCGCGACGAGATACTTCAGAGGCTCACCGCACACGTTTTACGATTCATCCGGATCGGACCAAGATGTATGCGGATATGCGTCGTCTATTCTGGTGGCCGGGGATGAAGACCGATGTTAGTGATTACGTTCGAGCATGTGAGATATGCCAACGAGTTAAGGCTGAGCATCAGAGACCCGGAGGATTATTACGGCAACTTCCTATTCCTCAGTGGAAGTGGGAGCATATTGCCATGGATTTTTTTGATGGATTACCACGATCTCAGCGCGGCCATGATAACATATGGGTGATTGTCGATAGGCTGACTAAGTCTGCGTACTTTTTACCAGTATCGACGACACACAAGGTGGATAAATTAGATGTTTTGTACGAATGGGAGATTTTGGGGTTACATGGAGTCCCATTATCCATCGTATCAGATAGAGGATTGCAGTTTACATCACAGATTTGGCAGAGCATGCAGGCATTGTTTGGTACCAGATTAGATTTGATTACGAAATATCACCCACAGACAGATGGTCAGTCGGAGCGGTTAATTCAGGTGTTAGAGGATATGCTTCGTATGTGTGTGCTGGAGTATGGTAGTTCTTGGGAGGATTTGCATTTGTGTGAGTTTGCTTATAATAATAATTATCGTGCCGTATTGTGATGGCACCGTTTGAGGCACTTTACGGTAGGCCATGCAGATCTCCATCGTGTTAGGTAGAGCCCGAGGATGTGGCAGGTTATTGGGTCGAGATTGTGGTGGATCACATAAAGAAGATATGACAGATCAGATTACGTCGTAAGGGTGCGCAAGAGAGGCAAAAGAATTATTACGACAAGTACTATGGTGAGTTAGAGTATGATGAGGGAGCTTACGTGTACTTGAAAGTCTTGCCTTTGAAGGGTCACATGAGATTTGGAATCAAAGGAAAACTCGCGCCGAGATTCATTGGTCCTTTCAAGGTCAAGAGGAGAGTCGACAAGGTTGCATATGACTTAAAGTTACCGCCTCGGTTAGCCGGGATCCACCCCGTATTTCATATTTCGATGCTTCTGTTGGATAGGTCGAGAGGAGGCGTACGACCAATGGTGGATTTGAGTCAGATAGATTTGAGGGAGGACATCACATACGATCGGAGCATCATATTCGATTTTAGTCCGTCGGGGAAGAGACTAAAGAATAAGAACATCCCGTCGATCCTCGTTAAATGGCAACATCACGGGATAAGGAGTTGACTTAGGAACTAGAGTCTTATATGCGCGAACACTTTCCATATCTATTTTGATTCTCGTAAGTCTTACTCCAAGCTATTTAATTTCGAGGACGAAATTATGATTAGTTGGGAAGATCGTAACGACCATAAAAATTTAACCGTGCCACGTGGCATCTCGGGTTGGTGACCTAGACTGTCATGATGTGGCATACTCGATCAACCATCGGGAGTCGACACCGTGATTAGGACCCATAGCTCGGACCCACGTGGACACCGTCGATAAGTACAGGGCACGCCAATCGAAGAATAAATAGTTATTTTTGTGTGATGCGTGTGTGTTAAATTTTCGTATTATTAATTAATTCACATAACACCGCTTAATATTTTTATTGGTCGTAATGTGCGAGTATAGTGATGAGAATGTACGATGTCGCGGGGTGCGCGTAACGCGGTGTATGAGATAGTTAGGGGTTTAATAGGTCACATCACATGTCACATCACACCTACCAATCAAATCATCCCATACCTTACTTTTTCTCTCTTCTCCCCAAACAAAACCAATAATTTTTCTCCCACTCTCTCTCTCCAACGATTTCATCTTCTTCCTAACACCCTCCCCTCATTTTTCTCCTCACCAAGTCTCCACCACCAAGCTCTCCTCACACCTCCACGATTTCGCCATCTCTATCGCAAAGTCTCTCCCTCGTGGCGGTCTCCGCGACGACCTCCCAAGATCAAGGTGAGTGGTTATGTTATTGTCAATTTGGTGGAGAATTCTTTTGGAGCTTTAATGGTGTTGGGGTTGGTGTTGAGTTGTTGGTGTTGTTGTTTTAGTGGTTGTAAAAAATGTTGTTGTTGTAAACAAAATTTCAACATGGGGGGGGGGGTAGCCAGCTGGTTGGGCTCAGGCTACTCCCACGTGGGCCGCGTTGGCCGACCTGTCCGGTGGATCGGGTCGGGTCGACCCGGGCCCAACCCAATAAACAAAAAATAATAATAATTAATTTGAAATTTTAATAAAACTGATTTTTAAATAAATAAATCACAAAATATAGATAAAAATAGATAAAAATTATGGAAAAATTCAAAAAATTTCAGAAAAATATGAAAAATTAGGAAAATCTAATCTAGAAAAATGAGTTTCAAGGTTTTTTCGAGCATTTGGCACCCTGATATAATTTGAAAAGTGTGCTAAAAATTAAACTTTTTTGAAATAAAATTACGAATTGTGGTCCCATATTATAAATTCACTTAATGTGACTCTAAAATAATTAAAATGGTATAATTGCACATTAGGGACTTAGGAGGCCATAGTTGAGTGTCGGGTGCGCATCTCGAGGCGTGAGTGAGATGATTTGCGATTGCTTGAGGTAAATACAACCAACTAGGAAATGCACAATAGTTCATTTGAGCTTATATTTTATTGATATTGTATTGTGTCCCTTTCTTGGAATTCGCACCCACCTATGAGTGTCCGAGGGCCAAGTGAGTCATGCGAGTGTCTCTGATTGGAGTGGTTACCGCTTGCAACCGGGGCCATGACTGAGTCACTTGAGTATTGGGTTGGAATGAGATGTGTTTTATCCGGGCACCGTTGATATGCCTCATTCGCGACGGCCTAGGTACACAGAAAGACGCCACGTCATAGACCCGAGTCCGCTTGGTGTTGTCGCGACTCTATGACCCCCGACCTTGTGGCACCCACACTCGGTGGTCTTGGACTACTTGGGCACCTCTCTATTGTTTCATTTGACACTCATTTCTCGTTGTACATTCATTTTTACAGTCTTATTATCATGCATTCCATATAGCTTTCTTTCTATCCGCATAACTTTTAAATTGCTTTATTTATTTTGAATTACTGTTTAGATCCTACTGGCTTTTACTTACTGTACTCGGCATTCTTGTGTTTGACCGGGTGCATATCCGCAGCTGAGTAAGGGCAATACGCCAACACTTGGCGTCTACTCTGAGGATATCAGAGCGGCCCTCCTCTATATACTTTTGTAGGTTTTTGATTTTTTGTATTATTTATATATGTTGTTATCACAGTGGGGATACTTGTTTGGGTTGAGAGATACACATGACTTGTATATCATTTTTTCTTAGTTATAATACTTGACACAAGATATACATGTTTACAAGGTTCCACATTTAGGATGTCTGACTCTTTTACTTTTTCTGAGTTATTTAACGTATTAATTGTTTCCGCTAACTTGTAAAACTTGAAAAAAATACAAATAACTCAACTTAAAATTAATGAACTTACTTATATGGATGGATCAGAAGGCTGACTAGGCCTGCGTTGATCTTGGGAGACTGGATTGGGGGTCCACGTGGGCTTAGGCCGAGCGGGGCCCAGTTTGTGGGAAAATGGAGCCGTCACAAGTAAATCTGATAGTAGCCTTTACATTGTATGAATATAATTTCGTATAAATTGCATTGATCCTTGATATTGCATTTTGTTGTACATGCAAATACGGGTTGGGAGAATAAGTCGGTGTGAGTCTCCTTATAGTGTATACTACATCGTGTGTTATAGAACATTATATTGTGCTTGAGGGGCGAAGTCACGATACGTTGCATCACGTGGATATCATGAGATTATGTTGAACCATATCATGCTCTTATAGTCTAGAGGAACGAGACTCGTTTGATTATCCTTCCCGCACATGAGTCTTTATTATTGTTTACTTATCACTTTCGAGAGAACGTTATCCGATTGTGATCGGATAATGTAAACGAGATGGATTCACGGTTGTATTTAAACTCCTTGGATTATATTTTTCGTTTAATTTCTTGGGTTATTATGCATTTGATTATTACAGGGTGTACTAGATAGTGTGGGATTTACTTATCCGACATTATCGAATTTTTTATAATTTGATAATAACATGTTTTAGCGGCGACAAGCTTTCCGACTTTATGTGACTTGCTTAGTTCTTTTATATTTGTATGTACTATTTTTGAATACATTATACCGTATAAATGGGTTTATGGGTTCGAGTGTGATTATGATCTTCTTTGGAATGGCTGGAATGGTTTTAGGATGAATTGAAATAATTTTGGAATTAAGGTAATGCTAGTTTAAGAGTTTTGATACTTTAAATCAAATTAAAAAGAATATATAATTTAGTTGATGTAATATACATTATTATGGGTTGATTGTGAGTCCTTCGGCATTCCCGCCAAAGCTAAGCATGTTTTGTTAAAGATTTTTGAAGGCCGGGATTTTTGGTGTTGGCTTAAAAATAGAGGGGATGTTGTCGAAAGATTTTACAAAATTTCGAGGACTATATAATTAATGTAAACGAACTTTGAGGTTTAAGATTCACTTAAAATCCTTAGTGGTTGATAATATTTTATAATAGATGATTATAAGATTTTAATATTAATTGTTTATTGATGGACATGTGAATGCTGCTAGATTATTTAGGGATTAAGGTAATCTAGGCTGGTCATATGCTCTAATTAAGTGGGGTCTGACAATATTGGTATCGGAGCCTAGGATTCTAAAGGAATCTTGTTGATTGAGGATAAGTGAGAAATTAGTTGGGAAGTAACGCGATGGAACGTGGTTAAAAAGTTAAAAAACTTTATTATTGTGTTATATTTATGTTGTATGTATCTAGTATCACTAAGTATGCGATATGAAGTATATTCTCCTCATCCATTTGATACTAACTCGTAAGCTATGACGAGTTAGACTAGAAACAGAGAATTAAAAGGCAGAATTAGCTTGTGAAACGAAACTGAGCGTAAACGGACGTGAAATAGACTCGTGAAGTCCAAATTCACAAAGGTGTTATAAGTAGTTCGGTATTGATATAACTAATGAAAGTGTCACTTATGAAACCAATAGGAAATTGGTTGAAAGGGAGATCCAAATTATTCATGTGCGTAAGTACTGAACATGAATTTCTTGGAAATCGAAAGTATCAAACCATTATAATTTTTAAAACGCTCAGGAAAACATTAAAATGGACTTAAATTGAGTCTCAAGCGATTGAGAATCATTTGGGAAACGTAATATGAAATTGAGACTTTTGGGAAGCACAAGATATGGATATCTTGCGTTTTAGAATAAGGTTAGTACCGGTTGCATGGTTAACTCGAGAAGACCTATTCTATAAAATATTAGTTTAATTCATAACCAATTGATTATTGCTTCTGAAAATAGTCTCAACAAGGAAAAAGGAGACACGCGGCTATTGAAAACGTAAAATGGAAAGTGATTAGACAAATTGAATCTTGACTTGGAAACCACAATGAGATTGTGATTGCATCGTCAAGTTGTCTAAGTCAATTTCTAAGAAAATAAAATACTTTGAAGTAAAGTATTGTCTTTTTTTCGAAACACAACGTCAAGTAAAAAATGAAATAGAACCGTATTTTAAAACAATCAAACGACTTCTAAAAAGAAGTACTGAAACTTTGATTGTTTATTACTCAAAGTACTTATCCATAAGTAACGTTGCGTATAATGGTTCTATAAATGGAATAGAGTATTAATAAAATGAAGGGAAATACATGAGTTAGAAATAATCTTTGCTAACATAGAATTAGGTGTTGTTACAAAACAAAGATCAATGAGCATTCTAACTTGAAAATGAAAAAAAAAAAAAGAATGTAGTGATAAGATCAACGTGTTAGAAGTTAAGGTGTTGGGGAAGTGGTCTAATAATAGCTTGGATTAGTTATTCAACCTCAACACAAGTGATTGTGTTTTGATATTCGAAGTACCAAATAGTCACTTCCAACGATATTAAGTTATGACGCTTATCACTACAACCTAAAATATAATAAAGGAAGATATAGACGTACAGATTGAGAATTAGTAAGTGATTTCTATTGGATGTGAGTATGAACTCCTATATTGTAAGAATTTCCATTGATATGAACTGAATGATCGAAATAACATCCTTTAAAAATTGATTATTCATTAAGTTAATCGGAGTTTGAGAATTCAAATTCTTCTATCTCTTCAATTGAATAATAATGGAAAAGTGAATTCATCAAAAGTAATTTGATTAATAGTAAGATACAAAGTTATTTTATAGTCTCTTGAAAAGTATTGAATTTCTTATTGAGAAAAAAAGAAAAGTCGAAATATTTGAGACTAAAGAAAATAACGTAAGGCAATAACAAACAGTTTAACTGTTTGAGTTGCAAAGTTTCTCTATTTCGAATTAAGATTAGCTAAGGAAGACTTCGATTCATTAAATGATAATAAGAAGTTGAATCATCCTTAACTATATTTTCGAAAAGGGGGAAGATATAAATTGTCTTTCTAAGTCAAGATTAAGGAGCTGTAAGTGGCTTGGTTGTTGAGCAAAAGTCGTGGTAAGTTTGTAAAGGGACGAAAATTGAAATCAATGTGAGAATGCTAAGATTGAGAAAAATGAATGGATTAGACTCAATGTATAAAATAAAATGAGATGTTAAGATGACTTGTGATTGCTGAAATGACACGGACGGACTCCTTTAGTCAAGGTAAGGCACTGGAGTAGTTGTGCATGACTAAAAGTCTAAGTAACTCCGTTTCATAATCACAATTCATTAATAGCGTAGAAGATCTCATGACACATCTATCCATCTTTGAATAATCGAATGAATTGGTGATAGTTGATATAAAAGAGTCTATGAAGTTTCGTCGGAGACATTTGGAAGTGAAGTATAGGTAACTAAATGGTCAATTTATTCTCACATTAGTATGAAAATGAAAATTTCTCGGTTAACAAGTCCCGATCAAATTAGAATATCAAACTATAAGTTTGATGAAATTTAATATATCTTCACAAGGATCTTACAAAGAATCAAACTTCAAATGTTGAAAGTTTTGAACCAAAATAATATACAAATAATATTAGTGAATATGTTGTATATTGGTTCAAATATAGTACTACACCACCTAATTAGTCGTGTGTGAGTTTAAAGCACGATTATTGTAAATTGGAGATGATGAAAATGCTTGTATGTTGGTAAAGATATAAATGAAATGAAAAGAAATGCATGATTTACAGCTCAGTTTGTAAGCCTTATCTCTATTAGGTTGGAAATATTGAGTAGAATATAGTGTATCTGATTTGATATGTTAATATTCTTCAATTATAATTGAGTAGAAATGAAAAAGAGATAACATATTTATAAACATACAAGTTAAAAGTTATACTATGAGAGTATAATAATCGAATATGTTGATATCTCTGTTTAGAAATGTATGTCTACTTAAGTTAAGGATAACTGTCTCTATTCCGATAATGAGAGAAGTTGGTGAACAATAAGTGATTAAGACGTGAGTTCGTGGGAGATTTTAATAAAATGAAATGAATGAGGTTCTTCATGAACTCGTGACGAAGTTAGAAAAGATAATTTTCTAACCAATCTAAGAATAAGTTAAGTGAATTGGCTGACGGGTTGGAATTAGTAATTGCTATCGAGTCTACAATATAAATAATATTGTGAGTAGACATTTAGAGAATGCGTGAGAGTTGAACAATGTGTCAGGTTTATATTTCCGATCGGATTGAGAATTCGAGATCTCTGGTCAAGGGATGACAAATGTGTTATGAGATTTATAGTCATATGATGATTTGTATAATTTCAGGTTTCTGGTAGAGAACGCTGGAATGGTGATGGATCAGATAGACATGCAACTTTACTTAGTATCTAAGGTTGTGCTCAAATATTATTTGCATCAATATGTAATATTATACTGAAGATAGTCTAAGAATTAATTGACTGATAATTCAAATAAAAAATGATGATTAGTGATGAGAAAGTAAACTAGGATAAGTACCAGAGTTTGGGTGGTTATGGAAATAATTATCAATGGTTTGTGGAATAATATTCATATTAGGATGAGAATTGTGTAATGAAAAACTAGATAGGCTAGGTCTTGCTATATATTGATACTTGAATGAGATTCAAGGTATTGATGAGAAATGAAGTAAGGTTATCGGATATTTCACAAAATTAATTGTTTAACTCGTAAGAAATTCACAAATTGCCAAGATTGTTACGTAATATATATAACTTTTTATTAAACCAAGGATTTGGAAATGAAAAGTTGAAGTGTTTATGATCTCTACCACCGAGTTGTTAAATACAACAAAAGTGATTGGGTCCAGCTTAACTGTTCACCTTGGAAATGATTTTATAGGTTTAGATTAAAAGAGTTGTATATGAATGATCATTTTCTCATATATCTTTTGGTTCACTAATCTGTAAGTTTAAATTTCAAGATGAAATTTCTAACTAGTTGGGAAGATTGTGACATCGAGAATTTTATAAACTTAATTAAGTGGCTAATTGAATATTTTCGGATTTAATTTGGGATTTAAGTATCCAAGGTGAGACCCGTGTGTTACTGATCGTAGATCATAAATTTTAATATTATTTTTGTGTGTGCAGTGTGCCTATTTGATGTGTTATACATTATTTCGACACGAAATAAAGTCAAGTGGAGTGTATATGTGGTGTCCGTAAGTTCAATAGCGCGTTGGGAATATTTCTCAATTTTTGGTGAAGTTTGAGTATTTTTCATAAATTAATTTGGAGTTAAAAACAAGAGATAATAATGAAATTGAATAAAATAATAAATAAATAGGTGAACGTCTAGTGACCAGCGGGGTCGAGGGTGACACACGTAGGATGTACATTAAACTCAATAGTGTGCAAGCCCGAGGTTGGTCGTTGGCGCGCTTAGCGAATTTATAGCCACGAAAATACATTGGTGTGTATATATAATATAGTTTATATATATAAATATATAAATCAATCATATAATTTGAATTAAATAAAAATATAAATCGGATGCACCTCGAGATACGTGCGGCATAAGTGTCAAGGAAGAGAAATGGTTGAACGTTGATGTTGGTGAGATAATGCGTCCACGCCTCGAGATATATGACATTTCATCTCGGGAAAAATCAAGTTGTGTATGGTTATGAAACCATAACTTCTACTTTGAGATACGCGATATGTATCTCGAGGAGATCAAATATAATTGATTTTGTTTGAAGGGGTTAGTTGTGATTATCTTGTTCATCGCCACAAGATTGATCTCGATATATGCAACACATATCCCGAGAAAAATCAACATATTATATAAAACAATTAAATTTGTTTCGAGATTCGCACGATGTGAACCACAAAGAAATTCATGTATATCCCAACTCACAACCGAATCGTCTCTCCCACACCTCTGTTTTGACAGTGTAGTCAAAATCGATGGAGAGAGAGAGAGACTAAAACAGAGGGATCAAAACCCTGAGAAACAAGAGAGAGGTTTCGAGACGAGGCAGTAATGACGAGTTGAAGGTAAGGTTTAATGGCTTCAAATCAATTATCGATTTTGATGGACAGTTGGTTTATGGAACGAAAGGATTGGTTGTGTCTATGATTTCGAAATTGAATTGGGAAGGGTTGTTCCTGTCGTTGGCTGTGAGACAAGGAGAGGGGTGAGGATCGATTGATCAAAAGAAAAAAAAAACAGTTAAAAAAATACGCAAAAGCGTTGATGAAGAAGAAGAAGGTGGTTGAGGGAGATGACAAGGAAGGTAGTTTAGGGAAAACGAAGGTGGGGGTGGGCTTCTAAACTAGGTTGATTAAAACCCAAATGAAAAAAAAAACTGTTGGGATGAAACAGAGGCTGCCTCTATTCGTCCCAACGAAGAAGAAACGGGTCTGAACCCGACCCCTAATTTAAAAACGAATACAGAGTGTTTTTCTTAAAAATAATTGGAAAGAATAAATAAATAATCCCTATAAATTAGGGAAATTATGAAAATTGGGATTTTTGGACAAATTATTAAAAATTAGAGATTTTATGAAAAATAAGGAATTTAGAATTTTTTCGATGATTTTATACTGGGATTTTTTCTCGTAAAACATGCTACAATATCTGAAAATACCCAAAATTTTAAAAATTATTTTAAAGCCTTGTATAGGTTCATTTTCGATTTCGAATTATAATTTGGAGTCAAAATAGGAATCCGGACATCCGAGGAGTTGATTTGGAGGGATTCCGGGGTTTTCTTGTTAAGTAGGATCGATAAATATATAAATAATTGGAAAAATTATATTTAAACCCGGACAACATAATTTTTGATGCTTAACAATAATTTTGAGTCAAAACTAAAATTCAGCATCGGATAATTTATTTTGGAAGTAATTTAAGGGTTTCAAGACGCGATTAGGTCAATTAAATTGTAAATAATTGAAAAAATGGTGGAGTTGTTGTGAATGCTTACAAGACGTATTAATGAATTGTTGTGTGGACTAGTTTACCGACTCAGAACGCAATGGAGTTGCAATATCGCGTTTGTAAGGTTAAGTAAATCCCATAGTAACATTTACATTGTATGATTATAATTTCGTATAAATTGCATTTATCCTTGATATTGCATTTTTGTTGTGCATAGATATACGGGTTGGGAGGATAAGACGATTCGAGTCTCCTTATAGTGCATATTATGCCGTGGTTATGGAGCATTATAGCATGTTTGAGGGGGTGAGTCACGATACTTTGCATCACGTGATTATCACGAGATCACGTTGAACCAGATCATACTCTCATAGTCAGAGGAATATTCTCCCACGCGCGTGAGTCATTATCATTGTTTACTTACCACTTTCATATAACGTTATCTCGATCGTGGTCGGATAACGAAACAGATGGATTCTCGGTTGTATTTAAATTCTTTGGATTATATTCTTCGTTTAATTTCTTGAATTATTATGCATTTGATTATTACAGGTGTATTGGATAGTGTGAAATTTACTTATCTGACATTATCGAATTTTTATAATTGGATAATAACATGTTTTAGCGGCGACAAGGGAAAGGGAAAGTTTTCTTACTATATAGGACTTGCTTAGTTTTTTTTTTTCTATCTGTATGTACTATTTTTGAATATATTATATTGTACAAATGGATTTATGGGTTCGAGTATGATTAAGATCTTCTTTAAAATGGCTGGAACGGTCTTAGGATGAATTGAAATAATTTTGGAATTAAGGTAATGCTAGTTTAAGAATTTTGATACTTTAAATCAAATTATAATGAATATATAATTTAGTTGATGCAATATATATTGTTATGGGTGGATTGTGAGTCGTTCAACATTTCCACCAAAACTGAGCAGATTTTGTTGAAAATTTTTAAAGGCTGGGATTTCTGGTGTTGGCTTCAAAATAGAGGAGATGCTGTCGAAAAAATTTTACTAGATTTTGATGACTATCTAATTAATGTAAACGAACTTTGAGATTTAAGATTCACTTAGAATCATTAGTGGTTGATAATATTTTATAATTGATGATTATAAGATCTTAATATTAATTGTTTATTGATAGAGAGGTGAAGGTTGCTAGATTATTTATGATTAAGGTAATCTAGGCCGGTCAGATACTCTAATTAAGTAGGGTCTGACATTGCTACATATCAAACTCCATCAATTTTACAATTAAAAATTGTAGCATTTTAACCAAGAGGGTTGTGGTGAGATGACATGGATCTCTTCTCCCTTAACCATAGGTCTTAAATTGCTCTTGGGGTCCTTCCTTCCTCGAGTTCGGGATTTGCTAGGGCAAGACTCGAGATATCCTGACAATAACCTAAAAAAAATCATAGTCTAACCCTTGCAGGGGAAGCATTTGTCGTGTTAGAAAGGGGCCATGCTCATCCCATCAACGGAGCATCAGAAATGGGGTTTTTGAATAATGGCCGCCATCTAGACAACCATAACCATTTCTAGAACCTCCATTGTCATCCATAATATCTGCGAGTAAGAACAAGCTATCAGAAGGAGCACATACTAATTGAATTGAACTTTCTTAGAAAACAACCGTACCTGAATTTTGCATCAATTATGCAAAACTGGTCAAAATGGTATTTTGGAACTAATTAAGTATAACAAAGTGATGAATGATCACTAGATTGCATGTCCATTGCATTATATGAAATAATATTCCCAATTGTGTATAATGTTTTTATATTTTTGCAATGCATTCAAATAATACGAAGTGAAGGAACAATTTACAAGAAATCAAAAGGTTATGATATTTTTCTCAAAATTAAAAGGTTAGTATATTTTTTGCAAAAAACATTGAAATGTTAAGATATATTTGCCTATTAAGCCAAAAAGGAAAGAAAAATCTTGTGATAAATTAGATTATGTGTGGTTTCATTTGTTAAGCAGGAACACGCCTGGATGCGAAAAATTGATATTTGGCTTTGGCATTTTTCCTATTTTATTGCTCGGTGCCTATAATCAATATATTTTGGTTGAGTGATTCTGAAGTATTCAGAGAGTTAAAAGGGAAACTAACCAAGGACTCGAAGGTTTGATCAGATACTTAAAACATTTTATAACACACAACAGGGAAAATGGAAACTAACCTGGGAATGAGCTTCCTGACGCATCGCATTGCACAAAGAAGATGAGTTGCAAATAATGAATACACAGACCTCATCATTTTGGCTGCAACAATGTAGACAAGATTTTGAATCAGCGGAAGTTCTCATCCAAAAGAAAAGAAAGCAAACTGCATATGAAACACAGATGAAGTAACACTAACATATAATGATTTAAATGGCAACTGAGGTACTGGATATGTTTCTTGTCCAAAACCAGCACTTACATTGGCAGAATTCAGGGCAATCACTGAAAATGAAACAAATACAATTTGAATCTAGGAGACAAACTTGCACGGCAACGAATATTATGGTGATGAAGTTCTCCTTCTTCCAGACACAGGCTTTTCAAAAAGCTCAAGTTGTTTCCTCCCTAACAAGCAAATGATTCTGCCAAGGCATCTCTAGTGAGATGGTAGAGGCATCACTAGCCAAAAGGCAAGGTTTCGGGAGGTCGCGAGTTCGACTTCCACTTAAGTAAAAAAAAAAAAAAAAAAAAAAAAAAAAAAAAAAAAAAAAAAAGCAAATGATTCCGTCAAGTATAATAAACATGTTTGATACAACAATTAGCAAGATTCCCTAGTCCAATTTCCTTTTTACTTCCATAAAATTGCGAGGCAAGAAGTTTTGAGTGTGAGTAACCAATAAAGAGACTTGGCTCTAGTGTTACTGAGTAAATTTTAAAAATTAAACTTTTTCGCTATCTCATAGGAACTGATAATGCTATGAGTACTGGGAGTGGGCCGAGTGGCACAGAATCAATCATAGACATCTGTTACGCTGGGTAATTCTTTTCATGTGTCTGCTTACTAGAAGAGAACATTAATGCACTGGCAACTGAGAGCATAGATTGTGGAATTGGAATCAAGAATTAGCTTTTAGTTCCAGAACTAGCAAACCTTCAACACTTGTTGACCCGGAAACAATGCATATTATTTCATATGGTTAAAGAAGATATAAGAAACTATAAAATCTCACCCAAATTGAAAATTAGTTTAGAATCAATGTGCAACAGATTGGGATGCTTGGAATTAATTCTCAACACGACCTTAATAAATACCTGTTAGAAATCTGCAATGGTTAAAAAGCCTGTGTTGCTATCTTCATAATAAAATATAGGTTGTTTTCTCGACATGCATCGTCAAAGATTGAAATCCCATTCGACAATTATTAGTTGATCACCAGTAATCCCCACAAGAACAGGTGCCGGCATCAAAACAATGGAAACGATTTGCATCTCTTACAATTATCTTCCTTTCAGTGATCTTTGAGATGAATTTTGCAGCAGCATGACAATCATCACACATTCTCAGATTTTTAATGATATGGATCGGTGCTCTTGAGGGCGTATTCATCAGCCCAAAAGCTATGGCTAGCTTCTCACTGTGATAAATAAGATATTCCTCTTTTTGTTCATCCTCCACATCATGTAGCACAGTAGTAACATCTGGGGCATAACCCAACTGTTTCATTTTTGATAAAAGTTCAGCTAGCTTATCATAGATCTGGATAGAATCTTCATGTTTCTTGTCATCTGCAACAAAGACATGCGTCTTATTCTTTATCTGTATCCAGCTTGCTCCAGGTTCTTTTTTAATGTCTCTTCCCCTCATCAACTTTCTTACACTCACAACTCCATCCCACCTCCTCGCTTTGGCATACATATTGGACAGCAAGATATAAGTACCAACATCACTGGGATTCAAATTTAAAATCACCTCTGCCACCCGCTTCCCTAAATTGAAGTTTCGATGGATGTGACAAGCGCTAAGCAGGGTTCGCCAGGCAACAACATCCCATTCAATATGATTCGATTTCATGAAAGTTTCAGCTTCATGTAGTAGGCCTGCCCTACACAAGAGCCCAACGATGCACGTATAATGCTCCAGTCCAGGTGTTATCCTATACATCTTCATCAGCTGATTCAAGTAATAGAACCCGTCATCCACTAAACCCAAGTGCCCACAAGCAGAAAGGACCCCTACAAAGGTCACATAGTCCGGGATTTCTTCCGCAGCTAACATTTCTTGGAAGGTCAGAAGAGCTTCCCTACCGAGTCCATGATGAGCATATCCAGATATCATGGAATTCCACGTTACAGTGTCATGATAAGGCAAATCAGAGAACACTTGATGGGCATCTGCGATGCTACCACTCCTTGCATACATGTGGATCAGAGCATTTCCAATTGCCAAATAGTTTTTATATCCAGACTTCACGACACGGGCATTCAACGTATCTCCGTGTCTCAGAATAGAAAGCCCGGCACACGAATTCAACATTACTGCATAGGTTAATTCATTAGGCTCAATCCCCTCAATTTGCATTTCTGCAAATAGATTCAGTGCATCCTCGAAGAATCCGTTTTGCGCATAAGCAGAGATAATTGCAGTCCACAGCACCACATTCCTATCTTGCAACCCATTAAAAGCATTCCTCGCGCTGAATATCTTACCACATTTCCCATACATGTCAATGATTGCACACGCAACAAAGGCGTCAAACTTGATGTTTGTTCTTAGTACTCGGTTATGAACTTGCATACCCAATTTCAAATCTTTAAGACCAGAACAAATACCAAGAACACTAACATAAGTGATATGGTCCCAAGCCATAGACCCATTTGCCATATCATCCAACACCTCCAACGCTTCGCTAAAATACTCGTGTTCAAGAAGCCCATTAATAACCAAATTATATGTAAATACATCTGATCCCGGTACATCCTTCATTACTTCCAAAGCCGCCACTTCGACTGAAGATCTCAAATACATCTGAACTAGTGCATTTTTCACGTAAAGCTGATAAACCAATCCAGATTTCAATACATAACTATGGCATTGTTCGCCTTGTTCAAGCGCTCTTACGTCCGAACATGACCAGAGAATTGTAGCAAATACATATTTGTTGGGTCGAGGAGAACCCGACGAATGCATAGTTTTGAACAAATTAAGAGCTTCCAAAGGAAGCCCATTTTGAAAATAACCCGCCAGTAATGAGTTCCAAGAAACCACATTTCTCTCGGGCATTCGATCAAACAGTTGGCGGGAAATCGACAACTCGCCGCATTTCGCATACAAATGGATCAAAGAGTTGGCCTGGATCACATTCAATCTAGTGGGTTGAATGCTTGTTATCAATTGGGCATGCAAGATCTTACCCAATATCAAGTTTTTTGTATTAGCAAATAGTTTCAGCAACTTCCTTGTGTTCTCAACAGATAAGTAAGAGATTTGGGACGGTTTGTATGCAAAAAAAGATGGGTTTTATGAGAAAAGATTGAGCTTTCACTGCAAATTCTGTGATGGACATGAATATGCCGTTAATTGATTTGGATTCAAAGCCTAAAACACATAAAAAAATCGAAGTTGGGTAACGAAATCCAAGCAGAGAAAGCTTGTTCAAGAGCCAGTGAAGCCCTTATTTCTCATTGAGGCATTTCATCAAACAATATCAAAGCTATTCATGAACTCTACTTTATGTAACCCAGCAAAACAGCTCAACCAATCAATGAATCAATTTAATTTCAATAGTTTGAAGCCCGCACCTGCTTGGCCCATAGGCTTGGCTTGGGTGTGGGTGGGTCTACGTAAAATAACAAAAGAAAAAAGAAAATAGCAATTTGCCTTACTTTTAAAATAACAAAAGAAAGAAGCAAATAGCAAGTAGTATATGTATACAAATTACAAAGCAAAGTTCAACGTTTCCTTTGATTTAAGTATCCTAATATGCATAAGTAATTTGTATATAACCTATATGGAATGTTTACATATTTAGTAAAATTCGATACACAACTACAATATATAAATTTATGAATCTTGTGATATGGTAAGTTTTCTAGCATTAATGAATCTCTTGATATGATAGCTTTTCTAACGCTCCCCCTTAAGTTGGAGAGTGAATATCCAGAACCCCTAACTTGCTTCTCATTGTAGAGAAAGCTTATTTTCCAAGCGTCGTGGCGAACACATCAACGAGTTGTTTAGCGGAAGGAACATACGCGGTTGTGATTGAACCATCTTGTATCTTATCTCGAATAAAATGACAATCCATCTCTATGTGTCTAATTCTTTCATGAAATATTGGGTTAGCTGCAATGTGCAAGGCTGCTTTATTATCACAATACAATAATGTTGGCTTTGGATGCAACACCCTTAAATCCTTCAATAATGATCGTAACCAAGATAACTCATAACATGTACTAGCCATAGCTCTATATTCAACCTTTGCTGATGATAAAGAAACAATATTCTGACGCTTTGTTCGCCAAGAAATGAGTGAAGATCCCAAGAAAATGCAATAACCTGTAGTTGACTTTCTTGACATTAGACAACCTCCCCAATCCGAGTCGCTAAATGCACGTAGAGATAAATCATTTTCCGATGCAAAAAACAAGCCTTGATAAGGATTGTTCTTTAAATACCGCAATACACGCATAACAACTTCCATATGAGGTTTACATGGTGCCTACATAAATTTGCTCAAAATGTGCACTGAATAAGTAGTATCCGGACTAGTAATGGTTAAATAAATTAAGCGTCCTACCAGTCGCCTATATAAGGAAGGATCTTTCAACAATTCCCCGAATCTGATAACTTTAAATTTTGCTCCATAGGAAAATCCACAGGTTTTGCTCTTATATATCCTCCATCTTTTATGATTTCCAAAGCATATTTTCTTTGTGAAACAAAAATACCTTTCTGTGATCTAGAAACCTCAATGCTTAAAAAATACTTCAAATTACCCAAAATCTTTTATTCGAAAATGATTATGAAGAAATAGTTTGAGTCCATATGTGGCAGTATGATCATTACCTGTAATCAAAATATCATCAACATAGATGAGAAGAGTTGTAAAAGTTTTTCTTTCTTACATGTAAACAATGAGTAATATGCTTTGAACTAAACAAAACCAGCGTCTTGAATAACTGTGGAAAATTTTACAAACCATTGATGAGATGCCTTTTTCAAACCATATAAGGACTTGTTGAGGAGACACATAAGGTTCTCCCCTTGTCGCTGAAGACCAGGAGAAAGGGACATGTAAATTTCTTCAGAGAGATCTCCATGAAGGAATGCATTGTTAACATCAAGTTGGTGAAGGGACCATTTTTAAGCAGTTGCTAGAGCTAATAAGCAACGTCCTGTAACCATTTTAGCGGTAGGCGAGAAAGTGTTATGATAATCCACACCTTCAAGTTGTATGTAGCCTTTTGCAACTAAGCGCGCTTTATAGGGCTCAAGAGATCCATCTAATTTGTGCTTAATCTTGTACACCCAACGACAACCAATATCCTTCTCATCATAAGGCAAAGATGTGAGTGACCAAGTATTGTTGGCTTCTAAAGCAGCCAACTCAGATTATATATCTTATTGCCAATGAGGTTGAGATGCAGCTTCCTCATAACATGCAGGCTCAACATCATTAGTAACAGTAGCAATAAAAGAATGATGTTGGGGTGAATAACGGTGATAAGAGATAAAATTGCAAAGAGGATATCGTGTACCATTGTTGGGATGTCGAGGGTGACAATAGTTCGGGAGATGTCACTTGATTGGAAACGTAGTCACGTAAAGCTGCAGGACAGACATGTGGTCGCTCAAAGTGACGCAGTGGAGTATATAAAGATAGAGCATCATTAGTGGTAGGGATGGGTTCTACAGGAGTTAATTGAATTAATGAAGTCCCTAAAATGGAATTCTGCTCTAATATGGCAATAGGTGCAACTGAATCAATATTAGGTGAGGAAATGGGTTTATAAGGGAAGAGTTTCTCGTGGAATATAACATCTTGACTGGTAAAAACACAATGATTTTCAAGATCATATAATTTATAAGCTTTTTGGACAGCAAGATAACCAAGAAAAACACGTGCAGCACGAGGAGCAAACTTGTGAGAGATATGAACATTAGTGGCATATGTAAGACATCCAAAGACTTTAAGATGAGTGTAAGAAGGAATTTTGCCATAAAGATGCTCAAAAGGACTTTGGCGAGAAAGTATCGCTGTAGGTAACTGATTAATTATATGAACTACTGTAGAAACACAATCTACCCAAAAATGTAAGGGGAGATTTGCTAAAAATGGAGTGCTTGTGCAGACTCGAGGATGTGTCGGTGCTTATGCTCCACAACACCATTTATTGAGGGCTGTAAGTACACAAATGTTGATAAATGGTGCCTTGTTGTTTAAAAAAATCTCTCAGTGAAAGAAACTCTCCTCCATTGTCAACCCGAATATTTGTAATATTAGTATCAAATCGGGTTTTCACAAAAGAGAAAAAATTAATATGTAAATGTGGCGTTTCACTTTTATGATGCATAAAAAATACCCAAGTAAAACGAGAAAAATCATCCACAATAGTCAAAAAATGCTTAGCACCAGAAACATAAAGAATTTTATATGACCCTCAAATATCACAATGAATTAATTGAAAATGTTTAATAGAAGAAATTGAGCTAAGTGGAAAGGGTAGTCTTGTTTGTTTTGCAAGAGCACAAATCTCACAATTGTTATTAGAATTTAAAGAAAAATGCAACAAATTCTTGGCCATGAAATTTAATCTAGAAAAGGATAAATGTCCGAGTCGTTGATGCCATAGAGATGTAGTGGTGTCTTGGAGATGAGATGATTGTATGGTATGAGCTACTACAGATTGATGATCTTGTGACTTATTTGATGTCATTGCAACCAAGTAATGAAGTCCATCTTGTTGTTTACCCAAACCAATCGTCCTCCCCGTCATAAAATCCTGCAAAATACACCAATAAGGGAAAAAAGTCACCGAACAATTTGAGTCTTTTGTTACTCGAATTACAGACATTAAATCTACTTTGCAAGATAGCACCCCAAGCACATTTTTCAAACATATAATTAAACTCAAAGGTAAATTTCCAATTGAAGTGATTGGAGCCTTTCTCCATTTGGTATATGACGCGCGCCGAACACGTCAATAAAGTAAAGTTTCCTAAACCAACTATTTTGTATAATAGTGGCAAAGGGGATCCTACAGAGATTGATAGTCTTTCTTATGTTAAAAACAACAAAAAAGGAAAATCGGGGGTTTTAAAATAAATATTAATTTAACTAACTAATCTAACTAAACTAAATAAAATAAAACAACTAAGCTAATTTTTGAAAACAATTAATAAATACCTAAGTAACACCTAAGTCTATAGTTCCACAAATCAGGATCAAGATTCAATGGCATTCATGGTCTTCAATCTTTCCCAAAAAGTTATTAATTTAAATTCTCCTAGATTAGCTATAGAAAATCGACATCCACCAGAAATTCCTCGTTCCCCTAATCTCGATAGTCAGGACGTCCGCCACTAAGTACTTCCCTAATTAATGTATAACCCAAGACATCCACCAATCAGGTTTAACACACTAACCGCAGTAATTTGGGTATGTGGGAACACTAATCCTAAATAATCGGATCGCATCCGCTTCCGATTTAACCTAGATTCAACTGTTGCACACTCAAGAACCGAAAGGTTTGACGCCAAACGGGTGAGTGTTTGTCACTTTATTGGTCTAAAAGCACAATTACACAGATACTAATAGTCCAAATAACTATAGATTGTCCACCTAAAAGCATGCATCGGCCGTATACATACCCTAGATCTAAACCATATACTTTAAAATCAATAACAATGAAATAGGATAATTTAAACTAAATTAAATAATAAAATAAAGATCTCACATAATATGCCATGAATCCATGATCCCGACTTGTTTCCCCTCCGACCTAGGCAAAGAGTTGATTAGCCGAACATCGTCGTCGAAGAAAGTCGATAACAAAATAATAATAGTCGGTGATCTTCAAATAATCAAACCTAAGTTCCTAATATATAAAACTACTAAAAATTGGTCTCGGGAGGTGAGAGAAACTAATTTTAGGGGTTGGGAGGTGACTCGTGCTCCGAGGAGCATCGTAGGGCTGTTTTTGGCTCAAAAATAGGTGTCCGCCACGTGTCAGCAGCCTATTGGTTGTTTTCCTGTTGTTGCGCTGACGTGTCGCCTTCGATTGGCTGAGACGGCTGTCGCTGACGGTGTGGCTTGCTGATTGTGCGACACGTGGCGTCCAATGAAAACGCACCACGTGGCTGGCATTACTTGGTCTGTTGTCTCCTATTCTACCGACCGCGCAACACGTAACTCGAGGCAAACTGTCCGGCATCCGATCACTGCATGTAAATACTCCATTTTGAGTATTTTTTCTGCCACGAATTCAACCGCGCACTCTGTTTCACCTAAAAATGACCAAAAAATATAATTAAATATATATTTTAGAGACTTTGCTTAATTAAATATACTAAAATAAACTACTAAATAACTATAAATATTGACTTATCAGCGTAACAACTGGTGAAAGGAAAATGTTCTCCTTACTGTTGATGAGCAAAGTAGGAGAATAAGTAATGTAATATGTTGCACCGCTATCAATTATTAGTTTGAGTGATGACAAACCTGGAAGAGCATTGACGTTGTTTGCCTTTGAAATAGTTGATTGAGATTGCTAATTACCCTGCATAATAGACAACATATGTTGCGACTGTAAATCCGCCAATCCATTCACAACGGTACAGATTGAATATGTTGCATCATCGGAGCCTCTTTGACATTATTAACTGAAGATTGATTGTTACCATTGTGCTTGGGATGAGAGTTTTTCGTAGAAGCATGGTTGGGATGACTCGGCGGGTAACCATTTAACTTCCAACAAGTTTCTTTGACATGGTGATCTCTGTTACAAAAGGAACAATGAAGTGGCTTTCGGTTATATGAATTAGCACGAAAACTAAATTTGTGATTGACAGCAAGGGCTATTGGTTCATCCTTTCGGATGGCCATAGCTGAAGTCTCCATTTTTTCTCGAGTTGTGCCCAAATATCATTGCTTTTCTTTTTGAACTATGGAGGAGTATGCACGCGCAACATCAGGTAATGGATTTAGTAAAATAATTTGGCCACGAATGGTGTTATAGGACCCATTTAATCCCATAAGAAACTGCATCAATTTGCGTCTTCTATTATCTGCACCACACATGCAAATAGCTTCGTTGTAGTAGCCTAACTCATCTCAAAGCTTTTTAAGCTTTGTGTAATATGCTGCAACAGACATTTGATCTTGAGTAAGACAAGCAGTGTCTCTCTCAATTTGAAAAATCCTTGGTGCATTGCTTTGAGAAAATCGATTTTTAAGATCTTCCTAAATTTCATGAGCTGTACTACAAAAAATAACACTGTAAGCAATTTCATGAGTTAAAAAATTAAGAATCCAAGATATCACCATATCATCGCACTTCCCTCATGCTGCGTGATCCTTTGATTTGGTTTTGGAAGATGATGTTTTAAGAGATCCATCAACAAAACCTAATTTGGATCTTGTATTCAAAACAATGGTCATCGCTCGACACCAAGTCGAATAGTTGTCTCCATTAAGAGGCTTGGATACAAGGACCATTTTAGGATGATTGAAATGGTGAAGAAAGTAAGGTTTGCTATGATCTAACTCTATTCCATCATCATTAGCCATAGCGAACTAAGAAAAATGAGGCATAAAATAGGTATCGTTACCACTCTAATACCATGTAAAATAACAAAAGAAATAAGAAAATAGCAATCACCTTACTTTTCGTTGAAAAACATTTAGTATATATATACAAAGCAAAGGTCAACGTTTCCTTTGATTTAGCTATCCTAATATGCATAATTGATTTGTATATAACCTATATATAGGGGTGTCAATTTTTTGTCCGGCCTACCGACCTGATTTTGTCCAGCCCGAAAAAAAAGGTTTGGATAATAATTTTCTAAATTGGGGCCAGGTCTGGGCAAGGCTTTAATGTTCGAATTAAAATTCTGGCCAGGTCTGGATAAGACCTAAGCCCGGACCCGACCCGAATTTCAAAAGATGTCATTTTTTTGAGAATATACTTCTATAAATTATATTCACAAAAACAATTACAGAAATAAGGACACTATATTCATATTTTTTTTAAACAAGTACATATATAGATTATATAAAAATGTACTATTTTAGTTTCGAGACTTAGCTAAATTTCTTAAGACAACATTATGCATTTTATCTTTTACTAAAAAAACTTTATTATGTCTTGTAATTTAAAAGAGTAAATACAACTTGGACATTACTTTTAAAAATTATGTCAGAAAATATTATATTAAGAGGAATTTACAACGATATTTTTAATTAAACAAGCTTTTAAACATAAAATAAATTTTTAAAAAATTCAACAAATGTGGACATTTGGACAACCCGGATTTAAAGTAAACCAAGTATGGGCAAAGCACACTTGTCCGAATTTAAAATCGGGTCGGGTCTGGACAATGCAAATGCTCGTTTATATCAAGGGTTGTCCAGACCCGGACCCGTCTAGACCCGCAAAATTGACACCCCTACCTATAAAGAATGTTTATATGTATAGTGAAATCCAATACACAATTACCATATATATAAATTAATAAATCTTGTGACAAGGTAAGTCTTCTAGCATTCATCAATCTCTTGATATGGTAGCTTTTCGAACAAACTAAGCATGCAGAAAGCATGTAGAAACCGCAAAATGGGTTGGTGTGTCGTGTCAACCCGTGTTGTTTATGACATTAACCTGCATAAACTCAACCCCAATACTAACTCTATTAATTTTCCATTTCATGGTGTCAGCCCTATCAAATCCATTTACTTAATAGTATATCATTTATTAATGGAAAATTCTACAATGGAGCCCAAATACATACCCATCATTAAAATGTTTGATGCATTTATGAATCATAAATTAATATGTTGAATTAAAACTCAATAGTTGTAAATAATGTTTTCCTAGCATAGGTATTTTTATGATTACCATTGCGGTTTACCATTCTTAATTAATTTATCATTTTATAATTTGATATATGCAACTAATTATGATTAAGATGACTTATTGCTTCCACTTTTCCCTTATTGTATAGTTCTAGTTTGCAACAAAGCAACTCATAATAACCTATTTTTTTAGAGGAATCAAAGCCCACACCGTTCTCTAATCATTATTTCTTTTCTATATAGCATAAATGATTTTAATAGTCTAAGTAAGAGTGTCATGCCCTATTCAAAACCACTCCACAACACACATTTGGCTTGGACTTATATAATTTAAATTGTCTATGTATCCTTTTAGAGTTTTAGAGGAATCAAAGTCTGCGCAGTTCTATTATATGTATTTTTTAGCCCCGCTATGGGCATCTCACCTATTAGTGAAGGCGCACCATTATTAAGGGCATCAAGTGGTTTACCAAGGGCACAAAAAAAATTGAATGAAATCCCAAAATTGCCCCTAAGTGCACCCCGCAGCTCTTCATTTCTTTGGTTCTCCTTTGTTTTTCGCTCGTTCAAGTGGTGGTGTTCTTCCAATTTCATAGATCTCGAGTTGTCGAAGTTTGGCTACGTTTTAGGGTTCGGTCTTAGGGTTTCAATCTCACCAGAGGAGTTTGTAACGGCCCATTTTATTCACGTCTCTTAAATTTACAGACGTGGACGCCACTTTCGATCTACGTGGACGTTGCGGTAGGCTAGGACACGCGGGGACTTATGTATGCTAGTTATTATGTGTTGGATGCTTATTTGCGGTGAAATTTATTTAAATACATCGTATGTGTGTATGTTGCAAAATAATAAGTGTGATGGTGTGTGAACTGTATTCGCCTCGATATGCGTGTCGACGCGGCTACCGGGTAGTTGACGGGACCGAATATTAGGTCGGGGAAACGAAAACACACAAATTAAATAAAAATTTGCCAAGTAAAAATGGAATAGGTATTGGGTGGCTAACGACGCGGCGGTACGCGTATATCACAGTTCAGACGCGAAACCGGGCGTCGAAACGCCCGAAAACACATACGAGTGTCTTAGTTGTGTCACAGTTAGGTGTCACTTGTACAAACACAACAACACACTTGTCCCAAATCAAACACACTTGGCCAAACTCAAACACCACGTGTCCGCCACCCCACCTACACCTACACCACACACACACACACACAAACATACAACCGAGCCGAGAGACAGAGGAATAAGAAGAAACGCGCGGGAAAGAGAGAGAAGAAGGAGGAGACATCACGGTCGAGATGAGTCTTAGTGGTGGTTGGTTGTGGGTCCAGTGGTTGGCGGTGGGATGGCCGAGAGTGGGGTTCGGCCATGGAGGCCGAATCCCATGGCCGACCGAGGTAGAGATGGCAGGGGTGTCTCCCTTGCCATCGATTCCACCAGGGTTGGGCTGGAGAGCAACCCAAACCCATCACCGAAGAAGAAGAAAAAATAAATAAAAAATGATAACTGGTTCGATCAGCTGAGGAAGATGCACACGCGCGCGAGCGTGCGCGCGTGTGCATCCCCCCAGATGGGCGGCCCCGAACGGGCCAAGCTCGGCCCATGGGACGAGCCCGGACTCGTTCTCGTGCGGGCCGGTCCCAAGCCCGACCCGTTTGGGTCGACCCGACCCAAACATAATTAAAAAAAAAAAATGAGAAGAAAAATGAAGGAAAAATTTGGAAAAATTCCGAAAAAATTGGGAAAAATTATATTTCGATAAAATAAATAGAAATTGATAACGTTCTATGAAAAGAACATATGTGGGAATGTCGGACGTGACTTTTTGTGGGGTTTTGCCTCGAAAAGCGCGAAATGGGTAATTTAGCCTAAATTATTTTTTTATAGAAATTTGTGGTAAATGGTCATGCTAACTTAAGTTATTAATAAATGGACATAGGTTGACATGGTGATCAATTGGCGACTAAGGACTCAGTGGACTTGGACCCGGGGATTGATTACGGGGTAATGGAGCGCCTTTTGAGATTTGTAAAACCCAATGAAAAAACTCCTGAGTATTTATTTTGCTTTGTAATTCCATTCAATTCCAATATTTCCTTGTGAATTTTTCCTATATCTATATCTTGTCGTTGTTTGCACAGTTGGTTGAGTTACTGCCACCGGATTTTCCGTTGTGTGTCTATGCATTCTAGACCATAGCATGTGTATCAGGAGTTCTCGGTGGATAACGACCCGAGCTAAGGAACTGCTACATATGTCGGTGCGTCGTAGGACTACGCCGGCCACCGAGAGGGATCAGGTGATAGCTAGTTGTGTGCGCCCACTAGTGGGATCCTGGAAGGAAATCCCGAAATATGGTTTAGTCTGACTGGAACAGTCACACATATTTGCACTTTATTGTTATCTATGCATGCGATGCCCTACATACAGTTCTCTGTTTACATTCCGCATGTTTATTTAACAGTATTTATTGACTTCCACTTATTTATATGAATGCTCGGAGGAGTTCCTTAGGATTTTACTGACTGGACTCGTCATCCATTTTCTTCTGTGATGATTGAGTGCAGATCCTAATACAAGTAAGGGCAAGGGGATCTTACGTGACCACCTCTGACTGCCTACCGTTGAGAATTACTTGTACGTGTGTTTTTATTTCGATATTTTGATTCTTTTGGGAACCGGGGAGTATACCTTATAGGGTACAGTTGTTTACTTATACATAATATTTTTCAGGGTTTTTCCACAATAGGATTTGTTGAATTAATTAATATTTCTTGCATTTACGTATAACTTCCGCTGCATATGTCATTTATACGTTGTATACACAAGTGGATGCGAAATTCGAGACATAAAAAGGACGGGCAGGTGCCGAACACGTGTAGTAGGGCCAGCTGGCAAGGAGTACACGGAGACACGTCACCCCGGCGACGAGGGTCGCCACAGAGTTTATTCAACAGATTATAGGTGTGTATAAACTCAATTTTGATAGATTATGGTTCGATTTTTGTTTGTTTTATGTAGTTTATCTTCTATGTTTTTTAATTTGTAAACCCGTATTTCTCGGTCACACAAGTCAGAGAAGATGTTCATAATCTCGGCTAACCATGGTCGAGGGTTAGGTTTTAGTGTAGTTGCACAAAGTCTTGGTTACATACTACCGAGAATCACATTATTTTCTCGGTGGGTAATCTCCGAATGTTTTAATGTATTTGTAATCGATCATTGATCGTCTCGGTTATCTAAAACCGAGATTGTGGTTAGGTTGTATTGTCCTGGGTACCATGACACTCGAATTTTTCTTGATCACTACATTCCGAGGTTAATTCAGAATGTACAATTATGTTAGTTTCGGTGATGTACAACTGAGACTGAACTCATTGTCTCAATTATCGATTACCGAGACTTGGGTTACTATTTCGGTCATGCTTCGCCGTGAATGTAGATGTTTTCCTGGACCTGCTTGACCGAGACTATAGAATTTGTTGAGTTATCTCTGGTTTTTCTGATGTTTACTTTTGTTTCTTTTCAAGGTGCTTACATTCAATTGTTTTATCAGGTATGGTTCCTTCCAAGACTCCGGTGAGTAAGGAGGAGGTTGGTGTTGAGGCGTCGAGTGGTAACCGCGAGCTAGGCGGTCGGAAACCCCCCGACTGTGTCTTATTGGAAAGAGAAACAGAAGGTAGATGTGAAGGGAAAGGTAAAGTCTACAGGAAATCGTGCAAGGAATGCTGAATTACACGATAATGTTGACACGCGTCGACAAAATGATCTTGTAATTGCCCGAGGTGAAGATGAGGAGTGAGTCCTCAACACTAGCAGACACCACTAGTGGGCATCATAATGTGGGTGAGAGTACTAGTGGTGGAAGTAGCCATAATGAAGGGGAGTTATAAGAGCAAGAGCAATAGTGTGCTTCTTTCTCCAGTGGTCCTTCGGATGGATCATTGCTGAAAAATTTAAAGATCATATCGCCTTATCGATTTGGAGCAATGAGGTAGTTAATGTTTCATTCAACACAATACTTAAAAACTTATGGTTTTCATGTAACTGATGAAATGTTTTATGTCGTTGTAGGATCTCCCGTTACTCAAGTGTATCAATCACGGTGCTCAGATCCAAGAATGGGATTTGCAGTCATATCGCCCTGACATCGAGGGCCTTTAGAAGATTATCCAACGGTTTGGGTTGGTTCCGCTGATAGACTGCTCATACCGTAAGGTAAACAAGGAAGTCATATATTCCTTTGTGGAGCGGTGGCAGCCGGACACGAACACATTTCACTTACCATTCGGTGAAATGTCAATCTCCTTAGAGGATGTGAGCATTCTCTTGAAGATTCCTATGACGGGCAAAGTGGTTGCAGTTGAAAGCTTTGCGAGGTACACCGAGGAATCTCGCACATATACGATAAAGCTGGTGTCTAAACTACTTCGGGTTAGCATTGAAGATGCTAAGGAGGAAGTGAACATCAACAAGGGACTCACAGTGCGAAAGTGTTGGCTGAAGATTCGGTGGTGCCCCAAAGCGGCTTCGAATGACACTACTTATCCGCCCGTAGAATGCACTGCCCGGCCGAACTTGTTGTACCTGCTCTCTTGCACACTTTTTGCCAATAAAAGTGGATCTCGGGTCTCTATTGTCGTGTTAAAGCTTCTTGAAGATTTGGATGTTGTAGGCAAGTATGCATGGGCCGTGAATGCGTTGGCGTATCGTTGTGCAAGCATGAAACTTTTCCAACACTATTTGAATCTCATCATTCACATTATATACGGCGATCCATAGGATTCTCTAATACCATACTCAACTTTCACTAGTATACGTGAATGTCCTCGAGTGGGATGGGTGAACCAGCCAATTTAAGGAAGTTTATCTCATATGCACAAGGAAGACCATGCGTAGTACGTATCTCTCAACCACAACTAGTAGAGTCATGTCCAACATCCTCTCAACGTTCCGACTCATCTCTAATCAACTTAAGCGCCCTTTGAGAAACATATCGACGCAACCGGTGATACAAACCATCAATATATTCATGTTGCACCACATTCAAACTGAGCTCAAATGATGTCTTGATGTTGTTATGATGGATCCTAAGAAGACCATCTACCACACCCCACAAAGTCCCAAAATATGTCTGATTGTTGCCAAGATGTAGCTTCAAAGTGGAATGCGTAGACTCAAACCTCTGCATCGTTGTTTCCCCAAAGTGCATAATTCGATTTGTCCAAATTTCT
This sequence comes from Stephania cephalantha, assembly GCA_039657325.1. NCBI lineage: Eukaryota > Viridiplantae > Streptophyta > Magnoliopsida > Ranunculales > Menispermaceae > Stephania > Stephania cephalantha. The sequence goes on from CM077579.1 coordinate 10,171,211, forward strand.
CCTTATATTACTTCACCCATGTATTATCCAAGTAATCAATAAGACCATTCACAGTTTCAAACTTACACCGTAAGTCATTCATCTTAAGTTCAAATAATGTCTCCAATTTAGCATACAACACACCCATCCACTTATCCATGAAATGAACGAAGCTTTCATTATCCCCAAACATCTTCTTAGTCTTGGCCAAAACTACTTTGTTGATGTGCCAAGAGCAAAGAATGTGAGATGATGTTGGAAATACTTCTTCAATAGCACTAATCGTGCCTAACTCTCGATCCGTAACAATCACGTCAGTTCAAAGCCACTCGTCCAATATGGATCTCAAGTTCTCAAGTGCTCAAACATAATTTGCAAATAGTCTCCGATGATATGAAAGTAAACCCAACGAGAACGTCAAATGCGTCGAAATGATTCTAACTATCTCAAATAATGGCATTCGATACCTATTAGTTTTGTATGTGCAATCCATTAGAAGAATCGACGGGAAACATCGTAGCAACTTGATTGAATCAGGATGTGACCAAAATAAGTCAGTGACGACATTCGTCTCAGGATGCTTCCTATGCCACGACATCCACTTATTCTTCTCCAATATGTGAAATAGTTGTTGCATTTAAGTCCTCCCATCCACATCTTCAATTGATATTTTTTTCGTGCATTGTATATTGTCCGAATATTTAAAACATTATTTACATCGCTTTGCTTCAATGTATTGAGGATATCTCGTGGCTTCACATTCCCCTTAGTCATTTGCACCACAACCACCTGCTCGCCCATATCCAATCTTCCTTGCGAATGAGTGGTCGTCCAAGTTGTTGGTGGAGTCGTGATTGTGCCTCCCACATACGACATTGACGTACCACAAAGAATCCACAATTTCTTTGATGCTAATAAGGAAAGGGCACCTGCATTTCTTGATACCAGTTTGAGTCCTTGTATTTTCCTCCTCCTTTTCGGTTGTTGGTTTCAAAGCAAGTTTTGCGGCTTTGGCTTTCCCTAGTGTTTGTGACATTCCCCTAAATGTATCGAACCTTTCACATGCAAGTTTGACCCTTCCCCTACGCTTAATCCCTCCACCATCAGAGCGCTTCATTACTAACACAAACTTGTTCGCACGACCAATAATTTGAAGCCATGAAATAGTCACTTCTTTATATGGGAATGGCCTACAAGGAGTGAAAGCGTCCTTATAGTCTAGAAATAACATGGAAGCCGGTATTACCTGCAACATAAACATTGAACCATAATGTGACGGCCCGTTCTCTAATCTAGAGGATCGCCTGGCCTAATCCCGTAATTAAGCCCAAATCCTAGCCACATATGACTTAACTACGTATTAGTCAGCCTTTCTATCCAAATTTCCTCAACTACTTATGTTTAGGATAAATGAAACACATGTCACTTTACAATTTAATTTCACGTAATTAAAAACTTATTAAAAGTTAGAAAGTTTAGCTAAGTCTTAACAAACTATGCGGAAGCAATTGTTAAAAATCCTAAGTGTGTGGAAATCATGAAAACAAAGATCACATTCATATATAACAAAGTGGCGAATATAAACAATGTGATGTCATTATAAATCGAGAACTAAACGTTCAACCGTATACACAACCCTAAAGCATATCAAAATAAACTCGTATATTACACAAAATATCAAAACCTACAAAATATCGATACAGAGGTACGCCGCGGCTCGGATGTAGTAGCCAATCTACTCCTTGCCCATCGCTTTTTTTAACTACTCCGCACCCACCGACATAAAAAAGGATGAGAGTACGAAAAGTAACATAATCACCATCACGACAAATTCATTCACATTTTCAAAACAAACTAAATGGTATTTAAAATTATAAGTTCAATAAAGAATGACTAGCACCACAATTATGCCAAGAAATATCATAGTTAAACAAGTGAAACTGACACAAAGCTAAATAGTTATGATTTAGATCTGATCGGTTGTGACCTACGTCGGTTAAGCCTTAACCACTAAAGGACGTGCGTGGTGTCGCACAATCTAATATCACTAGGGACTCTAACCCAGTGTCAACAACAACTGTAACCTCGGTATCATCGGGGACTCTAACCCTTAGTATATGGCAACCACGGGGACTCTAACCTTGTGTGCTGATGGCACAATGGACTCTAGATTCTATAACTACATTATAAATCCAAGAAAATGACTTATTAAGGATTCCAAGAATTAGATATGCTACAAAGCACAAACTTCTCCAAAGAATACAAGTCCACAAAGTCATTTACAACTCATAAATCCATAATAGCATGTTATTTATACTATATTTACTGCAGCAAGAAATGACATAAAGCACATGAATGGGTTCAAAAGAACTCAATTTATCAAAATATCATGGAAACCAAGCTCAATAAGTGAGGAATAGAAAATAAGTCCATGATATAAGAGTACAAAGCTAGACATAGTCAATATAGACTACAACAAACAAGTTAAAACTGGAAATGAGATGTAAATAACCAATCAATGGGTATATACTCACATCGAGAAATGTAAAGTCCTCGCTTTCCTGGCCTCTTGACACTCCAAATCTCGAATTAGAAACCTCATAACCCTTTCCTAGGTTCTTGATATCATGTAACATGTTTTTGGATGTGTTTAAACCTTTATTTAGGGTTTTAGGCTCAATTATAGTGTTTAGGAAAATTTGAAAAATTGTAGATTTTTATGCTGTCAGGGCAATTAGCACGCTAATTGATTTGATTAGAGCGCTATTGACCTCATTAGCGTGTTAACCACTGTTTCTAGCGCGCTAACCAAAATTAGCACGCTAGCGATCTACCTAGCGCGCTATGTGCAGGAAAACCCAGAATTCTGAGTTTACACCACACATAGGCTACCCAAATGTCTTGAGGACCTCCACAAACACTCCCCAAGACATCATCAACAACATAAAAACAATTACTAACATGATCTAATTCATGAATTCATCAAATTAACTAAACAAACTAGTGTAAATGAATTACCTAGTTAATGTTCACTAACTTGATCAACCACCACACCTTGATTTCATCAACCCAAACTAATTTTCTTCTTCCTCAAACCTCTCCAACAAGTTTCCTTCCCTCATGAGTTTGTAAAATGAAAATACGTGGTTTATATAAATTGATCTCTAACTATATATATAATGGATATGGTTGAATAATAACCATTGATCTAATTACACGCACGTATCTCGAGACCTATCCAATTGTACACCTCTTAACACATGTCCCACTTACCTCCATTAACTTAATCTAAATAATCACAAATTAGTAACTTAATTGGTTTTCCGATGTGCTAATACGTATCTCAAGCAAATCACGTGGCTATTGTTTTAAACTACTAACTTAGGCTACATTTAATTCAAAATCAACTATAGCCACATTAAAGCCACTATATAAGCTATATTAAACTCAAAATAGACTTACCACATCACTTTCTACCCAAGTCACATGTCGGCATGCAATTTGAGACACGTCTCCATTCACGTCTCGACACCTATACATGAGTTGGAATGACTTAATAGTCTACACATATACAATACACTTGGCATACATCACAACAAATCTAACATATACCTCGGCCATCTCGCCATGGTCAATGCACCTATCACGGTGCAAGTGGTCCCACGTCACGGGTCGTTGATCCTAATTGCGAGTAATAAGCGAAATAAGAAATTCGGGCCTTGAAAAATCTTCCCAACTAATAGAAATTTCGTCCTCAAAATTAAAATTTAGGATAGGATTGATAGCTGGCTCGAAGAGGTACAGAAACCTATCTATCATATAGTTTTCTCGCTCCCAAGTGAGTTCCGTATCATCATAGAATTGCCACTCGACGAGAACCTTCGGGACAAAATTCTTCCTTAACTGTTGTACCCTTTGATCTAGGATCTGAATAGGCTGCTCCTCATAAGTAATATCATCGCTCAGGTTTATCTAACTCAAATCCATAGTCGGTCGATCACCTGCTCTCGACTCAGCTAATCGAAGCATCAAAATATGAAAGATTGGATGAATCCCTGACTTCTGTGGAGGCAGTTCAAGCTCATATGCAATTTTCCCAACCCGTTTCTTAATCATGAAATGCCCGATGAACCTCCGTGCATGCTTACCTTTTACTTTAAACCTCTGAAGACCCTTCCAAGGGGAAACCTTCAAATATACAAAGGTTCATTCGGTGTACGTGAGATCACCGCGATATCTATCCGAATACTTATTATATCTATCCTGGGCTCCTTTGAGTCTCTGACGGATCAGCTTGACCTTCTTCGTGTGGTCAACAACAATCTCAGGCCCCACAATCTCCCAGTTCTCTAGCTTAGCCCAACACGATGGCGAGTGACATGGACTGCCATATAAAGCCTCAAATGGAACCATTTCAATACTGGCCTGATAATTGTTGTTGTAAGCAAACTCACACAACGACGGGTAATCCTCCCAAGATCTGCCAGACTCCAATACACAAGCCCGTAACATATCCTTAAAAACCTGAATCGATCTCTCAGTCTGCCCGTTAGTCTGAGGATGAAAAGTCGTGCTGAATTGTAGGCGCGTACCATATTGCTCCTGCATACTCCGCACATCTTAGACGTATACATAGCATCTATGTCTGACATGATACTCAATGGTACTCAGTGCAGCCTGATAATCTCTCTCTCGAACAATATACTCAACTGATCGAATGTGTAATGCGCGACTACTGGTAGAAAATGAGCAGACTTCGTCGAATCATCTCCTACAATCACCCAGATAGAATCATGTCTCCTAACAGTCTTCGCCAATCCTCTTACAAAATCCATAGAAATGTCCTCTCACTTCCATTTTGGAATGGGAAGAGGTTGTAGCAACCTTCCAGGTCTGAGATGTTTAGCCTTCACTTGCTGACAGATCCCACAGTTCCTGATGAACTCAGACACATCTGCCTTCATCCCAGGCCACCAAAAGTGTTTCTTCATGTCATGGTACATTTTGGTCCTACCCCAATGAACGGTGAATCGGGAACGGTGTGACTCCTAAAGAATCTCAGCTCACTGCACTAATGGTATCCATAGTGTGCTTCTAAATCTCAAACACTAATTTGTCGCTCTCCATCCGGTACAAGATAACTCTGGCTAACTCACCGAATCTCAAGTATACAATGTCGCTCTCTAACCCTCTAACACTCTCTATGTAAACACAAACGTAGTCTCATCCGTGCACAAATCATCACCCGAGTGTCGGTAGGAATATTTGGCTAAGTCATCATCGTCGCCGCCTCAAGTAACCCGTTCTCATCGCCAAGTGTGGCACCCGACAACCTCAACATCTCTAATCGGTATCTTACTCAAGACATCTTCGACTACGTTGGCTTTTCCTATGTGGTACTCCAAAGAAAAGTCATGATCCTTCGTAAACTCTAACCACCTAAGCGAGCTCTCATGTTCAAGTCCTTCTATGTGAAAAGATATTTCGTACTCTTGTGATCGTAAAGAGTGTGAATTTCTCTCCATACGAGATAATGTATCCACACCTTTAGTGCAAACACTACTACCGCCAACTTTAAATGATGTGTGGGGTAATTCTTCTCATGTACTTTTAATTGTCCTGAGATGTAAGCTACCGTACCATTACCCCGTATCAACACGCAACTCGGACCCATATGAGAAGCATTTGTCTACACCGAGAATCTTTGTCCAGCACCTCCGGCAATACTAACACTAGTGCGCAAAGAGTCAACAATCTCTTAAGCAGAAAATGCCTCATCGCATCCTTCGACCAATCAAATCGACGTCCTTTTGGGTCAACCTAGTAATCGGTGAAGTGGTTTTCGAGAAATCCTTCAAAAAAAACCCGCAATAGTACCTGCCAAACCCACAAAACTCCAAATCTTTATGACTTACGTCTGCTAGCTAATCCGTAATTGCTTGAATTTTGGCCGATCCACAAACCTATCCCCGTTGGTTCAACAACATGCCCAAAAACTTGACCTCTCGAAAGTCAAAACTCACATTTGCTGAACTTGGCATAGAGTCTGTGCCCCTCAAAGTTTGCAATGTCTCCCTAAGGTGCTGCTCGTGATCCTCTCTAGTCCTCGAATATATCAAGATATCATCAATGAAAATTATAATGAAGCGGTCAAGAAACTGCCTAAACACCCGATACTTCAAATTCACAAACACTCAGGGGGCATTGGTCACCAATTGGCATGACCGTGAACCGAAAATGTCAATATCTCGTGCTAAAAGCAGTCCTTGGACCTATCCTCATCCCTAGTCCTAAGTTGATGATACCCTGATCGCAGGTCCATCTTGGAGAAAAATTGTGCTCCTCTTAACTGATCAAATAAATCGTCGATCCTCGATAGTGGATACTTGTTCTTGATTGTGACTTTGTTCAGCTGTCTGTAGTCGATACAAAGTCTCAAAGTGCCATCTTTCTTCTTCACAAAAAGGGCGGGTGCTCCCTATGGCGACATAGAAGGTGTGATGAATCCCTTCTATCCTAAGTTCTGAAGCTGAGTCTTCAACTCCTCTAACTTTCGTGGTGTCATGCGGTACGGTGGTATGGAAATTGGTCTAGTGTCTGATACCAACTCAATAATAAAATCAACCTCTCATAGCGACGGTAGACTAGGTAAATCCTCCGAAACACATCTAGAAACTCTCTAACAATCGGTATATCCTCAAGTCTAGGTCTCCGACTCACCGCCATTGTGTATAGTGCAATCAATGCCTCCATATCCTCCCTAATTGTAGGTTGACCTCTCATAACTACTATCCTTGCTGGACTACCTCTATAGGTGAATATCGAACGCTCTGGGATCTCAAATATTACTAGATTACTAAAACAGTCGATATGTGTGGTATGATGATAACCAATCCATCCCTAAAATCGCGTCAAACTCTAAGAACTCTAGGACTCTAAAGTCAGTAGGTAACTCTACCCTACCTATCTCGACCAAACATCCCTCGATAAAACTATTAGGGTAAACCATATCCCTAACTGCGGTACTTAAGATCAAGTGTACACTAAGCCTACATATGTCGACCATAGGATGTCTACCATGCGACCAACAATGAAAGAAACAGTAGAAACATAATCAAACAATACATAAGCATCTATATTGGAAATAGATATGGTACCCTAAATGAGATCTTGTGTCATTCCAGAATCTGGTTGTGCTACCATGTGGGCTCCCTCTCTAGCCCTGCTGTGGATAAGCTGTCGCTGACTGTGTGCAATCTTGGGCCATGTGCCCATATAACCGCATCTTCAACATGTAATGGGTCCACGCTTGCTAAATTTTTGTCTCTGACCCTGATCATATTGGACATGTCCCGGTGCCTGCCACTGTCCCTATCTAAAATCTTGGCCTCTACCCTGGTGTTGTTATTGTCGGGGTGCTGGTGGTGCTGGTAATGCATACCTGGCTGGAGGAGGTAAGGGAGGTATGCCATACGTATCATTTGTGGGGGCTGATGGTAGTGCATGTGCCACTGGACGTACGTACATGCCATGCGTTCGCCCTCTCGAAACCGTATATCTCCTCTCTCCTCTGTCTTTTACCCTCTCTTTCTCTCGCTCTAAAACGTCACCTCTCTCAACTCAACACGTTCATCCTCATCTCTACCCAACTCATATGTCTCATGGGAGAGGGTCTGCTCATGCATCTCCTGAAGAGACCTGGCTCTGGCGCTCACGACAGATCGTGCGATATCCTGTCTCAAACCATCACCAAAATAGAAAGCGTCATCAACATCATTCGCAACTAAATCTCCGGTAAACTATCTGAGGTAGCCATATCTATCTTTGTAACTCATAATTGTCTCACCCTCGGCTTGTCTCAATGCCATAAACCTCTTCTTCATTCTCTTCATCATAGAGGTTAGAAAGTACTGCTTGAAAAACTCTTTCTCGAAATCATCCTACGATGTAAAATTGCATCTCGCTCACCACCGTAGTCCTCCACCGACATCTCCTTCTCTAGGGTGTAGTAAGAGATAATAAGATGTAATCTGTCCTCAACGCCCAACAAAGATATGTAACTTCTCCTGTGAAAAATCCACCAGTCAATCTTCTCATGGTCTCGCTCTCTGGCAAAAAACATTGGCCTAAGCCTGATGAACTCCTTCACCAGCTTAGCGTCCCTCGATAGTCCTACTGCCTCAGAAGGTGTAGGTGTAGGAGTGGACGTGTCCCCAGCTATAGATGTCTCTTGTACAATCAATATCGATAACTCCGGTAGATGGGGTGTTGTGGTGTGTACACGTGACTGTAACACTGGTGGTGCGAGTGCTCGAGGTCCTGTAATAGTAGCGCCTGGTGCAGTCTTAGTCCTGGTGGTCTGGAGTGTCACTGTAGTAGTATGAGTGGCAGGGAGGGCTGGTGTGATAGCTGCCATGTGCTCCCTCATGAAGGCGATGAAATCGCTAACTCCTGCCCCTGAGCCGCTACACAGTCAGAAAGCCTCTCATTGTCGTCCGCTGAGGTAGTAGGAGGCTGACTACTGCTAGCTCCAGTGTATCCGCCATCGCGTGTCTGCCATCGAGATCTACAGGTAGATAGCGAACGCGAATTTCTACTATGTGATGTAACTCGTACTTATATACATATAGAATGTAACATATACATAAAATACCTCCCCACTTACTTTTACTCACTTCCCAACTAATAGTTTCTAAGCAAGGATCATCTAGTTTCCACATCTAAGTTTTTTATTTTATTCAAGTTTATATTTTACTTATTAAGAAATCATGGCTCTGATACCATAAAATACTTCCCCAGCTTACTTTTACTCCCTTCTCTGATCTAGGGCACCGCCCGGCCTAATCTCATAATTAAGCCCAAATCCTAGCCACAAAGGACTTAACTACGTATTAGTTAGCTTTTCTATCCAAATTTCCTCAACTACTTGTGTTTAGGATAAATAAAACACATGTCACTTTACAATTGAATTTCGGAGTAAATAAAAACTTATTTAAAGTTATAAAATTTAGCTAAGTCTTAACAAATTATGCAAAAGCAATTTTTAAAAATCCTAAATGTGTGGAAACTAGAAAAACAACGATCATATGCATATATAACAAAGTGGCGAATATAAATAGTGTGATGTCATTATAAATCAGAGAACTAAATGCTCAACCCAATATACAACCCCAAAGTGTATCAAAATAAAACTGTACATTACATAAAATATCAAAACCTACAAAATATCGATGCTTTGAGGTACGCCATCGGCTCGTAGGTAGTCGCTAATCTTCTCCTTGCCGACTCGCTCGCCGACGCTCTCACACCCACCGTCATAAAAAGAACGGTGAATACAAAAAGTAACAAGATAATCCCCGTTGACAAATTCATTCACATTTCCAAAACAAAACTAAATGGTATTTAAAAGCATAAGTTCAACAAAGAATGACTAGTACCACAATTATGCCAAGAAATATCATAGTTAAACAAGTGAAACTGACACAAGGCTAAGTAGTTATGATCTAGATCCTGGCCTACCAGTGACCTATGTCACTAAGCCTTAACCACTAAAAGACGTGCGTGGTGTCGCATAGTTTAATATCACTAGGGACTCCAACATCGGTGTCATCGGGGACTCTAACCACTCGTATCATCGGGACTCTAACAGACTCTAACCCTGTGTTCCTCATCATAGTGGCGAGTGCCGACATCCCCGAGCTCTAACCCCGTGTGTCGATCGACTCATAATGCAATGAACTCTAGATTCTATAACTCATTAAGGACTCCAATAATTAGTTATGCTACAAAGCACAAACTTCTCCAAAGAATACAAGTCCATAAAATCATTCACAACTCACAAATCCCTTATAGCATGCTATTTATACTATATTTACTTGCAAAACAAGCAAGAAATGACATAAAGCACAGAATGGATTCAAAAGAGTTCAATTTATGAAAATATCATGAAAACCAAGCTCAACAAGTGAGGAATAACAAATAAGTTCATGATATGAGAGTACAAAGCTAGACATAGTCAATATAGACTACAACAAACAAGTTAAAATTGGAAATGAAATGTAAAAAAAAAAAAAAAATCAACGAATATACTCACATAAAGAAATATAAAGTCCTAGCTTTACCTACCTCCCGACACTCCAAATCTTGTATTCGAAATCCCTGTAATCCTTTCCTAGGTTCCTGATATCACATAACATGTTTTCGGATGTGTTTGAACCTCTACTTAGGGTTTTAGGCTTAGTTATAGTGTTTAGGAAAATTTGGAAAATTGCAGATTTTTATGTTGTCAGGGCAATTAGCATGCTAATTGATTTGATTAGCGCGCTAGTAGCCTCATTATCGTGCTAACCACTGTTTCTAGCGCGCAAGTTGATCTACCTAGCATGCTATATGCAGGGAAACCCAGAATTCTGAGTTTACACCACACATAGGCTACCCAAATGCCTTGGGGACCTCCACAAACACCTCAAAACGCCCAAGACATCATCAATAACATAAAAACAATCACTAACATGATCTAGTTCATGAATTCATCAAATTAACTAAACAAACTAGTGTAAGTGAATTACCTAGTTGATGTTCACTAGCTTGATCAACCACCACACCTTGATTTGACCAACCCAAACTTATTTTCTTCTTCCTCAAACCTCTCCAGCAAGTTTCCTTCCCTCCTGAGTTTGTAAAATGAAAATATATGGTTTACATAAATTGATCTCTAACTATATATATAAAATGGATATGGTTGAATGATAACCATTGATCTAATTACACACACGTATCTCGAGACATATCCAATGGTACACCTCTTAACACATGTCTCACTTACCTCCATTAACTTAATCTAAATAATTACAAATTGGTAACTTAATTGATTTTCTAGATGTGCTAATACGTGTCTCGATGCAAATGACATGGCTATTGTTAAACTACTAACTTAGGCTACATTTAATTCAAAATCAACTATAGCCACATTAAGGCCACTACATAAGCTATACTAAACTCAAAACATGACTTACCACATCACTCACTACCACGGTCACATGTCGGCACGCAATTCAAGGCACGTCTCCACTCACGTCTCGACACCTACACACGAGTTGGAGTGACTTAATATTCTACACATATACAATACACTAGACATACACCACAACAAATCTAACATACACCTGGACAATCTCGTCGCGGTCAATGTACTATCACGGTGTGGGTCCCACGTCACGGGCTCGGTGATCTTGATTACGAATAATAAGCGAGATTAGAAATTTGGGTCGTGACACATAAGGATTCATCACCAAGACACAACAGATTCACCAAAAAATAAAAATACATATTCTCAGAATACAGTCCGAGACTTAACAAGTAGTGCTCGCTGTCGGTCTCGCACTACATAAAATCGAGAATCTTCAATATGTCTTGGACACCCTATGGCGAAACGTCAGATTAGTTTCGCCATCATATACCGAGACTTGGAAATGCGTGGCCGAAACAATCATGACCGTGCAAACACATGTAAAAAATGAAAAAACAAAAAAAACAAAAAACACAAAAAACAGCAACAAATACCTCTTCTTGTACCTCTTGCACCATTGTTGTATATTCATCCATTTCACGCTAAAAACAACTTTGGAATGACCGAATCTACCAAACCCTACAATGAAAAACCAAATCATCAATGTCACTATTTGCTACACCAAAACAGTTGATTCGAACCTTAATATGATTGTAATCGAGTGTTACCTTGCTATCGGATGATGTGAAAGTGCAAGAATCGATACACACTTGCCAACAGACACATGGGTCTAGGTTAGAAATGAGAGACAAAGAAGATGGGGTGCCCCAAAATTTGTTCAAAAGTGTATTGTGGGGTATGGAGGGTTTATATGAAGGGGTAATTTTGTCATTTGCATCAAGGTAAAATTTAGAGGAGAGAATAACCATAAAATTTGGGTGCCTTTAATAATAGGTGGGGTGCCCATAGCGGAGCTCATTTTTTTTATATATGACATGAACGATTTTAATAGGCCAAACTCTATTCAAAACCACTCCACAACTCATAAGAACCTATTGTATAGTGCAAAACATGTCATGCGCATCAATAAATGTAATTTTATTTTTTTTTTGTCAACTATCAATAAATGCGTCTTAGATGCTGATAACTTTCCTATCCTACCATGCGTGCGTTTTGGTTGAGCACCCAAAAATAATACTACCAATTAACTTGAAATTCAATAATGTTCTTAGTGAAATTTAATCAAGTTAGGGTGCACTAAAATGAATGGTGCAGGTGCAGGTGCAGCAGCATTTTTAACCGTAGATAAAATGGTGACAAATACCCCTAAACCTCACTACAAAGAAACAGGTCTTTAGTGTGACAATAATTTCATACAATACTTAAACCCAAGAAGAATAATATACCCAGTTTAGCATTCTGTACAGATAGCAGAAAAAAATTTCCAAAGTTACTGAAAGCATAATCAACTTCAATTCTCAAGGGAAGAACTACACAACTTCACCTAAATTTCCTCCACCCTTAACCAAAACTAATCAACTCAAGCAGAATTCAAAGTGGTAAAAATGTTTAAACTAGCTTAATTCATTCAATGCAGAATTCAAAGTGGTAAAAATGTTTAAACTAGCTTAATTCATTCAATTAGATACACCGAAAACCGGCTTAAAGAAATAATCAGAAACAAGAACAAATCATATAGAAAGGAGGATACTTTTGTTACACTCCAATTTCATATCAAATACAATTGCTACCACCAAGAACCCCTTCCAACTCAATTAGCAGTCCCAACAATTCTTCATGTTTTCTTCGTGCACGTGGAAAAAGAAAAGAAGACGAGTAGTTCCTTTGAATCTCCATCTTGCCAAGTCGTAACCCCTTTGCCACGAAACTATGAAAGTTTTAGTGGGAAAGCAAACAGCAGAAAATAATTCTTACTCTACTATTCTTCGATATCGCTAAACTGGTGGCGGCTTTCTGTGCTTTTGGGGGCTGTTTGTCTCTTCCCTTTTTGTTCTTGGCTTTCTTGGCCTTCATTCGCCGCTTCTTCTCATTGGCATCGACCCAGGTATAATCTGGCGGTATGTGGAAAGGGTCGACATCATCCTTGAAGCTGCGGCTTTCATAGTCACTTGAATTCTCGCCACGGCTCCCTCTCATCCATGAAATCCATGACGTTGAACTTTCTGGTTCCTTGGATTTAGCATCTTGGAAATGAGCTGGGCTGGAGAGAGGGGTTGAAAATTCCTCACTTGGTTGCAGCTCTTCAAATTTCGTAAATGTTACGAGGACTCGGATCGTGGGAACAATGGGAATGGCTAGCTGAAAAGATCCACAAGCAAAGTCACGGGTGTTATCAAACCAAAAAAAAAAAAAAAGTGAATGTATGTTTATTACAAAAAAAAGATGTAGAAAGTGAAAAAAAAAAAAAATCTAGACAACTATTCAATAGAGCCAAAAGACTGAAGCTTTCGCACCAGAAAAAAAAAAAAAAAAAAAAAAAAAAAAAAAAAAAAAAAAACACAAGAGGGTAAAGTTGATCTAGCTTGGTTTAGCGGAGTCTCCAGTGAATTAGCAGAATAAAACTTAGTCTAGACTAGTTTGCCAGTCAGTCATTGATAACAAGCTGCTAGTTCACTAGATCATTTACTGGGTATTTCAAGCAGAGAAGTCCATTTCCAACGTCAGATAGATATACTTAATGCTATAGATTCCACCTCAACTCTCTCTAGCCCTTGTGCATTAATTCACTTTTGTAACCATAGATTCACACAATTACTTCTTTTAGGATGAGATCTGCCCACTCCGAACCATCCTTCAAAAGATAATCCGCTATCTTCTGGTGCCTTCGTTATTGTTTTCACACACAACGGCACATTGTAAAATTGAAAAAACATGATAAATAACAACCCCTCTAGTCGTTGTGTAGGCCTCAATGTTTGCCTCAACATAAAATTCTAATTTCACCTTGCTTTGTTCTTGAACAAACAAAATATCTACTAGCAATGAAAATACCAAAGATTGACAAACCCACCCTCCAGGATAAATTAGAAGAGAATTTGATACTGAAACACGTCTCTTTCTTGCCACCACAATCAAACCAAAGGTTTGATGAGGCATGGACAACTCTTAAGTAGAAACAGGACATGACTGAAATATATGTAGGCAAAGAGGAATTCTAAAAGTTCAAGAGTTACTTGTCAGCTGTTCATAAATGCTGTGCGATGATAGAGACAAAAATTCGATGCAAAAGAATAGAACTACAAGCAAACTACAAAAAGTAAAATGGAAAAGGAGGAAGAATAACCCTCAAAGTCTCACAACTACAATCTGAACTGAAAATAGTGTTAAAATTGAAGAACAATTCAAGGAGTCAAAAAACAAGCTCTTTAATCATTTCATGCTACTTTCAGCCTAAGTTTTCACACAAACATAATTTACGTAACCATCTTTTATTTCTAGAATTTGCTACTTTGAAAATGCTCACAAGTCATAACCCATCTACATACTACGATGTCCACAATCTCAAATTAGAGGATCTCCATCTAAGACAGTATATGACGCACTCATGATACCGTTTAGGACTTCAGAACAATTATCCTTACTTTCTCCTTTTTCACATGTTTCACATTGATGTCAGTCAGCTACCTTCTTCTGACATTGTCACCTTAAGATCAACATTATGTAACAGAGGAAAAAAGCCTTTATGCCCACAAGGCTCCCCAATTTATAAAGTTCCTTTCATTATGCATGCTTGAGTGAGAATAACCGAACATCATCAAGTAGACTCACTTCTAAAGTTCTGTTTGCGACATTGATAATTAGCGGAGTCAACATTAGAAAAGAAAATCGACGATAACCACTACTGCTTTTGCGTATTAGCAAGCACATCTTTATGATAAAACGTGCATGGAAGTCTTTTCCTCGAAAGTAATGTTCAGTTGTTCACATAACAGAAATGACTTGAGCAATACTAAAGCTGCCAAGATTTAAGCAAATCTTCCTCCACACATGGTTCTGATATGGCAGTTCATTACCTAAGCAATTCAGTAGCATTTTTACTAATCACACTCACAATTAGTAACCTGTCTGACTTTTTAGATCAGGATGCAAATTTCTATCTCCGAACATTTTATCAAAAAGTGTCTCCCAAGTTAGTTAATTATCCATTAGTTATCCAATTAATCATATGAGGTCTGCCAATTAACATGGAAAGTAACCAATGTGAACCTCACATCGTTTGTTCCCTTCAGTTCAGTAGCTTGCTTATATTTTTTTATTTATTTTGTTTTCAGTTTTCTCTTAATTGTTATATTCTCTTCTTTTAGAATTAATAGTATGTTACTATCAACGGTCAAATGCTTACCAACTCCGAATCGAATAATCAAAAGGTTTGGTATGAAGTAATCAGAATGCATGACCAACTAGTAAAGAAAATTAACCGGATAAGATTGCAAGAACTGAGAAAGGAACCAATCAGACAGAGGATTTAGAAGATTTCAACAATATATTTGCAGAAGACGCAACTCTTGGGGTCTGGGGCCTACATATACCGGCCCTCATTTTCAACCACATTTGAGTTAAACAGATCATCACCATAATAATGTGCATGGCCTTAACCATCTCGGATTATATGTATTGGCAAATATTCAAATACTAATGAAACAAAAGAAAAATAACTCTCAACGACCTCAATTAATCAAATACAGAAGTTAACAAATATCTTGATGCAAGGAGGCATAAGCATTATGAGCCATCTACATTAAGGATGCCAATGTTCTCACCAATGTTTTCAGCTATGTTAGCCTCACTTAGTATCTTCTGTTAAAGAAGTAGTTTTCTTTCATTTTAGCGTTCTATTTGTATAACAGACTATCTTCAATGCAACAATGTATTGGGGTGAAAATGGATGCCACCTAGGATGCATAGACATTCAACCCAAAAAGAGGCTCTCGAATGAACCATGGATAGTGAAAGTGTGGCCGATGTGGCAAGAATCAAAGTAGAGGGTGTCTACCCCAATGTCAACTTCTAGACATAGTGGTAGACATTCTCCCCACTGCCACATCATCATTTTTTATTATAGAAATTAAAACAAAAAACAAAGCAAATGTCTCATTCTACATTAAAAACAAAAAAATATAAAAGAAATGTCACAATCCACATTGTGCATTGGAGACCATTTTTGAGATTGAATGTCTATCTAGTAAAAATGGGTTCCACAGAGGATAGACATTCTCCCCACATCCATGAGGTGGCACCAATCCATGGTCTCAATCCACATTTTGCACATTCAAACTCAAAAATGGTATCTAATGCACAATGTGGATTGGGGGACCTTTGTTTGGCTTTTTTTGTTGTTTATGTTGATTGAGACCTTTGTTTTGTTTTTTTTTTTTTAATTCCATAATAAAAAATGACGATGTGGCAAATGGGGAGAATGTCTACCCAGATGTCTAAAAGTAGACATTGGGGTAGACGACCCTCTACTTTTATTCTTGCCACATCACCCACACTTTCACAATCCATTGTTGCATTAAAGAGTATTCTTTTGGGTTGAATGTCTATCTATCCAAGGTGGCATCCATTTTCACCCCAACCCATGGTTGCAAACATCAGAAATGCAAGTTCATTTCAGAAAATTCAAATTTTCAGAATTCAACATCACCAACTCCCAACGTGTTTTCTACAAAACGATAAAACCTTTCCACCACCTTACAAAACCATTGTAACCATTTGATATAATACAATATAATTGCCCAGGTGATTCATGATGCAAGAATCCTATTCAGCATCAAAATGCGCTGTAACTCCTCATTGAGAACCACCCTCTCTCCTTCCCTAAGAGAAGAATTACTGAGAAGAATTTACTAGCAGCCCTAAGCCCTAAGAGAAGAATTACAGAGTTCAGAATTTGCTTGTAAATTTCACAGTGGGGTATGGACCAGTGAACCTTAAACCACCCAAGTATCCAGTTGAATTATGCAGGAGATTTCCCCTAACCTTCCTTTGGCCAAGTGAGCACCTATACTTTTCTTTGAAGTAGGCATAAACTATCAGTCATCTTTTACTTCTTCTCAATCACAATAAATAATTCATACACCAAATCCAAATATATCAGCCAGATCAACCAAAAGTCCTATTTTTGATAAAAAGAAACCACTAGCAAACTGAAGGGGGCAAAAAAAAAAAGCTGAAGTGGTTCAAGAAAGGCAGTTTGCTAAGTCTCAAGCCTCCACAAGCCAGGAGGTGTAGGACAACCAAGCATTTGGTTATAGAAGAAAGAACAGTAAATTGCTAAAACTAAACCTACTCCTTGTACTCAGGCTCCATATCATACTATCAGGCCTCACCTGCGGACTAACATGAAAAATGAACTTCTGGGGCCATCAAGTTGAGCCAATGACTCCATGTGTCTGCTACAAGAAGCCTTCTCATCCATAATTGATACTCTCTCATATGATTAGGCATAATACTTTTACTATAAATAGAAAAAGGATAAAAAGCTCAATGCATTCGCAGTTGTTATACTTATGTCATATTCATTCCCAAACAAGTTAAGCTTTCATCATTTTGCATAAAAGAAAGGTCCCAAAGTTCTTTTGTGCCACCTCTAAGTAAAAGCAATACAGCTCCCAACTGTAGGACAAAATAAGCAGATTAGTCATGATCTTGAGAAGTTGCACCTCCAGCCAACTTTCTTAATCTTATGAGTTCTAACTTCTAAGTCGTTTGTATCACCAAACATGATTATATTTTCAATTTACTCAATGTGCCATCTACATTTTTTATTTCCATTCATCAATTTGAGTACAATTTTCATTCTAACTAAAAATACTTTTCTAATTAGCAACTATGCGGCTGTATCTAAACAAGAGGAAACACAAATTCTGCATAAACGAAACCATAATGCATATAGGAGATGAAGAGCCTAGAGGGTATAAAAAAGAGATTGCTGAAGATCCAAGCAAGAAAATAAAACATAGATTAAAAAATATAATAAAGATGACGGTCTTTTATCTAAAAAAGACTAAATTTAAAAAAAAATACAAATGACACAGTAACTATTTCAAGAGAAAAAAAGTCGAAGGCACAAATAACTCCATTACGTTGCATACATTTATGATAAAGGCAAAAAAGATTGCAACTTTACGTTAGAAAATATGATAACTCTATAGGACTTGTCAAGAAATAAAAGCGATTACAGGACTGAAATTCAGAACAAAAGTTAGCTACCCACTTAACTATGAAATAATAATGCAAATTATTTCCAAGACATCTCTTCTAAGGGATAGTAACACTTGGAAGATCATATTGAAGAAGAAAATACCCCATCCCAGAAAAGAAATGCAAAAAAAATGGACAACAAAGAGTTAAGGCAACCCAATAAATAACACTACAACTCATGTCAGCCAAGGGTTCAAGCAACACAGCTGAGCTGCCACATATCTGCAAGAAAATACAATGTCCTAAACCCGCCTTTGCGAACCTAAGCCTCAATGTTAAATGAACCAAAGGATTTCCCATCGACTACTAGACAATATTTTAAGTCCATAACCTAAAATACATGGCACAGAAGGAGAAAACAACAGTAACAAAGAACAGAAAGGATGCAATTCAGCAAATTTAATCAAAGATGCAGCGGAAGAAATTCGTAATTACCTTTACTGGAAATGTGCCATGAGGTAGTTTCATAGTTAAGAGCTCTCTTAGCCTCCTGACAGCCTTAACCTTGTTGGCTAAGATGTCCAATAAAGGCAAGAGTTCATCCGTTTTCAAAGGGAAGTCTGGTGTCAACCACAGAACAGGTCTCAACCCCTTTTTGTACTCACTCTCATTCTTAGCCTCACTTGTGGTGCCATTCCTCTTTTTCTTCTTACTGTTTTTCTCTTTCCCCTTCTTCGGATCTCCCTGATCATCCTTTTGGAGGTCGGAGGCCGATCTCTGATAATCAGCACTTTTCTGATTACTACCTTCCGGGGCCAACTTCGAAAACTTCTTCAGAATTTTGGAGTCATCGGCATCATCACCTCCACTTTTTGACCCCTTCTTCCCCCAGCCAAACCAACTCTTCTTCTCTTTGGTAACACCATTGGATTCAACATTCTCAATCTCGCCATTTTCTTGACCATCAAATGCCAATTGCTCCCCTTCCTCTGCAAACCCATCTGCGTTGCCCATTCGTAGAGCAGAATCCAACTGCATCCTCTCCTCAGCTGTCAATACATCATCATACTCACCATTATCATTTCCATTTAGCATCCTCTCCTCATTCTCTGCGGCAAAAGCTCTTCATCAGTCATTGCTCCAGGAACGCGTCTAGACTTCACACTCACCATCACATGGAGCATATCATAGACCTTTGCTTTCCAATTCCCAACCATCTCAGTCCTCTCTTGCCGGCGCCAATTTAAATGGGGAACAAGCTCAGCCTGGGTAACATCAATCCCAGGCCTGTACATGTTAGTCTGAGACATCAAAGCCACCTCGTGCGCAACCTCAGCTTCAGTCGGTTGCGCTCCAGCTCCCTCTAGAGCATTAGTAATTTCTTTCTCCTTATGGGCAAGGACAATCAAAGAACCAGGTGGCAAAGACAGATTACTTTCATCTGAGGAGATGCCCTCTCCAAGAAAGAGAAAGGTCTGATCAGACCGCTGAATCCGAAACCCATCAAATCCGGCAAGGGTCATATCAGCGCGCAAATTGGAACCCCTCTTCCAAATTCGGTAGGTATCAGACGGGGCAATGCGACTAATAAAGGGTATAACCGAGCTCTCAAAATGGAAAGTTATCTCCATATAAAAATCCCGAATTCGAGCAGCAGAGGATACAATTCGAGGGAGGCGGCGGCACCATTTCGCCCATGCCAGAGGCTGGTAATGCCGGGCAATGATCATAGCAATGGCATCCTCACGATTGCAAACAGCCTCTTGCAAGGCACTCCACCCCTGCTCATTCTGTAAGCTCCAATCAGCACCTGCCGCCATCAAAACCTCAGCTGAAACAGCATCCCTGAGGCGAACGGCGAGGTGCAGCGGAGTCTCCCGCCCGGGAACATCCCGGCGGTCAATTGCAGCGGAAACAACATCAGCCTGGACTTCAGCAGCAAGTGATTCATCCTCGGTTGTGACCTCCCCCACCTTCGAGAGGCGTGGGAGCCCCGAAACGATCTGTTTCAGGGCAGCGTAATCTCGCCGAGATACCGCTAAATGCACAGGACTATGAGCATACTTAGACAGATCCTCCATTGCTCTTCCAACCCTAAATTTTCCTAAGCTACTGTTCCGTTCATTCTCATCAACTCGTTGTATCACAATGTGGAGCTAACACATATTTATAGAAACACAAACTGACTAGAATTCCTAAACAAACTCAAAGACTAACTCAAAGTCCTAATCAAACACAAACACAAAACTAATTTAGATTAAAACTCCAACATCAACGACTCCAAATCCAACAAAGTCACTTCAATTCCATTACAGAAATCTCAGCAAGAAATCTGAGAAACAGCAACAAAATGACCTGATTTGACAACCAAAACCCTAAATAACTGAAATTTCACTCAAAACTTCCCAACCAAACCACAGATCCTCCAATTCAGACAAACCTGAGACCTAAAAAGCTCAAAAAGCCAAACTTTCCGTCACCAGACACCTCGATCTTCACTTCTCAAACTCGAAACCCTAGCTCATTCACCGGATTCGGTTCAATTCCTCAAAAACCGAAACCAAACCATAGAAATCGAAAATCAAATCAACTTTGCGAAGATTGATGGGGAGATCGAGAGATCAACAAAGAGAGATCGGCGAGTGTTGTTTATGTGATCTACGATAATGAAATCTAGGAGGTTTTGGGATCAGATGCTCTCTCTCTCTAGCTTTCTCTCACTAGAAGTGGGAGTGTTGGTTTGGTACGTTAGGATTAGAGTTGGAGTGAGAATACAGAGTCCACTATTGATGCGTACGGAAGGAACTCGGGACCTGGCTCAGAATCTCACGCGGCACAAGCCTATACCCAACGATGACCTCGCCGT